>FR990132.1:2621534-3106534 GCA_905404295.2 Ochlodes sylvanus
GTGCGGCCCACTTCGTGGCCTTTATTTCAGGGATTGTAAGGCGCTCCGTAACCGTAACCGAAACTATCGGATATCCGAAAAATCTATACAGATAGATTTTCCGTAACCGAATCCGTTAAGTACACTTTTTAGAGGTGAACATCTTAGTCCATAGTCCCCAAGGGTAGCAACACTGTGACGTAATTAAAACACGACTTATTACATTAGCGTCTCCTTCGGCTTTACAGTTAGGCTATAGCTATAATAGATTGAGAGCTACCGCCATTTTTTGGGTAGGTATTTGAGGCAAGCTGAAAACTTGTCTCATAGCTCTCCTACTAAACCCCAACTCGGGGCTGCAGACCTGGCTGGTGAGTAGCGGGGCAATATGGACCCCTACAATTTTAAAAATATTATTTTTTTATTCCAAAAAAAATGTTTGAGGCAATATGCAATGTTTATTATGTTATAGTTTAATGTTTAAAGAATAGAAAAAAAATAAGCCAGACGATTTAGTCGGGGCTTTGACATTGCCAGGCGCGTGCAAAAACTAAAAAAATTAGGGTTAAAAAAAAGTGTTTGAGGCAACTTGAAATTTTAATAGGGTGTAATTTATAGCTAAAAAATAAGATTCTCAAAAAGACAGATCATTTCAGTGGGGCTTTCTACCCGCCAGGTGATCTAACAAATCAGGGTAAAAAACGGTTTATCTCGATTTCTGGCAAAACTACAAGTCCGATGGAAAAAAGTTTAATGACAAAGTTGTAGGTAATAAAAAGATCTATAATCTTTGTCTTGATACTTTTTTCACACAACCTCAAAATATATGTGAAAAATTAAAAAAACCAAATTTTTGGTTTTTTATTTTTATCTCTTCCAAAAAAAATTTTTTTTTCACTAAATTTGGTGAAAACCTACCTATTTTTGTCTCAAACACACTGTAATTTTTTTTTAATTTAAAATATTTATTTTTGCACCTTATATTGACTTTATATCGAAAAAGCACCCTAATTTTCAATCTAAAAGTCTTCAATTCAATCAAAATTTCTTTTTTTTAAGTCGGTGGGCTTTTTGTTCGTTGAAATCAACTTTCCGATGGTGTTATATAAATATATTATGTCGGCATCAGGTAGGCAGGGTGTTTGTATGGGTTTTCAATCGATTCTACTTTGTGTAGCATGTATTTTCATGCAAGTAGGTATTCTTCATCAAACATCCATTGTGGGATTGTTTCATGTCAGGACTTCAGATTAGGATTTCAAATAAAAGACAAGAGTCCGGACCAACACATAAACAACTCATTTAATCACTGATCACTGTCTGGCTCCGTTTTAACGCTCTTTTACTTGTTTATTTGGTTATTTACGCGGATCTCCGATTCCGACTTGTTTAATTTACTCAGCGATACGCAATATTGATTTATCGAGCAAACCATTCGCTATATTTGCGAGTTATGTTGTGCACGTTTTATTAGAACTTTATTCACTTTCAGAGAGCATTCGGTTCTTAGCGACCGCGACGCGCGACTGCGTCCATCTCCATTCAAGTACACGACCATTGTCGCCTGTCGCGGGGCGACCCCTAGCTTTCGTTGTTGTCGTGTTCGTTGTCGTTCTATTGCAGTACGATATGTCGGACAGTTTATCCGCAGCAAAGTAAAAGTTATCCATCAGCTGTTGGTGGATGAAGATTATGATGTTATTATCTATGCCTTCGGAAAAAAGGATGAAGATTGACTCAATTTTCACATCACGAGAAGTTGAGGGTTGCTTTCAAATACTCATAAAACCACATTTTAATTATAAATAAAGAAGAAAAGTTCAGAAAATATTGTAGGTAAATCATAAAGAGTTTGATTTTGTGAACAGATTAATAAATCAAGACATCAAACCAAGAACAAATGGCACATCAGTAACACGGCACTTCCTATTCAGTGGATGAGACGCGTGGAGCCGCGCGGTCGCGGATCGTGGTCGCTGAGACCGAATGCTCCCCTTAAGATTACCTTTATAACTTCTCCCGAGAATTCCTTTTACGCGGGACGACATCATAATGAACTCCATTTTGACAGATCACGCGATCTCCCGATCCAATGATAAACAATACCATCGATTAACGCGTATCACAGATTAATTCGTACCATCGATTTACCATCTCCCACATAATATATTACTATGGTAAATTTTCTCGGAAAATGCGCCTTTTTTTTACACCATCAGAAAGTCAGAATGTCAACGATAAAAAGCCCACCAAGCCAAACCAAGGTAAACCTTAAAAAAAGAAATTTTGACGCGAGAATTTTAGATTGAAAATTAGGGTGCTTTTTCGATATTAAGTCAATATAAGGTGCAAAAATAAATATTTTAAATCAAAAAAATTACAGTGTGTTTGAGACAAAAATAGGTAGGTTTTCACCAAATTTAGTGAAAAAAAATTTTTTTTGGAAGAGATAAAAATAAAAAACCAAAAACTTGGTTTTTTTAATTTTTCACATACATTTTGAGGTTATGTGAAAAAAGTGTTAAGACAAAGATTATAGATCTTTTTATTACCTACAACTTTGTCATTAAACTTTTTTCCATCGGACTTGTAGTTTTGCCAGAAATCGAGATAGACCGTTTTTTACCCTGATTTGTTAGATCACCTGGCGGGTAGAAAGCCCCACCGAAATGATCTGTCTTTTTGAGAATCTTATTTTTTAGCTATAAATTACACGCTATTAAAATTTCAAGTTGCCTCAAACACTTTTTTTAAACCTTATTTTTTTAATTTTTGCACGCGCCTGGCAATGTCAAAGCCCCGACTAAATCGTCTGGCTTATTTTTTTTTCTATTCTTTAAACATTAAACTATAACATAATAAACATTGCATATTGCCTCAAACATTTTTTTTGGAATAAAAAAATAATATTTTTAAAATTGTAGGGATCCATATTGCCCCACTACTCACCAGCCAGGTCTGCAGCTCCGAGTAGGGGGTTTAGTAGGAGAGCTATGAGACAAGTATTCAGCTTGCCTCAAATACCTACCCAAAAATTGCCAGTAGCTCTTGGACCATAAGTGCTTTGAGCCGGCAAAAATAAAATTATCTTACGATTGTACCTAAAACGGTTGCTTACGTCATTACGTCATTAATTTCCATTTTTCAAGCTACCTACTTTATTTGAGAGAACACTAGGAAGGCATAGTCACGACCTTGCGATTAAAAAAATTAACATACCCCTACACACGGACGTGTATATGGTCACTACATGATTCATAAACCCATTTTCAGATTGATATTAGATATACCTAATCAAATTAATTAATATTCACTTTATGAAAGTAGACATTGAACAAAATCCGACTTTTGATATTTACGTTTGATAGTTATTTATTCCAGTCTGTAAAGTAAAATTTAATATTTGTAAAATGTTCTTGATTAATTTGTACACAGTTATAATTATATCAGTCGGATATAAATCACGAATAAATTGTTACCGCATTCACTATATTCTTAACTGCCACTTATACACTTCGCTAGCGTAAATATCCGGTCGAGATTCGAGCAAATATACTATTTCAACGATTATGACACGTTGATATATTGTTTTCGTTTCTCCTGCCTGTCGTCGAGCGCTAAAGGAAGACATTCATCCAACGTGAACATCCTTGCACCTGCACTTAGTCTATCGTAGCGTCGGATATCCGTTGACCGTCTGTGTGACGGCGTGGTCTAAATTGATCTGCCGACCGTCGAGTTGGAAGATAATAGACATACCGCATTATTGTCACCAACAGCTATTGACGTTTATCATTCGGTCCTCTTCCTTTGAGGGGACACCGCTGAATATGCAACTCATACTTGGCCTCGGGCTTTCTCTCAGAAGCGAGAACAGGCCATAGTCCATAACATAGTTACTTATTCAAGAATTTTTCTGCAATTCGATTCAAACACACTTACCAAAATATGTTCCTACACATCATTATAATGTTTTTCTTTTCATCAACGATATCACCTGTCGTGCTTGCTGGTTATAGCAACATATTACCAGAGTATGTTTATAATTTGAATAACATCACGTCGATCCATCGCATTGCGTTACACAATGGCCTTTGTCCTGACTCTCGCCATTGTTGTCAATATCTATACCCAATTCTGTCAACTTTTTGCAGGGCACAAATTTCCTCGCCATCGAATAGATCTGAAGACTCCTGTAAATTTTTCGCCAGTGGAGGAGTTCTGGAGACTGTAGGGCTATAAAAGTGACCAAACTCTTAAAAGGCTCAAAGCTGCTAGGTTTTTAAATAAAAATCAATTAATCGGACTGCTTAAAGAACCCTTCGAAATAGGGAATTCATACAGTATTTAGAATGGCGAACACCCATTCAACTTTTTATTTTCAGTACGGTTGACGAAAAAGCAAATGGGCCCAACGAGCTGAAAATTAATGACGGGCCACTGTCACCGTCGTATGTGGGCATGTGCAACACCAGAAGAGTTACCAGATCTCCTCGCCTAACTAAAAGATCAATTATATGATTGGAACAATTCTTCTTATTCAATGCAATTCGATTTTCGATGAAAGAAAAGAAAATCACTAACGCCATTGCATTGCAAATTGTGCATCGTCTGATTGATTGGAGCAGCGCTTACCTTACGCTTACGCTTTCGTAGGTACTTTATTATTGCTAAGAAATAGATCTTAAAAGAATCACCTCTTTGAGAATAAAATTTGTCTAATAATAATCAGCGAAAAATGTATAGCTCGTTGCTAATATAAGTACAGTTTGTCGACATTTATATCTCATTACGATATTATGTACCCAAAATGTCTTTAGGTTCACGCTAATATCGAATTCGTGCAAATCTATCACGATGTCGTCTGAAAACCCAAAAGCGTGAAGAGTATCGAATTTAAGATATTTCATTTGACTTCGGTCTTAGTGCCAAAAGGTTACATTGAAGAGTCATTGCAACTTATTTCAATTTTTTACCGTCTCGACTAGGCTTTATATCTGTAAATGTAATTGTAAATCATAAACATAGTCCGGCAGTGCTCTAGATAGACCAAACAGTATTTAGCTGCAGACACACACACACGCACGCACGCACGCACGTACGTACGCACGCACGCACGCACGCACACACAAACACACACTCACACACACAGGCATACGGTAATAACTGACTTGGTTTTCCACTTAAGATCTCAACTTTTAGCGGTGAGTTCCGAGTTGCATTTGTTAAATTTAATTTTTTAATACGAAGCGGTGTCTACGGTATTTAACGTCACCATGTCATTATTGTGGCAATGACTTCACATTCCATTACAAATTTGACGCTAAGAATGAATAAGATTCAAATTATTTATTTAATCTTTAAAGGTATTTTATTTTTTTAAGGTTGGTTGATAGGTTTCGTATTTATGTTTCGTATTTCTTAAAAAAAAATGGAATGATTATTATTTGTAGTTATAATTATTATCTATGGTTTTCCCTCCCACGACCGGAACCACGCCGCGCCACCACGCGCCATTGTGCGGTCATACTGTACGGTCTGTGACTGCGGCACTGCGCGGGATCGCGGTTTCGCGATGTAGCAGCCATTGAACTCGGAATTCGAGTAGCGCAGCCTTGGCTGCAAAAAATATTCATTACAGACGGAATTTCACGATACGAGAATAATCAGGTCACGGATTGTATAATCTGTGATTCAGGTACATTCACCATTTTATACTATTACCGTATCTAAAGCAGTTTCATTGGTAGTTCTCGTTAAATGTTGGTATAAAGAAAATACTATCGCGCCAATTTCTGCTTACTTTGACGATGTATTTAACTAATTAGTTTTATAATTACGTACAATAGAAGTATCTCAAGTTGTTCTACGTTAGTTAATTACATCGTGAATACATCAGTTAAGCCGTTTCCGAGATTAGTGGAAACAAACGCACAGTTTGAACACACAACTAAAATTCGATAAATAAAATTATTGTTCGGGAGATCCCAAGAGTCCAAGGGTGCGTTTGTTTGCGCTTATCTCGCAAACGGCTTAACTGATTCGAAAACATTTTGCCACGATAGATTGGATTATAGGCTATAATAATTATGTATAACATCACGCTACGACCAATAGGAGCGGAGCATCAATGAAAAATGTTGCAAAAATGGAAAAATATTCGATATTTGGAAACGTAAAGAACAAGTTTCCCAAATCGAAGCGAGGGCGGGTCTACTAGTGAATAATAATCTTTTAAACCATTACGTATGACAGCTTATATTAATCTATTACATGACGGTGGACGGCGGCCGCAGTTGTGTTCACACGAGAGCTCAAGAGTTCATAGTTCTAATACGATAGTCATCTTGTCGGGCGAATGAACTACTTTTAAACTATTTTATCTAGATCAGTTCAGCCTTCAATGTATTAACTATACTATATGTCAAGTTGTGTTATACTGAATATTAGTGCTATTGAACACGGAACACGTACGTTATTAATTTCATTTTATAAAATATTATGTTACTCGTATTACCTTATTATAGACAGACAGTACTTAACTATAGGTACAATACTTAGTACTTACTATCATAGATTGGCCTCTATACTACGATAAATACCTACTAAATACCTAACATTACATTCGAGATTAGGGATCTTCTAAAAATTAACAAGAAAAGTTCTTCTTTTTTTAATAAGTCAAACAAGGAGCCGCGGTGTGTACAATATAGTGAAATGGCGTTAAAAATCCTGAATAAAGGGTATTACTATCTTAGATAAATAGCTTCTTTAATACTTCGCGATGTCTCTGAAAATGCTATAGGCATCTCTTGGTAAGTCTAGTTTACATAAACGGTCTGTAATTTCTTTCAAATTCTGTAGCTCACGCCAACTCAGTGTCGTCTGGAAGAAATTGCTATTGTTTTATTGAACTGTTGCGTGTTATAAGTTACAAGTAAGTTATACTTTCATAAATATTACAAAAACAGTAATATTTTTGTACAATATGTACCGTAAATAATTAAGTATGTATTTGTATCGATATTTCGACCCAATTGCACGGTATGCGGTATCTCGGTCAGGACATGCAGAGATAAAATATTAACCCGAATTTTAGACACAACGAGCTCTTCAAACACAACATAATTGGAATAAAAATATGGTAACAAACAGTACAACAGGCAGTAACCTAGTTACGTTGTGTGCGTGACCTTTCGTATTATAACAATGGGTTCGTTAACTTTTACAAGTAACCATCAAGTACAACGAATGCAGGTACCGTGAAGATGAACACCATCAGATCTATGGAGTGATTGTTCCGTCAGCGCGGAGTTTGCGTGTTTGTTCGCCAAAGAAACAATTTACTATAGGTACCTAATTATGTATGAAAAGTATATAAAATGCTAATGAATATTTAACAGTTTCTGATTGTATCTTACCCTTCAAACTAGATATAACCGTGTAATGCCTAGAGATTTGTTTATCTTCAATTTACTTTAATGGATGTCCTGAATGTCATCGATCTCAGAAAGTCAACAACTCAAGAAGAGAGTAGACTATTACTGCAGCAATTATTTATTAGTAGAGCTGTGAATGGTTTATAAGCTTATCATCCTATGTCGTTCAAACTCTAATTTCTAAATTTTAGCACTTCGGAACTTGTAACAGTACCATAAAGTCCCATTGCTAGACTCGGGTCTAGTTAATGTTTATTAAGTACAATTTGACTAATGATCACTAATTAAATTACATAAGTTACTTGACTAACTTCAATAAACTAACTCTAATTATCTAAGTAATTAGATGGCTTCCATTGCTAATACAAAACGATACTCACGCAGCCAACTAAAATCTTACGACAGGTGTTTCTACGAACAGGTACCTACTTAAGTATCAAACGGATGCAAACACGGTGGCTGATAATGATAAAATTATAAACAATGTCGTAAAGGAAGTAACACTACACTATGAATCGCACTTATCAGATGACTGCTCTGCTAACGATAACGACTTAGTCACCGCTGATACTAAACACACTTAATTTGGTGTTGAATATCACTTACTGGCTTTTTAAATAATTCGTAGCACAGACTTTAGTTTTAACTTTGCTTATCTAAACATGATCAATATTATTGTTCATTCGCCGAGTATCATCAAATTGCTTAATTAAAACTTCATCAATACCTTTACAAAGACTAGACCCAGCTGTATTTTGTGTTCTACCAAATATTTAACTAAAAAATAGCACTAACCGTGGTTCGAAAGCACTAAATGCTAAACATGTGTTACGTAGCGCTAATTGTTAGGAAAAAATGAAATGCTGTATGTATTCGATGTAGGAAAAGCTTATCTATAACCTAAAAGACTGGAAGGAAGAATATGATGCGAGAATAAGAACTTTTAAGTGAATTAAGCAGCACTATGTGTTGACGCTGACTAAGCCGTTACGGTTTGGTGCATCGATGTCAAGGGTAAGTAGAGTGTATCTGCTGATCGGTTCATGTTCATTCATGAATATGCTTAAGTTGTCGATGATATTCAAGTACATATTATATAACCAATTCGTTTGACCTTGCCTCATTATGCCTGTATGTGCCGATTCGGCTAGATTGGTTCTGTTGACGTGGTTTTCTAGCCGGATGCTCACTATTGTGAATGTTCTTTTACGAAAGTGGACTGTACAAATATAGGTACAACTTAATTCTTTATATCAGAAAGTTATTAATCTTGTTAGTAACTTTTGTTAATAAAAATGTTTGTGTGTTTCCACTGTTTATAACTATTTGAGAAATTATTTATAAACTTTGAAGTTTGAAATCTATAAGAGTAATGTTATAGAATAAAGTCCCACTGAACTTTTTGTAATTATCTTATCACTTCTTTATGTAAATGGAGGAAACGGTAAAATTATCAATTTCGTTATAAACAATGAAATTTAAATATAGCGCTAAAACCTTGCCGTAAAGAACTATAACACTTTGCATACTATTCAATCAAGTTTTTTCGGTGGATGCAGTCGTGTTTAAAATCGCATTTCTGATAATATATATACATACTTGTACCTATAACGAATCCAATTTATTTAGTACGGATATTTTTAAATGTACCTAACTGTTTCTTTCCGCAAATCATGGAACACGTTATAGTTTCTTTTTCTTTCTCGTCGTACGTGATAAATGATTCATTAATTGAGTCACCATCGCCAGTGATGCGTGAGTATTTAATGCAGCAGAAATCACGTTGCGATGAAATCTTAGAATCAAAACTTAATACGTGTTTGCAAATTTTACAGCCATTTTTATTTTACAACTATCTATTTATGTTATTCAATGTGCTTATACTGCTATGCACTATATTCTGCAATATTAGGTACCTATCAAACTTATAGTTAATTGCATGGTAAGGCATGATAGTTATAACTGTGCGTATTACTGCGTATACGGTACGTTTTAGAGATAACTTTGTACTTAAATTAATATAGCATTCATAATTGTCAAATTTACCGTGAAAATTACCATTAATTATGTCTTAACTGGTTATCATGGTTAAATTAGTAGTAATCGCGAAATAAATTTCGTAATATAATCTGTAATTTTGAAAAATATAAAGGCCCTAGTGAATCACCTTCCTTAGAATGTAATTATATTATATTATATTGTTTGTAATTATTTTTATTATAAAAATAATAGAATAACTTTCACAATTAGGACTATCAGTGAAGTAATAAGTAGATAGATGTTATTAATTTCTTCTAAACGTTGTACGTAAGTAGGTATGTAATTACAAGTAGTAAATATAGAATATTTACTGATTCGCAATTCCCAAGTAAAAGACCCGTAACGTATGTATGTACCCAAAACGTTAACGTAATAGTATGTTTGCTATAATATATTCATTTAGTATATACATAATTATGTAATTATGAGCCCCTATAAATATGGCTGAAATGAAGATGAGAAAATAAATAACAAAAATGGAGAGGTACTAGAGGTTGCAGTTACATTCCGAAGGACACCTTAATCTCTTCTTGTGGCTTTCTGTAATGAGGTTTCTGTCATCCGACCTTCAACACCGTTAATACATGCCGCATACCGAGATGTCATTAACCTAGTCCGAACAAGATATTGAATTGCCCATGTTGCCGAGTGCTGTACCTACTGAGTTACAAGATACAAGCCTCTGTTTGTAACTTGTAATCAACCACTAAGTTACTTGAGTGGTTTGTTACTTATTAGGTTGCATGTAACATCAACGATCAAATTTACATAATATATGTATGCAAGTATCGTTGTGTGTGGTGTGAAATAGCATATATGCATATCGAAGGTAATTTATTCTTGTATTAGTGAAGAATATCAGGTAATGTAGATGCGCATGCATTACTTTACCTTTAAGAACAGATGCAAGCAACAGAGTGACTCGCAGAATTCGGTTTCTTAACATATTCTTAGATATAACGACGCATCTGTTAAAAGTGTTAATAAACTTTTACACCTAGATAATTACAGATGATTAGCCATACTAGTTATTATTTAAAAAAAAGGTGTAAATGTGTTTATTTTCAACTTTATATCAATAAAAAAGCCTGCAAGACAATCGAAACCAATTTCGTATAAAACATAGTTATGTATTCTTGTAACAACTTATTGCAGCTAAGATAATGAGATAATGCACAATAATCGCTGACACGTCACCCATTGCAACTTGCCAATGATTCAAAAGGCGCCGGTACTCAAGGTTAACAGCTATACTATTAAAGTAATTTATATAGAACAGGAGGTCCAGTCAGCCGTAACATAACTGTTAAGTTACCGAAACGTCAACAACAGTTTCTCATTCTATCACCGAGTTTAAGATAACAGGTCATTCACAGTAGGTCGCATGCTAAGAAGCAGGTGCAAGCACTTTAGTACATAGGTAATTATAATGCTGACAAAAGAATTTTTAGAAATGAAGGGAAATGTTATTTACGGTCTATTTTTAACAACGTTTGCTAACTTTACTAATCATCCTAGACCCGGTTTGATTCTTATTCTGAACCTTCATTAATTAGAGAATAGGTTTTATTGAATGGTTCACCATCACCAAAACAAAAGTGACAATGGAAATTTATGTGATCCAGGAGCTTATCAAGAACTAATGAAATACGACACAGAAAAGAGGGACATAAAAAGTAACAAGTAAAAAGTAACAGTGGATGTTAGTCATAAACTAGTTAGAAAAATGTTCGCGCAATCGACTTTAAATTTCTCTACGGGCTCTGGCCTTATAAGAACAACGACTCCATGCTGGCACTAGCATACTAGCATTATGTCGCATAATGAGTAGTTCGCTGGACATTCACATCATAGCATCTAATTATCCTGTGCCATTAGAACATCACGACCACCGCTCTCTTGCATCATACCTGCATAAATTAGATTATCTATGTGTGTGAACTTTGCAGATCAAAAAGTAAGAGGTACTTACACAAGTTGTGCATAGATGGCTTGATGTACCTAAAGATTTATTATTACGTCAATAGTCGACAAAGGACCAGGCCTTCATTTAGATTCGTTACACAACAACAAATTTATCTCTTATTTCTAACCAAGGAAGCAGCAGGGAACCTTTTGTTTTACTTCTTTCCGATACTACAAGGAAAACACATCAAAAATATTTCACGGTTGATCATAGAAGGGTGGCTATCTACAAAGGTAAAAAACCATCATGAACAGTTACTGTCGAGACTGTCTCTAATAGTTCCCATTGATCTCCGTCGAGAGGGACCATTCGACATAAAATCAAAGATTAGAGTCTGCTAACCACCCTATACATATATAATACTAATTAGTTAAGATATTATCTTAACTATAGCAAAGGTCTCGTCTATAATCTAAGTTCCAGCCCAACCAAATGCTTCAATATTTTTATTGAAGGTAGCATATAGATACTGTCACAATAGTTATATCAGCGCATCGTAGTACCAAGTTATCTTTGTTTACAGATCTTGACACAATTTTGATAGGAACAGTCCTAATTAAACAATCGCAGGTTTTTTGTAACCATGATAAAGTGACATGGCTTTGCTATTAACCATTACTAACCGTTACCTGCTTGCTTCGTTGGCCATAAGAGGTTACTTATAATCGATTATAATTATATGAATACTTATATAGACATAATAGAGATTGATCTTGAGTAATCTATTATGTATGAGTAGTGTAAAATCACACATAAGGGCATACAAAAATGCCAATTTAGTTTAAAAAATCCGGATTATTCTTTTTCGTGTATTGATATAGGAGAGAAAAGAAGAAATAAATATTAATTTAATGGAACACATCGTCATGATGATACTGAATATTATTTTTTAGTTACTTTCTCATTCGGGTCACTCTCTCCCCTATGCCCATACGCGTACGTTTTATGCATTTTTTGTATCAACGGACCCTGAGTTTTTATACGTTTACAAAACAGGTTTTTGTCAAAAAAACCTCACCCCAAAATAAAAGTGAAAGTCGGTAGTTCAATGCAATTTTTTTATAATAACTAAAGTAAAACTCTCCGCTATTTTGTATAATAATGAAATTATTTTCCGCTATTTTTTCCGAGAGTTTTACTTTAATTATTATAAAAAATAAGAATGTATTGCTTGCCCAGGTGTGTAGTAACTAAACATCGAAAAGATTTTATTGGAAGGTAAGGGGGAAAATTGGTTCAAGAAACTGGCCTTTCGTATTCTCGTAACATCAAAAACTTGTGTGTGCGACTTTTTAGATCATTGTTCAGCTGTGCGGATTACCTGCACCCACTCAGTTGTGTCAATCGATTTTTGCAACGTGGGAATGATTTCGCCAATCGGATTGTTCTTTGTGGAAGCGTTTTTTCAGGTGATTATTGTTAAACAGTATCTATACTTTTATTAAAGACCCAAATGTCTGTATTATTGTATGATCTATAATAGGTTGGTATATTTGATCTATAGCTGTGTTTTTCACAGCTACAGCATTCAACCTTGACAATGCATCAAACTATCAAAATACTGCAGTTCCGTTCTAAAGCTACAAAATAATGCACACCTACAACTGGTATAACATAATATATTGCTTTGGTGAAGAACATTATACCCTTTCTGGGTGACTAACCCGCTTATCTATGAGTAATCTATTAATTGGATTTTTATCTAACCATACCTTTTCACAAAACCCACATATGTATTTGTCAAATTAAGGATATTTATTACCTGGCAATATCAACAACCTACGGCGAAGCGTTAAGATTTGGGGCTGTTCAATCAGCAACTAACCTATTTTAATGACAGTGGGTAGGAGTCGCGTCCAAGTCCCAGGGTCACGAGGGTCATATCTTCATATCCCGTCGGCGCCTTTGCGCATCAGCTGCTTGCATGGCACGTGTGTCTCATTATGTGTGACTCATTCGAATGCTAATGCACTTTGTTAGTTGCTGAGAGCAACGACGTCATTATTTTTCTTTGATGTTATTTTATATCATTCTTGAAAAATTACAGTCATAGACGATATTCTTTTGTTTCTAAGATAAGAAAAAGATTCTTATCGTTTGTTATAAAGTTGTTCACGGTTTTAAGTACTCTACAATTTGATGAACATATTAAGTACCCCCTGAGTTAAGTGTCCTTACACAGCTCTTCACTTCTATTTAACTTTCCTAGTGGTGATACATCCGATCAACTGTCTGTCTAATAATTAAAACTACCTTTTAAAAATGGATTCTGCATTAAAGCACACAATTTTTCTATCAAGCACGTATTGCTTTCTATTTGATATTTGTATAAGGCGAACAAATGGATATTGCAGGTGAATGAGTGATAGGCAGTGATATCATTATCTGGGCTAGCACGCACCTTTATCACGGATCTATGGAATTTACGAGTGTTTTATCGATCGATGGGTAAGCGGTACAATTTTACGGAAGACAACACTCGATGTTGAAACAATTTGGTCAGCCTCGAATTTAAAAAGCCATTTATTCAATGGGAATCTTAATTCATTGCAGAGATATACATAAGGGTTGCGAAATCTGCCATTTCCAGGGCACAACACTTTCTTGCTCCTTGCTTTCTTGCTTGCACTTTCCTTACGAAGAAAGTATTATTTTTTCTTGCTTACGATTTTATACAAAATCCGTGCATTTTGCTTTTATTATAGCAAAACAAGTATAGGTATTAACTTGATCCGTGAATATGATACGGCATAGGAAAAAATTCTGTCTGACTGATTTGCATTTATAAGAAGGGTTATCTCTAATTGGAGTCTTGTTTGACTCAAAAGTAAATTCTACTACATATGTACCTAATCAGCCTCTAAATATCAAACTGAAAAGATAATTCTCTAACTAATTTCTACAGGTTCTATAAAGCTTATTGTATTCGGAAGCCATGTATTACATAGTACGATACTACCATACATACCTGTAAGCAGAAATAATCTAATTTTGAACACATTTGATAAAGATTAGCAACACGTGAATGTTTAATCATTAACGATACTGATTGCAAGTTATAATCTGTGGATACCACACAGTGATTCTACTCAAACATTACCATAAAATAAAACCAAAAAAATATCGATACCTTCTTCTGATAAGTAAATAGTTTGTTCACTCATTGTTAGTAGTATTACATTTTCCCAGCAACATCCTTGACATGAAGATTCTTCCGTTTCATTAAGGATACGTTCAAGGTAGATTCAAATAGGAAAACTGAGGAGGATATCAGTGCACATAAATAATATCCATATAAAGCGTTAAGTTCAGTCTGGAATATTAGACGATGAAAAAGGAAGAATAAATAAAATTCATTGCTAGCTGTGTGGAAGGGTAAAAGAATAAGGAGGCTTAAGGATAGCAGTTGTAACTATAACTTTAAAAAGAAAGTTTAAGCAAAGTTATTTATAGAAATGTAATAACGAAAATTAACAGCAAAATAGTGATAAATAACTGGTTAAAGGTGTATTAAAGAAACAAGTAAAGATAAAATTGTGCTTACCACTGCTAGTAATTTCCCGCGCACCGTAATGCCGACCATGGGCGCGAACCTGATCATCACGCCAGGTTCCACTATCAGCTCAGCCTCCCTCTCTATCATCAGGTCATCACGCAGTAGATATGGACTACCCTCCGCACGCCACACCGTCCGCCCTAGCAACACTCCACCCGACAACTCTGTCAGATCCGATGTCTTGTTCAGCAAGTACGGGTCCATAGCACTGGCTCTCATTTGGCCATCACCGCCACAAACATAACACAACACTAACACCATCGTCCTCCACTTATACTTCGTATCGCTGAACTGACTATGCCGCTTTTGCACCCCCATCGTTACAAACACCTTACAGAGGCAAGTATAAGTAATAAAAATCCATTTCACTTTTACTAACGATCCTCTGTAACTTTAACACCTATCCAAACATCGTACAGGTAAGTTCCTTCGTTGTTTTATCAATTCACTACACATTTTTTGTAACTACCTAAATTAATTATTTAAAGTAGGTAGTAAAAGAAAATCTGTTTTATTTAAACAAAAATGAATTACTAAAAATAATTTAACTAAACAAAGGTGGGGCAGAATAAATTAAGCGCAAATGCGCGCCACCGCGCGACCGTTGAACAAAGTCGTTTGGCCGGTTTGGTGCGTGTATAGTTGCCTCCTGCCCTCCCACCTCGTACCTCATCATACCTATTTGTTTCAAATCAAAAGCCTCCGCCCCTCTATTGAACTCTAAACCATTCATTCATGCTTCCTCTGCCTTTCACTTCGTGTTTTCCACGAACAGTTTGATGGTAATTTCATTCGTTCAGTCTGAAATCATTCACATTCAGTAGTTTAGGTCGTTTCGGTACCTACTTATTCGGTTTAATAATGATTTTACTCTACGAGTCCCGTATTATAATAATATTATCAACTTCATAGATATTATTAAGATCTATTCGGAGAGGATACTCTGGGTTTACAATATTATAGTGTCGCAATTCTCGCAAAGTCGGCAATAATAAGCATGTTGTGTTGCTTGTTTGAGTTTGGCTGTACTAATTTTTATAACAGGTAACACAAAACACAAATTATTATTTTGCCTGCTTCCTGTAATGATCATTAAATATTCTGCATACATGTAATTAATTTATATTACGCATTGACTTATTATTACCTTAAGTCAATGATAATTACGTGCATGATTATTATCACATAATTACGATTAGAGTGCGGTGAATCCACAGAATAACAAGATATTTTTTACAGTCATAGATATGACATCTATGCTAAGAAGAAGCTATATTATTATAATACATTCGTTACAGATTACATATATTAATACTTGTCTGTTATTCTGTTCTCTATTAGATTTATCAACCAACAACCTATCAACTCGGAAATTTAATCTGCGTTGCGTATTCTGCGTCGTGCTCTCGCGCATCGCCTGGACTGGATCCGTCCGTGTCTATAAGTGTCCTATTCTTTTCATTCATCAGCTATACTTCCAGTGTTGCCAAATCAAAAATATTATATGCTAAATGTATGTTTAGAAAACGACAAAAATGAATGTGTATGGTGCAATTAAAAAAATTAAATGTGGCACTCGGAGACTACCGCGGTAAAGCTATTGCATAGCATTTTTTATCAACTTATGCAATTATAATTATTAGAAGTTATATCAGAACAGCGCCATCTAGTTTGTAGAAAACATACGTACCATACCTTAGTATTAAGGTACTAGATGGCGCTGATTGGGGGTGTTAGGTTTTTTCGTTACGGAATTTCTGGATTCGGTCCCCACGCTAAAGGCCCGCGACAAAAGCTATGCAATAGCTTAAAAATGTGTGCGTATAATTTTTATTTTTATTCATTTCAACATTTTCTCTTTACCACGCGATAAAAAAATATGTGAATAGTTTATTAAATGCCTTGATAAGACTGCTATGTTTGTATGTATTTTATCGTGAAAAAAATATGAAACAAAACCTATACTGGATGATTTTTATTTAACTTGAAATACTCGAAGACATGAAAGAACATCATAGGTCAGTCATAGGTAATGTTTAAAAATATAAAGTCAAAATTCTACTCGATAATTATTCCAAAAATGGCAATCAAATTTACCTAAAAATACTCGGAATGTATGGACATCAGCTGTGCGGTATGGCGACCGACCGGCCGGCGGCCAACCGGCTGGGGTTAATGACCTCTCAGTTTGTCCACATAATAGGTATGTAATGGATAATTACGTCACATTTTCAGCATCCTTTTTAATTACATATTTGGAATGAGAATCGAATACTGAGTACCCCCTACCAATATGTCAAGTGACTTACGAATCACCTTGTATGCACATTCATATTATTATGTACCAGTATAATGTAATGTTAGACAAAAATATAACGAACAGTTTAATTTATAACAGCTAGTACAAAATAGTAAATTAATGTAATAAAACATTTTTATTTTTATAAGGATGTCGTAAGAAATAAGTCATTACCTATAATATTTTATAACAAAATAAAATATTTTTATTCGCAATGAACACGTCTGTGTTTACCTAATATCAAATCAGCAATTTCCTGATACAAGTAAATCTTTGTTTGTGTTCTGACGTGAAAACGTCTTATAAATTGATAAACACCGGTAGCGCGCACGAATCAGTGTCCCTTCCGCATGACCCTGTGCGTGCAAGCGAGAGCGCGCAACAAGCGATAGAGAGGCACGATCGGCCCAAGCGTTGGCTTGCAACGCATCTATGTATCTCTCTTCCACTTCATCAAATGCAATTTCTCATCAATGTTTTCTTATGACGTTATCACGTAAAATTATCGTCCATAAACCGACTTTACAGACTACCACATTATTTAATAGGTACCGATCAGCCGATCACAATCGGTTCTTATATTTCTAGGCTTTTTAGCTAGTCAACCTAGCAACACTTTCGACCCTTTCATTCATTCATTCAGATTTGGAGCTGTCATTTACATCATTACATTTAGCTAGCTAGCGACATCTGCGACATAGTGTTCATTCGTTCAATTCGTTTGCTCTTTCTTTAGCACCTTCACTCGTTAACAATATTGATCCGTTTTTCGTTTTGAGTAACAAAATAATTATATATATAGTATTTTGTGTTGAAATAAATATTTCTAGTCCAAATACAAATACTCATCTACTGCCAAGACACGTAAGTATTCACAATACTGTTAGTTATTTCAATGTTTTGCCGAACGGTTGGCGTGGCATCGTCAAGCCATGGCGACATCTTGTATTTCATTGTATTTATCTATTTATGTTTTGTGACCCAGTCATGTTTGGTTTTAGATCTGATAATATATCACAATGAGTTCGGGAGGCACACGGGTGTATGTCGGCGGCCTAGTGGAGGGCATAAAGAAGGAAGATCTAGAGCGGGAATTCGATAAATACGGCAAATTGAACTCTGTGTGGGTCGCACTCAATCCCCCCGGCTTCGCGTTTATCGAGTTCGAAAACATGCAGGAGGCGGAGGATGCGTGTAGCGCGATGAATGGTTTCGAGATGTTAGGCGCGACATTGAAAGTGGAGCTGTCTAGAAAGCGAGACGGTCCGCGTCGGGGCGGGAACTTCCGCGGCGGGCGAGGCGGCAGCGGCGGCGGCGGCGGCGGCGGCTACCGCGGCGGCCGAGGGGGCTCGTTCGGGGGCAACAACAGATTCAACTCGTTCGGCGGCGGCGGCGGGCGCCCCTACAACCGCAACGGCCAGAGCAACGGCTACTCCGGCAACGGCGGCGGCGGCGGCAACTTCAGATCTCGATCACCCCTCTCGCGATTTTAATTTAATTCTAGATTTAAGTTAGGTTTAGTGTAATCGTAATCTGAAGCCTCCTCGTGTTAAGTTCAATATCTGTTAATACTGAGGGCGATTGCTGGGATGAGTTCGTTCGTGTGATGTCCCTTGGAGATAAAGGTAATGTAACAAATTTATTGGTATTTTAATGTAAGAATACATAGTATTGCTACCGCAAATGTATTGCCACTTAGTCACTGATGCCACAATTCTATACTATTTAAAAAATAATTTTAAGGTCAGTGATATTTAAATTATTGGCACGTTATTTGCAATGTGCTCAAACTGCTCAAAGGCAGAATTATATAACCTAAAAAATGTCCAAATGTTTTACATCATAAAAGTCTCGACCAGTTTTGGCACAATACTGATGGAACCAGGTTATATTAGGTTTGGTTAAACGTCAGCTTGTCCTATTCATCAATCTGGGTAGTGTGGTAAATTTTTGGCCCGGCTCAGGTGCTGTAATAAACCACATGCTTGAGAAGTGAGGTTAGCTGGCCATTGTAACTACGGATCATTTTTTTTGTTGTCATGTTTCTTGCAAATTAAAAGACTGACATCCGAAAGTACCACTACACTGGAGTCTGCCTATTTAAAGAAAAATTGAATCTTTTTATTGTATGTTTTTTATTCACTTGTCTCCAGTCAGTTTAGTTATACTCTTGCAGATAAAAATTTGATTAGAATTTGGAGCTCCTCGAGCCTGTGCTATTGGCATATACACTGTCTACAGCAACAACGGTACTAAATATAATAATGTAGCAGTTATGATAATTATAATTGTAATTAAAGCAATTTAAGTTTATTCCATAATTTATACACTGGATTCAATCTGATTTGTATTGGCAAGTAAATTTGAGAATGAACTAAATATTATTGTGTGCAAAGGAGAGGTCTTCTCTGCGCAGTCTATAATATTAAATTGACAGCATTAAAGAAACAATACAATGACACTACACCACTAAATACAGGTTTAGAAGAAAAAATATAGTGAAAAGTAAATGGATGTAGACAACAGGCAGATGAATTGCTAAAAAAATCTTTCAACAATATTTAAGCCTGGCTCCATAACTTAATTCTAATTAACTGAGTAAAACACTTGCGGTAGAAATATATAATTTCAGTGTGTATAAGTAATATTTTAAATAGCTTTGTCTCAACTTTATTCTTAAATGATTTGATGGATGTATGAAGCATTGCAATTCTAGGACAACTGTTTAGAACTGTTTAAAAATTGGTGAGTTTTTTTTTGTATACTTATTGTGTACTAATCCAAACAGACATGTTTCATTATATTGTCATAACAGAGCATGTTATAGTTTTGCAATGTTCCTAACATTGGTAGAATAGAATCATGTGGGCCGTTAATTGGTGATGGGCAGTATCATAATGATTTTGATTAAAGCCATCTCAAGATTTTTGTGGTTTATTTTTCATATCCAATGGTATGGATGTAGTATGTTAGTGTGAATTTTAATGTGGTACAAATTATATATATTGGCACTCATTAAATCAAATTATTATCATTACCAGCCATGTACATAATCCTTATCACATTTTAATGATATGTCTCATTTGTTATCCAGGTATTAGATACAAAAACTTCAAATACCTATCTCTTTCTGTATAATCTGGCTGGTACAATTATTGTTTTAATGTCACAAGACTTGAATACTTCTTTGCAATTCTTAATTAGTATTCTCTGTCCCCAAGGTTGTTGCTCCGTTGGTCTTCAATAATTCATCATAATTATAAGACTTGCAAATATCTAAATGATCTAACACTACACTACACATTCATTTTGAGGATTTTAATCTGAAGTACATTATATTTCTGAGCACTTCTCATTTCTTTCATCTTTCTAGCAGAAGTAAATGTTATTTAAAATATTGTCACTGTAAATTTAATTTGAGACCTACATTTTATTGTGTGCCTGTGGATTTTCATGAAAAAGTACTTACATTTTTATTAATTTGTGTGAATGTGAAACATTGTTGTGGGTATTATCATTGTTCTGTGTATCATAATTGTTATTGTAGGCATTTACATAAATTTATTTTGTTTCAGCTCCCGGGTATATTTTATCTTGAGTCATCTGCCGCATCGAGAGCATTAAGAACAATGAATTTGGACATTTATTAACATTATACCTTAGCACCCTTGGACTACAATTACCTTAAATATAATAAAAAAAACAAAACGATTATTCCGACTCGCGCATTTTATTTGATCAATGTCGAAAAACAAAGATGATTATTAATAACGTTACACTTAATGAAGAATAATTCTAATTTGTCTACGAAGGGCTGCTGAGACAAGCCATAAGAAGTTCCATCTTGTTCAAGAAGTTTTTGCCTTCCATTCTCTCTAGTTTGATCTCCTTGAAGGCGCCTCCGAGGTTTTCCCATTTCTTGTCTTGAACCAACTCACTGGCGAAAAAGTCCTTCCGTGGAGATTGTGCTATGAATACTTGCATACCCAGAGACGGTTCGCATCTTATTGCTATCATTCTGTCACCTATAAATACAAATTTGTTTTAAAAACGAGACAATGTCTATGGTGCGCCGTCCATATATACTACAATCTACAAATATCTCGGATATTTTTGCTGCATTGCTACAACAAGTAGTAACAATGCCATACTTAAAATGTTTCAATATCAAAATAACATTTTACTAATAAAGAAAAATATTTCAGCTTCTGCAGAATTTCTGTCTAGCAGGATTGCACCCAACTAAAAATACTTGTGAACTGATGAGTGGCATATACGAATGGCAAACCATTGCAAACTCTTAAGTGGACAGTTATATTCAAGTGTTATAAGTAATCAGGAAAATTATTACAACAATACTGCAACAACAAAGCTATTTACACTGTAGAGCATTGAACCTGATTTACATAACAGAAGATAAAATAGATAAATAGAGGTTAACTTTTTTAAATTGAAAATTATTTTTTTCATAATGTGAGAATTACAATTTTGTTACTTTTAAACAAGAAAGTACTAAATATCCAGTCATCAAATTCAATATGTATTTACATTTTACACTACAGCAGCACGCTAAGGTCCTATTTATTATTCACATAATCAGGCACTCCGTCTAAAAAGCGCCTATTGTTATATTGTTCTGTGAAACGTGCCCCGTTACCACACTTGCTTGAGTCAGCCGCTAAACGAGGTGTAGTGCTCCTGTTGGGACTTGGGGGTCACTTTCTTGTCTTCGGAGATATTATACCTTCGGCGTTACTGATATCCGGCAACGGCGCACACTTACCATCAGGTGGCTCGTCTGTTCGCTTGTCGACATTTACAAAGTAACTAAGAATCCAAGTACCATTGGGAGAAGCCAGCAAGCAGGAGGAGGCGTTCCCCAGCGGCTCCACGGGCCCCGAGCCCATGTGCGAGCTGCTGGCCAGCAGCTGCCAGCCCATGCACCGACCCACCGCCTGCACGGCTGTCATCTGGTGCTGGTATATCTACAGGACAGTCGGTCACTTAATTTAGTAGAGAGGTCGCTCGGGGTAGAACTACCGCCCGCCCGTACCATTTCTACCGTATAAATTGTTTTAACAGCAATTTTGTTCCGGTTGGACTTTTGGCAACCACCTCGGTTCTTAAGAGTAACACCACATTTTTTGTATTAGAACGAGAGCTAAATTAAATATTACTGGCAGCAACACTTAACAGGACTAATTTATCACTAACAGTCCCTGTCCCAGTGCTCACTAACCAACTGATGTTCTAACCCTCTTCCGTCTAACCGGACTAACTACCCTAGTCCCCATTTGAGTCTTGTTCTAGGTCGGTCACAGTTGTCATGGGCGGCAGCGGAAGGGTAATAATGCTGCATGGTTTAGAAGATTTGGTCAGATACAATGATGCCATTTTGCTATGTCCTACACGTCACTGGTACCTATACAATTTAATAATACTAAAATTAATTATAATATTAAAGTCAAGGTTAAACGTTTTCTTATTTTCCGTGCAACAGTATAAAATATAAACAAGTCAATTTTGCTGCTTTTTCTAGACAATACTACATCTATCATCCAGGAATTCGAGATATACATATATTATATATATATAAATATATATGTATACAATACCGAATATATATAAGTATGTAATATTATATAGTCGTCACTCCCGAGTCTTGGAGCCAGATCCAGTTATTACTGGTTTTGCAGTTGCGCATGTGGTTATTATTTACTGTGCTACTGCGCAATAACTTCAAAATCTTAGCGTTGTAAAAAGTGATAAAAATATAAGATTACCTTGACATATTTCTAAACATAATAACATAACTTTATTGAGGCGATGAGAGCCCTAGTTGCTTATTGTGATAAAATTTAGATAATAATTAATTAAAAACCACAATCTTTTTGTTTTTTAAGGTCTAACAATCATTTTTATGCTTCTATTTATTGAATAATACGGGAATAACATTTGGGCCGCTCTATTTCTATCAAAATAATCATTTGTAACTATTGTATTACCTGAACTCAAAATTGTAAAAAATGTGGTAAGTGTCACTGGCTTTTATAGCCTGAATTGTTTAACCGCCTATCGGCCAACAGAAGAAGCATTAGCAATATTTTCTATCTGTAAACTAAAAACCTTTTTGGCCGGACACACATCAATGATGCCATATCGCCTATATACATAATCTACTACATGCTGGTCTTCGATATGGACCTCTGTACTTACATATTATACATTGTATATGTACGTATATTGTCTGAAAAAGAGATTTGTTGTTTAATCAACAACATGGTGTATAATTTGGCACCTGGCAATAGATGAGGTCTCGCAGCTCTTGCAACTCGTAGGAGAGGTGTCGCACGCGGCCGTCACGGCAGATACACTTCAGGGTTTTCTCCCCCACGTGCACCACCAGCGACGTGCGACACACTGCGTCGTACCTGCAACACATTACTCGAGCGGTTCCAACATGCCCTCCAATGGGGAGGGCAATGCTAAATTATACCCATTGCCCTCCGAGCAGGGGGCAATGGCTCCAATTTTTAAAAATATATGCTACAAAAAGATCTGCACGCACCGATAATTATCGCTTGCTTCGTTGAAGGAAAACATAATTAATTCAAAAAAATTCAGCCCAGCAGTGGGACATTATGGATCCGATGACCTACAACACAACGTCACCATGGAGGATGTTATCCTTACAACCCTTCAATGTATTCCAGTTCACAAGTTGGGGTGCGAGGGTCCATCCTCCTCCTCCGAGAGTCCTCGAGTGATCCGTAAAATATTGAAATTGTGTGAAAATTGTTAATTTGCAAATTATACGAGGTTTTTCTTATGTGTTACAAAACCTGATTTTTGCAACCCTTTCCTTCTTCAATGCCTGGACATTCCTACATTACTTCTTACCCTGCGTTACCTGCTTAACTGCGAAGTAATTTGTATACTTGTATAGGGTAAAATTTGAATCAACCAGTTAAAAGCTCTTCCTTTTCCATCAACCTGTGGGTTCTCACCAGCTTCCTAGTATTTTTATATTATTTTCGAGGTGTTTTGTATAAAACAATATGACTTCCCTAAAAAAATTTACTGTATTCGATAATGTATTATGTGACATTAAAATTTTGGTTTTTAAGTTACAGACGACATTCACTTCACTTACATCATTCTGGTTTCCGCAAAGCAAAATGAAAAAATAAACTGTTATTTTAAATCGTAAATACGTACGGTACTAACACAATAAAACCAACACGCATCAATACTTTGTCGCACCCATCGCCGATGTCGGCACAATCTTAGTCAGAACTAATAAAATGAACCATATAAAGATAAACAATTACTCTCTCTAATGCCTAGGTATTTAACTATAGCATCGCTGGACATGTTTAACAATAAAATATAAAAGCTAAAACTTTCTTTTTATTATAAACGTTAATGAAAAATGGGTAGTGTGCTTAGTGCTGTCAAAAAGTGTATAATTTTTATTTATATTATTAATATATCCCACAATATGAGCAATTTTTGGTACAGTTTACTGAAAAACTATCACGCCTATAGAATTGTGCTTTAACATTGTAATTTAACTCCATATCTAGATTTGTTATCTGTCAAAAAAATATAATTTTATAACCATAAAAAAAAATTAACAATAACAATTTTGGATATAATGTTAATGTACTATTAACGCCATCTGTTACAAAACCAAAGAGTTACATCGCTGAAACTACGCGAGCCCTCACATAGCTCAGCTTTTTCCTAATAATTTATAAAATTTTACTGAAAATTCGGATTGTGTGGTGTGTGTGGTGATATACATACCCGTACGCCATAATGTTGATTTTGACGCAGGATTGTGTGGGACTGTTTAGTGCGTTCCAATGCGACACTATAAGAGGATCCTTGACCTATAGAGAAAAAAAAATCATATTATAATTGAAAACCCAATGTTGACCGACGCACAGGTTAAACCTGGTTATAAAATCCTTTAAAGGTTAAAATAGGTACTTCATTACAATCCCACCTGACGGTAAGTAGTGATGTAGTCTTGGGTGGTAGAGCGCACTTAAACTTAGTAGCAGTTTTTTTAAGCAGGCTATTCACTCTTGATTTGAAGACCACTATGATAATTTGACGAGAACACCGATTATTTGTATTTATAGTATTATTTTGAATATTTTTTATTGTAAATTATGTGCCAATTCGAAAAATTTTTGGAAATAGAGTCCAACTTTGGATTAGATTTTAAATCCTTTGGCAGGCCGAGCTCATAGTTGTGTCGGGGGATATTTCCTTCGGATGGTAATTGACGAGCGACTGTGCACACCGACCTCCTTAGCGATGGTGTCCAACACGTACTCGCTGCGGCGGCGCATGAAGAAGTGCTGCGCCTGCTGGATGATCTGCTCCAGCAGGGACTGCTCCCGGCTCATCTCCAGGAGCTCGAACCGGTCCGCCGCCATCGGACCTGGATTATCAGAATAGACATTTATTCTAGACCCGTATAGGACCTGTATTATCAGAACAAACATTTATTCTAGACCTGTATAGGACCTGGATTATCAGAATAGACATTTATTTTAGATCTGTATAGGATCTGGATTATCAGAACAAACATTTATTCTAGACTCGTATAGGACCTGGATTATCAGAACAGACATTTATTCTAGACCCGTATAGGACCTGGATTATCAGAACAAACATTTATTCTAGACTCGTATAGGACCTGGATTATCAGAACAAACATTTATTCTAGACTCTTATAGGACCTGGATTATCAGAACAGACATTTATTCTAGACCCGTATAGGACCTGGATTATCAGAACAAACATTTATTCTAGACTCTTATAGGACCTGGATTATCAGAACAGACATTTATTCTAGACCCGTATAGGACCTGGATTATGAGAACAAATATTTATTCTAGAACTGTATAGGACCTGGAGCAGTCACGGTTGTGATCACGGACGTACCTAGCTCCTGATCCGGGGTGGCAAAACGGATTTTCGAGGGAGGTTTTTTAAGGGCACAACAACCTTTGGTATTCATCCGAGATCCAGGAGGCAGCTGCCCTCCTACCTGGTAACGCCCATGGTCGTGCTGCAAGCCCGTTTGCTATCTTTACCCGTTTGCTAGCTATCTATTGATTTAATTCCATATCTAAAAAGTATACGTAGCGCTGCGGTTACCGGCGAGCGAGCGCCGCTTGGTGGGCCCCAGCGGGCCGGTGGCGGGGTGCGGGAAGGGGTGGTGCGTGTTGGCGTGATGCACGGCGCGCAGCAGCTGGTGCAGCGAGTGCTCCAGCACGTGGTCGTGCTCCGACTTGCCGCCGCCCGCCTCGCTCTGGGGGAACGTCGGCGTATCGGGACCCTACCTCACTGGGGGCCGGTCGTAAATTACGTCACACATTATCCACTTCCGCGGGGACTCTTGTGGCGAACAATAGCGCGCGCGCTTTTAATCCGTGTCAGACACACATATACACAGAAATGTGACCGACTGTGGTTAAAAAATCCTATTTGTGTGACGTAATTTATGGATGGCTCCCTAAGACAGCCAGTCGTCTGACCGAACGTGTCTCAGGGGCAGGCTGTAGTCTTGAGAGCCAATGCTTGCTTTCCGCTGCCTTCTTAGCCAACACATAGGTGATGCCTTCGGTTACTAAGTCTATGGGCAACGGTGACCACTCCCACCCGGACCATCAGGTGGCTCGTCTGCCCGTTGTCGGCTGTTTACATAAAGAAAAAGAAAAAAAATATCTATGATGGCAGAACTTGTTCCAGGACCGTTTCCAATATAATATGTATCCATGTTAGGACAAGTTATAAGATAAAGTGATGACTAACCCGACCGCCCCGCGGGCCCTGTGCCGCTACACTCGCAGCTAATTTGCTCTGCGCAGCAAGCTTTACAAACAATAAACAACATTCAACTGAAAAACATTACAATGTTTAAAAAGAAATAAAATAAACAAAAATTTTTATACGCAGTCTATTTTTTTAATTGTTTGTCTGAGCCTTCTATTATAATATATGTATATATGTATGTATATTTATTGTTAATGTTAATAAGAACGGGTTATAACCAATTACACTTATTAACACAGAAATAACATTGTTTACAAATAATAAAATAAAATATCAATTAAAATTAAATCCAATCAAAAATAGAATTAAAGTAATAATAAAAATTAAATAAAATATAAAAACATAGTTAAAATAAATATTACATAAATCAAATGTTAATCTCAATGCCGCAGCTGAACATAATACATACAGTTAATTTCCTACACCCAAGTATATTGGTTCAGTAACAGTAGTAGTAATGTAGTAATTAAATATTATGATGTATGAATTTGATTATGAATAAAACAAGTTAAAAGTAGTAAGTTAACAGCATTAGGGTAACATACAATCAACTCTATAAATGTCCGCGCTGGAACATAATATAGTTCACGAATGGGCCCATCTCAAGGCACGTGAGCGCAGCGCTGATATTTCAATCAGGGCCCATTCATCAAATAAAATATCAAATCTCTAACCATCAGAAAGTGTTAAATTGGTTACCAAATACCGCCCGAACAGAAAAGGCCCAAAGCGAGTTAATAAAAACATGGTAAAAAATGATTTACCTTGACTCCTTCAGTTTTGACACTGACGCTGTTCTGTCCGTTGTTGTGGCACAGCCGTATTAACAACTGGATGCCCGGCAGCACCTGAATAAAACAACATTTGTAGGTGTAATTACAAACATTATGTTACCGGAAATATATCTCTAGGTGATGGCTCTCTTTGTGAGATTGTAAAGTAGTCTTTTATAGAGAGGAAACTATAAATAAAAGGGAGAAAGAGATAATATGTATAATACTCAAACTCAAATATAGTAGAAAGTCGATTAATCGGACTAATTGTTGTTATCAGGAATCCAATCCGGATAATTGAATGTATGAATAAAAGTGACTTTTGTACAATATACAGTATGTTGACTGGGACTGATATTCACTTGTTGCCATTATTTAAAAGCCGATTTTTATTATTCCTTTGTATCTAATGTTGCTCATGTTATATCATAAATTTCAATAAATGAGGTCCGGATAACCGCGAATCCACACAACTGAGTTCCGGATATAATATTATATACTCCCACCCTCCCATCCTAAATGCCTCACATAACCAAGAGAATCAAATAAACGAAGCTACGAACACTGACCGTGGCCATGATCTGATTGCCCACAACCATGTGCGGGATGGAGGCGTCGAGCTGGACGGCCTCGGCGGCGAGCCGCGCGAACAGCTCCTTGCAGAACAGCACGTTCTGCGCCGCCTCCAGCTTCTGCTGCCAGTGCAGCTCCGCGCCGTCGCCGGGCAGCGTGCCCGGGCAGCTCACCGCCGAGGAGCTCAGCGTGGCCGTCACCACCTCCTCTTGTTCTACCGTTAAATGGATAAATCGTCAAGAGCTCAATTTTTTTTTACATAAGATAATGCTTGACAACAATCCCACCTGATGGTGAGTGGCGATGAAGTCGCGGAATGTTATGTTATGTCATGTTTCTCGCTTAGGTTAAGTGATCGACAATATAAGCTACAGCGGGCGCGGTTGGTAGTTGGATGAGTGACTAGTAGCAAAATTCCTTGGGGGCTTCCGTGCTTCGGAGGGCACGTAAAGCCGTCGGTCCCATTTGGTAGCAGTCGTTAAGCCATGTCGGATGCCTTCGGGCGGTATAAAATGTTCTGACACTTGGGTTGGTCACTATCGCCTCCACTATAGTCTCTAGACCTCAAGTATAGGGAAGGGACCCATGCTCAGTAGTGGGCCATTAATGGGTTGAAGCCATGTCAAAAGAAAAGTATATATAAAATGTATACACAAAGGATCCCCTATGGCCTGGGTGACATGTACAACAGTTACCTTTCTGACAAAGCACAGAGATGAAGGCTACGCCCTGCAGCTCAGGCGGTACGGTGACGCGGAGGGCGGAGGGCGCAGGCCCCGTCGCGTTGAGGCTCATCGCTGCCGCGATCTGGTCCTCCGGGGCTTTGGTCACCTGGACATACAAGTATCGGTTTAAACGCCTACCAACAATAAGTCCTAAGTTAGCGGTTCCTAAAATTTTTTTTGGCAGTATCCGGCACACAAACAGACGAACCAGCTGATGGTAAGTGGCCACAGTCTCCCGAGGACATCACCAATGCGTTGTCAGCCAATAAAGAAGGAAGATATAAGAGAAGGACCAATTCGATTATTTCATTCTTTTTAGCACGAACCATAAGGTTAAAAAATAATGTGTATAACTAAACTTTACACTAAATTATTAACATAAACTACTAAATTCATTTAACTTTGTATTCACTCTTGTGGACCAGCCAAGGTGCAGTCCACCAGATGGCAAACCATGTTTTAAATGTACATACTTCAAACACTCCAGTCTGACTGAACTTGGAGCCAGCCGTGCGGTAACTGAGATCTCCAACTATAGTGTTGGACACTTTCTTGAGTCTCCAATTCTGTCGCAGCCTCAACAGATCTATGTGGAAGTCGGGCATGTTTCTGGTCATCCGCATGTTCTCACTGGCTCGGAGTCGATCCACACCGTTCAGCAGCACCGCCCCGGCAGCGGCTAATGCCTTCTTGCGGCCATACACTTGAACCATTGGGCGGTTTTCTATTGGTTCCGCTTGTATTGGATCTAAGACCTGTAAAAAGAATACATGCAATTGCCACAACCTAATGACTGATATTTACAAATGACAAAAAAAGATAAGTAACCAATGTTAATTGAACCAATATTTTATTGAATATATTTCCTAATAGTCATAAAATTTTGCCAATTAAGGCAACTATAATACCAACTGTCTAAAACTTGAAAGAGTAACAAACCATGTATCTCTTCTCCTTAGCAATGCTGAGTACATCGGCAAGCACGCACACTTCGGTGAGGGCACTCCTCAGCTTGTTCCTCACTGAGTCCCACGGCCAGAGGGTGGACTGATAGCCTGGTTCCTTGTTGTCATCTTCAGATTTCACTTCCAAACTGCTTTCACCTTCTTTTTTGATATTACAAAACTCATCTTCAGATTTTGAGAAGTCTATCTTTTGAGCCAGTCGAGCTAAGTTCTCAGACATGGACAAGGGGCTGTAAAAGAAAGAGAACCACAATAATTATCCCAGTCCCCATTTGAGTCTTATTCTAAGCTGGTCACAGTTGTCAGGGTCAGCAGCGGAAGGTGGTGCTGCACTAGAGTTGTTTGTAAATGCCTGATAAATAAGCAGACAAGCCCCCTGATAGTAACCAGTGGGCACTAGTAACACTAAATAATGCATTGCCGGCCAGTAATAGAGGAAAGCAAGAACGAAACACATTTCACAGGTAGAATATGTGAAACAACACTTACGCTAGGTATATCTCTTGGCCATCATAGGTGATTTCCTGGATTTGGTTTTCAATAGGAGCCTCAATAGATATGTTGACAGAGTTCGCCATTGTGCAGGAATGTATTGTATTTGTGTAGCAACTTTACTTCATGTTTTCACATAAAATTATAATTTATACTATTACTATATCATGGCTTTCTATTATGTCCAAAGATAATATTTTTAATTGTTTAACTATATTTTCAGTTCACAGTTATTATTTCACAGTTCTAAGTTGCAGATACAGGTTTTCTAAGAATTTTGTGGCTACACATTTTTAAATACGATCTAATCGCGAAACGTGATATTCAATTATTAAATAACTTAACAAAATAACAATTATTGCTTTAGTTGTTAATAGTAAATAATAAAGTAAAGACTTAGGTTTAGGTCATTTATGTATGTAATTGTAATAAATATGACAAAAAATTGTATAGACTTGTATGACAATTTGTACAAATCAATACAAGAATGGATATTGGTAATAATGGATAAATTGGATTGTAAATTTGTAATTGAAAATAAGCACAAAATGCACAAGGTAGTAGGCAGCTAGGCAGCAGCGGCACTGTAAGTGTAAAGTGTCAAGTTGACACTGTCAGTGTCAACTGTCAAGTCGTCAGAATGGTTGGCAGAGGTGTCAAACATTTGTTTTTTTTTTCGATATTTAATTCAAAGGTAAAAAACTTTAAATCTTTTCCTACTTAAAGGATAACAAATTGAAAATATTCGTTTTCAATGACAGGAATATTGAAATGTGCTGTTTGTAATTATACAAAATTATTTTAAAATATTTAAGAACATTTTTTAACGCATACAGGTATCCGAATAGGAAAATTCATACGCATATCCGTCACACCGTCACACGAAGAGGTGGATTGGACAAATTGGATTTGACATTTCTATTGCTACATTTTTGGTGGTTCAGTTCGTGCTCAGTTTAGTTCAGCTCCGTCGTGTCGAGTTATGGAAATTATCGTTGTTTGTTATTAACCGAAAGAATTCGGTAAAACGTTTATCATGAATTGACTTACAGTTGGTGTCGGTTAGAAATAGTTGAGTGGTCCCCTGTTTCTGTATACCGTGCCTTCGTGAAGTGTAGTAGCGGTAGAGTTTCTAAGATATATTTGTGTGGAGGGAGGAAGATGACGGTTTCTATCTGCGATAGTGTTATGATTTCCGCTTGATTGTGTTTATTATTCACAATGACTACTTCTACAAGATCAGCGAATGTGACTTTGAAGCCGATCGAAGTGCCTAAGGCTCTGCAGGAAGGCGAGAAGTTTATTAAGTGGGATGAGGCAAGTTTCCAGTTTCCTTTTATTATTAGTCGATAGAGAATATCCAAAAGTTGATTTATGCTTTCCAACATTGCTGTTCTCTAAGCTATTGTAGTCTTTTTTTAAAACATCGATGTTTTTTTACCAAAAATTGAAACAAAGTTTATGGAGCTAATATCTAAGACCATAATTTTGTCGTAGGATTCCGGCATTGGGCTCCCGGTCACGCTCCGGGTGGACCCTCAGGGGTTCTTCTTATTTTGGACTGACCAGAACATGGAGGTGGAAATGTTGGATATGTCCACTATCAGGGACGTAAGAACCGGGGTCCATGCCAAACTTCCTAAGGTAAGGATTTATTTATATTGGATATTAAATATTACAAGAAAATTAAACTTTGTGCGGATATAAGCTATTCCTTAAGCCAGTGAAATGCGTGGTTCTCTCTCTCATAGCTAGAGTGGCCTAGAGCATACTCCACCATGATTAATAATAATCAATGGTTTTACATACCCTCTGACTCTGTATGGACGTCCTCAAGAACTACTAGTGGTCACCTACCATCTAGGGACCATGCCCGCTGTTGCTGTTGTGTTGCTGTTGTGATGTGTTGTTGTTGTGTTTGGACAATAACTTCAGATTGACTTGATAAACAATACAGTTCACAAACAATAATAGTCTATGAAAGATTCTTTAAATTTATTAGATTTCAATATATGGTTGGTATTAACTAGTATTAAGGTAGCTTTGATATACATGCTATAATAAAAATATATATAAATATATGTAATTCATAACATACTTAAATAATATTGCAATCATGTACAAGCCTCTTAATCTATATATCTATACCAGTGCTGTCCAAGCAATGGCATGGAGCCAGTAACGCATATTATAAATCTACGATGATTTTTCAATGAAGAACAATTCTCTTTTGCAAAATGTGTAATATTTTGGTTTAATATTATTTGTTTAATTTCTTGTTGTGGCATCACAAATTTTTTATCCGCATTAACATGGTAACACTACAGTATATGCAAAAATTATTAATTTACATACATTTATGTATAAAAATGAATCCATATTTCCCTTTTTCACGGCATCACACATGAATGGCTGGACTGATTTCGCCTATTCTTTTTTGTTGTGTTTGTTATTGTGAGGAGAAGGTTCTCATGAAAGGAAAAATTAGGAAAATTGCCCAGAAAATTAAAAAGTTTAAAAATACTTAATCACATAGAATATATTAAGACAGGACAATGTCTCTCGGGTCAGCTAGTTACATATAAAAACAAAATTGTAATTCAGATTTATCGGGTATTCGATGCCGCCGTGGGTTAGGAAATCCTTGTAGGCATGCGGTATTCCTACTTCATACTTGTATGACCCATAAATGTAAACGGGTACTCACGATTATGAATTGTTTTACCGATATTTCCACCCAGTTGCATAGATCATGGTCACGTTTAGTTTAAAATCATAGTACCTATTCCTTGTGTTCAGAACTAAGAAAATATCGCTATCGCTCTTTCGTAGCGAAACTTGATTGTCGTCTACTTTAGACAATAGAAGACATCCAATGTGTTTATTATGTACGGCGCGGAATTGTGGACGCTTAACTTTATCTAGAGTCTAGACAGTATAGGATGTTTTGCAATAGCTGCGGTATCCGTACCCGTATATCGCGGGATATTTTTCGTCAACCACAGGCACCACAGCGGTAGCGGATACCGACTAGCAGCTACTAACTGAACTATTACTGACGGGACTAACAGTCCAACTATTTCTAACACCGTTTGCTACGAGTTACGACTAACCATCCTAATCTCGATTTGAGTTCGATTCTGTTTCGGTGACGGTTGTCATGGGCGGCAGCGGAAGGGTGGTGCATGTAATGTAATTTGCATGCTCGTTTGCTATCTTAATTCCATAAAAAATATTTTATGTGTGCAGAAACATCAAACTACTATGTATATAAATTACTCAAACCGCCTAGTTTGCTTAGGTCTGTGCAACCAATAGTAGAGTTGAACAGGAAAACTTTTAAGAAATATTACACAATGGAATATGTAATGCCTAGCATTAAATATGGTAATTCATTTTTAAGTAAGACATCGCAAGTCATGTCTCAATGCTGAGTTTGACTTGGTATTTCATAATAATGGGAGTGTACATTGGTGACTACAAAGTTGGTCATTTTACTCGTAATTATATGGGTTTGCACATTTTATACTTTTCATCAAAACATACTGCCCAAGTGTGCTTTAATCTCAAAATGGATATCATTTTGAAAATTAATCGCAATAACCCTGCTTGCAAAGCAAGAGGTTCCGGATTCAGTTTCCGCGGAGATATTTGTTAGACAGATAATGTTTGCCCTCAGTGTTGTTCATTCATTAAGGATCATTTGTTCATTCAGGATTTGAACCCAGGAACTAGACAGTGAACAACTAAACAAATAAGTATCTAATTTATCTTATATAGCCAAATAGTAGACAAGACAGATAGATGGAAAAACCGACACAAGTCTCATAGTAACAGTGAGTCATATCTTTATGGGTATGTGGGACAAGGTTAAACAAAAACCTTACATATTGTATTAATTGCATATTTTGTGGTATTACGATAATATGATACCTGTTTGTCTTCATAATTGTTGAAGTAGACTGAGAAAATATGTAAATGAGTGTTTGTTAAGCAAAAGTTGTTACAGCCCATTTTTAAACGAAATCAAAAAAAGGAGGTTTCTCAATTCGACCGTACATATATACATGTATATATTTATCACTTGCTTCGGTGAAGGAAAACATCGTGAGGAAACCTGCCCACTTAAGAGACTTGTGGGTTGCGATGATGATTAAATCGGATGGTCCAGAAGCTGCAAATCCCAGCGATCTCCAACAGAAGGTGTAGTCGAGATAGAATGGTCAACGAACAATTCAGCATTCATTCAAATTCAGCAGGGTGCATCACGAGAAGTAGTTGGCTTGGTCTTCGTATTGGACGAAGCTCCTTACACTCCAAAAGTAGTAAAGGTTTGCCTCGAAGCTGCTCAGAATGGCTAACTCAACATTTGAATTAACAAAATACGAATTCCGTGGAGAGTAGCGTGATGAACTAAGCTTGATACGTCCTAAACTAAGGAGAGAGAGAGAGAGAGAGAGACCCATGTGAGACTACACACAATATGAAGGTAGATATCCTATTGTACCCACTTTCTAGAATCGATTATTACCTACGCTATTATGTTGAAATTGTTCAACGAAAATTTAATCTCGTACAGATTTTTACTTGCTCCTTACGTTACTTATTTCTTACGCTTGCTAAGTTTTATTTTTTATTACTTACTATTATTATATCCCAGGTTGTAAGCAGCGTGTTATGATGAAATTGCGCCGGTTTTTAAGTTACACCTCCAACCAGCATTGCAACTGTGAGAACCGCATCAATTTTGATTCAGTTACGTGATGCGCGTACAAACAAACATACGGACAAAAATCTAAATATAATCATTTTAGCTTCTGGAAGCCCTTTATGTAGATCTCTCATACATATTTTTCTTAAATATAATCTGTACAGACATACACCAGTTACAGCTATTATACATAGGTATAGATTGAATTACGAAATTACTTTTCTTGTTGTGTACGGAGTGTGGTCGTAAATAATTAAGTTTTTCATCTCAAACCCGTTGTTCGCACGGTACGCCGCATTTTATATTCATATGCTAAGAATAAATATCAAAGGTATATAAAATTCGAAACCTTTCAGTTAATTTCACTTGATTACGTAATGCTATAATAATTGAGCGTTCGTAGTTTTATCTATCACAGTAATGACTACGGTTTCTGTGGTTAAAATGTTTTCTGTTATAGATAACATGTTGCTATATCTGGCTTACAACCCGTTTTAATAATAAATTAATGCTTACACACTCATACCCTTGAACTAGTATATCTTGTGTTACGGGTGGCATGGGCAACACAAATATGACATCACTGGCGCCCACGACCCAGGAATAAACATTTATCTGTCATCTGCCCCGGCCGGGAATCGAACCCCGGATCGGTTGCTTCGCAGGCAGGGCCAATACCAAGTAGGTTGCAGGGTCGTGGGACTCGTAGGGGAGAGTCACTGTGACGACCGTGTCTCTATTAATAGTATCAAGTCAAGTCAATACGACGCGTATGTCGCAATGTTTACATTGCCGGATCGCCGCGCCGTTCCAAGGGCCCTGGGATCGATTCCCAGCGAGGCGGAAACTTGAATGATGAGTTTAAATATTCTCGGTCTGGGTGTGTGTTCTTGTCTTGTGTGTTGTCCATGGCGCCCATGGTACAGGGAATCACAGTGTGGAGCTGTGAGTGTGTAGCGTTATTTTTAATCTATTTTAAATATGTACAATATCAAGGATATTAGTACTTTTCTCTAGTTATGAGTCCTTCATAGCATGAATTTCCCTCGCTCTGCAGGTTCGTAAGCATTGTTCATCTCCGATGCTTAGTCCAGATGACCCTGACTCAAGTGTCGTCTCCGCGTGTCTTGGCACGTGTTCTGAACAGATTTTTACATAGTGATAATGGCCGAGGTGTTTCCATAGCTCGATGTAACGTGCAAATATTTGTAAGGATCATTTGATAGGTTTGCGTTATCGTTATTGTTGCGTAAAGTAACCAGGTGATAAATGCAAGTAAATCTTATTGATTCACCGTGGGTAAAGTGTTTTATTTGTAACGTTTTCGGTTCTAGTGAGCAGTACTAGAATCGCCTTGGAAGTCAGTCTACCGTTCTGGCTATCTGATGTCCAAGAACATGGAATTAAATTAGTTATCAGTTGCTTCCGTTAAGGAAACCATCATCAGGAAGCTTGCGTACTTTAGAATACAGAATTGAGAGTTGTGAGGTGATCCAAACTGGGATAATTGCAGTAATTATAATCATTGTAACGACAAGAAATATTATAATTTTCATTAACTCGGGCCATTACACTATAATGTTATAAAGGTTGCTTTCAACAAAATCATGTTTCATTTCGATGGCGGCTGTGGCTAAAGTCAGTTTCAGTTTCTATCAGTCACTCAGGAGGATTCACCGAATTAAAAACTTAAAATATGAGTAATTCGCCATTAAAAAAACTTTTTTAAAAAGCTTTTACGTATTTAAGGGCTTATATTTAACTGTTGCAGTTTCTATTCTTATTTTAAAAGTTCGCCAGGTGTATTTTCACAGTTTTGGTGTTAGTATGTTGGCATTTACTATTCCATTTTTACGCAACAAAAAGTCAAGGTAAGCTACAGGGGAGAGCAATCTAGATTAGACTCTGTCGGACAAGGTCAGCAATAACTAGAAATAATCTAGTGTTCTCATATGTTCAACCCCGCTACAATTCACTGTGTTACCGGTGGCATGAACATATCATACATACGTGATGAGACTTCACGGACATCTGAGACATTGGAACGTAATTCATCTGACGCACAAATATCTACCTCGACTGGATATCGAACCGGAGTATCCTCTTTGGCTAGGCAAGATCACTCGGCTACAAATCAATTAACCCCCGCAGCGCTTGCGCCCCATGACAACATTTGAATGTTTCTGTCCCCCGAAATAGTCTGACCTTCGATCCTACATTATAGATCTGTTTATACCGTACATAGGAAGTTGTGTAGGTACTGCCACAGTGGCGGTTTAAAAACTGCCGCCATTGCATTAGAATTTATCACACTAAACAAAAAAGCACATTATGAAGTTGGGCGTTGAAACTGAAGTTATAGCTTAAAGTTAAAAAATAACATATAATATAAATTTACGTATACTAATAAAAAACGCTATATCGTAAATAAGTTTCACTTCGTACGTTTGTACACTAATACGCGCTCACTTTTTACTTACGTATGGCGTTAGTTTCACATTACTATAAAATCCCATTACGTCGAACAAAAGTGAGCAGTTAAAGCATTTCATGTGTGCAGTGCGAGACACTTTTAATTGCTTTCGGCGTACACAGGGAGTTTTCTGAGTAGCGGTCTCTGCCCCGCGACACATCCGAGTTGGTGCATTCACTCTAATTAATTAACAGTACAGAACTCGGTAATGGTAATGGGAAGAGGTTAATCTATCAAATGGAGGGGCTAAGTGACGGTTTGATTGCCGGAACCACGCCCGTGATGTGATGTTGACAGGCTGATGTTTATAACGTGACGTGTGAGGATGTCGGAGACAGGAGCAGGGCAATTACATTGTTACTTACCTACACAACTGTTATTAGCTTTATTAGTTAGTTTTCTTCCTTTCCTCTCCTTCTTTCTTTGCCAACAAAGCATCGATTACTGATGTACATGGACGAAAGTGACCACTTGTCATCAGGTGGCTAGTCAGTTCGTTTGCCGGCTATCTAGGGCCGGCTACCTTTATATAGTGTGCCGGCTATCTTTATAATTGTATAGGTAGTAGAACCTAGAGTTCGCTGGGGGTAGTACTAACGCCCGTCACGGTACTTAGTACCATTTTTTTTATTGATTTAAGGTAGCAAACGAGCATGCAGCACCACCTTCCGCTGCCGCCCATGACAACTGTGACCGACTTAGAAAAAGACTTCTATCGAGTAATAATTTGTTTTCAGAGCAATTGTGTTCCGGTTAGAAAGGCGTGAAGCCGAACCGAATTAGAAGCAGACTCTAACTAACATTCTAACTGGACTATTACTAACCACAACTAACGGGACTAACTCTCACTAACATGCATGCTGCAAGCTGCGTGCTGCATGCTACCTTAATTCCATAAAAAAATCAACATCAAAAATAAAGATCTAAGTACCAGTCATCCTTCACTATTCACCACCATGAACTGAGATTTTAAGGAAAACTTGGTTGGTTCGTTTTCAGATGATTTTATTTTATGCACCTAAAGGTTTTAATTAGGCTTGGTAATTAGGAATCTGCCGACAGCTGTTTATATAAGACTTTAAATATCGCAGCAGGAATTAGAATAAGAATTATTGCGCAACCGAGGCAGTGGTGTGTTTGCTTTGATTCCGGTCCCGTGTGCGCTGGAAGGCTACCGAGGGTTTTAGGGCGTAAAAATCGCTCGTGACGACGTCAGCTTTATAAAGACGCCCAGTTTGAACCTATGTAGTTCAAAACATTTAACCTCGAATATCAAAGAATTAAGTATATTAATGAGGTTAAAATCAAGGCATGTTTCTAACAACTGCTGCAAGTATATACAAATTTTACTAGTCCTTTTAATGTTTAATTATTTGTTTATAGTAATTCATGTAGGTAGGTATTATAATTTAGCACTGAAAGATTCTTGTCTGAATACATTTACGTGTACTTATATTGCGGCATACCTCACGTTTTAATATTTTCTGGTTCGCCCGACTAGTTTCGAACCATTCAGAGTTCCTTTGTCAAGATCCGACCGCGGACGAATCCGACAATATTAATATGTGAGGTAAGCCGCGATATAAATAGGTATTATAGTACTTAAATTATTGTGATTCCTTTGCAAGAATACCCCATGTTGAGGGTAACTAACTGCACGCTCGCTTTTTGCATGAATTATGTACGAGTATATCTCATCTTTCTCCTTATCATGATTGTGTGTGATACCTTTTCATGCATCCTGATGATCTGTGCTCTATACCCGATGGTCTCAACTCAACGAATTGTGTCGATCGTAATGATCTACCAAGTTAAGCAATTGTAGGTGCGGCAGTACTTCGACAAGTGACCGTGCAATGGACCCCTAATGCGTTGAAACCATCTGCGTAAGTGAAATTTCTTATCTGAGAAGTCTCCATAATGTTTTCAAACTGTTGTAAAGTTTCCCAACACTCACTTGCCCAGTTCACTTTGCTGCACTAATTGCTCATTCTAAACGAGATAAGAGCTGAGTTGGGACGTGGGATATTTGGGAATTGTGATGAAGCAATTGCAAATATTACTAACGAACTAATGTTCTAACACCATGTCCTAAGCGGAGTAACTATCCTAGTCCCCATTTGACTGTTGTTCAGTGTCGGTCCCAGTTGTCACGGGCGGCAGCAGAAGGATAGTGCTGTATGGTGTATGCTCTTCAAAAACTACCTGTTCATTCGGTTTTAAGTTTTAAACATTTCATAGCTGTGTTTACTTTTAGATGAATAGGAAATATATATAATTTTCGGTTATTGCATTAGTGAATGAGAAAGCGGGGTGCTGTTCAATTTTCCTAATGACGTTTTCTGTCGTGTCATGGTATTGGTGTACCTAATAAAGTAATTAAGATGAAGTGTGACGATTGGTGCGGCGATATAATGAAACAGTTTTCTGTGACATAGTGCTTTTAAAGTATTCCGATTAAGCGAATTTCCATCAGCTTTGGTGTGAGTGGCATAGCGAGGAAATTTTGTTTGAATGGTATTGGAGTAACAAATCTGCATGCAGTTGGCCAATTGCAAAGTAGACACTGAAGATCAGGATGAAAGACCCTACCTTACAGATTTAGGTCAATGTTCGTGTAAGCGATGTATTGCGTTGCGAAACGGCGTTTTACGAAAAAAGTTGCTAAAAACTACTTCATGGCAATATTTTAACCACGACAATGTATGGTAATCGTTCCACTAGCTTTGTACGACTATGTTCATAGATTATAAATGTATTGAGGAAATAAAAACACCACTAAAAGAAAAGAACATTAATAGACACAACAAAATGTAAAAAAAATTAATAAATGTATGTATGTAATATTTCTGGAAGAAGTGTTCAGTAAAATTCCAATTGTACGATTTATTAAAGTCTCTTCTCCGTAATTTTCTTCACTTGCTTATCTCGAGGGCGTATTTGTTTCATCTGCAACATCTGGTGAGTGCTAATTGCAGCGAGGCACAAAGGAAGTCTCTTGTGTGAAGCGTCTCAATTGTATCTTCGCGTTATTTACTGCATTTGTTACGATATTCTTTGAGTACCTACCTGTTGAGTTTCATTCTCTCGATATATCTCGAGTATGAAGTTTGAAGCGTATGGTAATTGTATTTCGACTTGAAAATAATTCTATAGCACCTTTGTACGTTGTGAATATATTGTAGATTTTAAAATTGTATTATCACTGATACAAGGGAGAAAACAAGAACAAGAACAAGAAATAAGGGAACTTTTTCGTTATTTAGACAATATTTCGATCTAGTTACATGTAACTCGGTGTCAAGGACAAGACGGTTGTGGATGTGCTCTTAATAGGGGACACTTAGGACGTCAATGATCATTATGACTTAAAGTTTGCCAACTTATCTTCTCGAATGTTTGCCTTTCGTGAGACAGAACTCGTCATCTAATTTTGTTACCGTTATAAATATAGTATATTAATATGTCTAGTAAAATTTTGTAACATAAATAAACACAAATGAAATACATAGGTATTATAATTAAAAAAAATTATCTTGTACATTTTTTTGGTTTGGGTAGTATCTGTAGGTACAGGAGAAAGTTACATACTAGTATAATAATTTCTCATACAAAGATTAAAAGAAAAAGAAAAATAAAGTAAATCTCACTTATACGTTATTCGACAAAGCCACACAATAAAGTCTCAAAGAATTCCAAGGTGTTACAAGACGTTGACGTTTAACCCAACAATGAGCCACTACGGAGCACGGCACGGGTCTCTCATTACTGAGGAAGCCTAGAGCATGCTCCACCGCGCTGCTCCAGGGCAGATTGGTGGAGGAGTATGCCTAATATTTTTCAAAGTTCTATAGCATTTGCGAAAAAGTGACTTTGTTGACTCATAGGCGTATGACATCATACCAGGCTGCCAAATCTATAAGTTACGAAGAATAGCTATTGACTAGAAAGTAGGTACCTACTCGGGTACGAAACGTTTCTCTTGAAATAGATAAGAAAATATAAAAAGGAATAATGTCTGCGTAAGGAGACTTATTCACAGTTCAACAATAAGAGGCGCACAATATGATTACTTGTTAAAAACATATTATAGTGAAGAAAATTATGTAACCTAACCACACATTAAATCAGTCACTACACTAGTTATAGGACAAAAATAAGAACACCGATCATCATCATCATCATCATTGGGATAAATTGTCATCATAATTAATCACAATTGCACTCTCACTGCTGATGCGTATTGCCATTATCAAGTGAATTATAGGATAGGTAATTTACACAAAAGTTTTAAATTACGAAGTGCAAAAATATGTTAATGATGTTATCAACTACGTCAATTTCTTATTTATTTCTTTTAGCCTCATTTCAGATATTGTCTTATCATTATCTGACACGCTTACAAAGAGGTATATACATATTTTGGCAGCCGAGCATGTAGGTATATTTTTTATCTAGCCTGAATTATTTAGCCGATCTGTGTCGGTTTATAAAATAAGTACTTATGCAACTGCTTCTTGCATGTTATTAAATTCCGACTTATTTTTGAAAAAGTTCTGTAAGCCTTAAGAAGCTTTATGGTATCTTACTGGCTAACTACCACCACATGAGTAGTTAAATGGTATACTCTGTGCTACCACCTACCACTCTCTTGCATGAGTTAGCCGCCAAACGATTCGTCGTGTTCTGTGCTCTTAAGAACCAGTTCTTTTTTTCTTCTTACCTAGCCGGCAACGCCTTCGGTTTACAGATGCCCATCATATCATCAGGTGATTTTTGTGATCGTCTGACGCCTATGTACATTGCAGCCATTGAAAATAAAAGTGAGCTAAGACTTGACTAATCGATTTTCAGACAAGCATTCACTGTTTGCACCAAGTGCAAGTCCATAATATGTGACACGTTTTAGTCATCGTTAGTTAAGTCGCCATTCCATCACATTTAAATTTATATTGTTATGGAATAGTAGGCAATATGTACTATCTCTGCAACTCTCATATTGTTCTGTGCGACGAAATCACATCCAAAGTTCCAAACGCGAAGCACACGATAGTAAACATCTTGTCGAGACACATCGATGAAGTGGATGTAATGCATCTTTAATCCGTCTTAGAAGTCAGTAACTTCGTTAACAGAGCAGACTGCGATTAAACTTTGTTTCGTCGGTAAAATATTAAACGTAAAATTTTGTCATTTAACTTGCAATGACTTTAGTTTAATACAGAGCAATGACAAGTAAAAATGTTATTCGTCCATTTGGCATCGAAAAGATTTGGAAGGGCCGTTGAAAAGTGAATCCCTTCCTTTGCATCGTCCAGGTTAAACGATCCAGGCCGCAATTGCTTTACGTTGAATTTAAAGTTCAATATATGTTGGTTATACCCACGCCAAAGGCTGCGGAAAACCTCATGAATGTTGAGTTTCGCAAAAATGTATGCTGTAAAATAAATGAATTGTTATGATACGCCGTTGTTTAGGTATGTGACGTTGCGTTGTATGTTGATATTATTTATGAGTTTCTTGATCGTGGTATATTGTGCAATCATAACATATTTTTGTTCATATTTAGGGACAGTTAATAAACTTTGGTTTCGTATATTTGATGACAAAAGCAGAAACTACTGGACGGTGAAAATGGGCGCACAGTTCGGTGACTCAGTGACTGATAATATCATATTAATATCTTCGCTGTTTTCTGCCTAACATCAAAGGTCGACTGGCTTTTAGCATTAAGTCCGCCTTTTGTACCATTTAGTTTTAAGGGTATAGTTAAGTGTAAACAAATAATAAATAAATAAATGTAACGATCCTGTAGCCTAGTTGTTAGCGAACCCGCTTGCGAAGCGTAGTCTAACGTTCGATCCCCAACCAGGTCAGTTATTTAAGTGACTGATAAAATAATGTGTCTCATTTTGTGTGACATATCCACGATTCAGGCAATCCCAGTACGGGTCGTGACCATTCTATTTTCTGCACTACTTCATACATTATATTAACTGTGCCAAATCTCACAATCCTGCTCTCGGGTACGTGATTGGGTTACGGAGTTTTCTCCTCGTGTATTAATACACCGATATGTTCAATAAATCAGCGACCAAATGTACCTTAACTGTATTATATTGAAAAGATAAGAAGATAATAGAAAGGATATTGAAGGAATAAGTTTTCTTCACCGTATAAAACTCGTGACGTAACGCGATCATAGCATCTATTTTTTAGGGGAAGACAAATTACCTCGTGTAAGTTGTATTTCCTATAGAGTCCGCAGGCAGGGATTTATTGCCCGTGACGGGTATATATCGAGTTTCTGCTCATATTATTTAGTATACGCATTATGTTTGTTCATTCGAGGTAAGCTGATGTTATTATAAATAACTAGCTGACCCAGCGAACGTTGTTCCGCCATATACTCATAGATTACTTGTAATTAATTAATACAAAAAGCGCGATTTAAATTTGAGGGGCGGGGGTAGGGTAGTGAAAATTTGGGATCATGTGTATTTTTTTATGCCACACCATAAAAAAAATTGTCCAAAAATTAAAATTAAAAAATTAAGACGTTTACCGTTAACCATCAGGATTCATGACGCTGGTCTGTTCGTTTGTCGGCTGTATAAGCTTAATAAGGGTGCATTATCTACACTTCTCACTAGAGTATAGTGTACATAATGTAACTAGGGCGGAGAGCACACATTAGACTTTTTTGCTTGCCACTCAATTCCCACCCGTCACCGACTAAACTAAAAGACTTGACACAACTAAAATTCAATTATGAGCTACAAGGTTGAATTTCGAACGTATACTTGAAAGATGAGTACCTGCTCGCCGCCCACCCGTGAACGGAACGGAACGGTCGGAGTCGGACTTGAGTCGACGTCGAGTTGGTGTAATGTGCGCAAGCCTTTAGCCACCCTCGCACAATTGGCGTCTTCAATCTCAGCGGATATTATTGGATTGTGTACAACTCGCTACGGTTAATTTGTACGCCACTTACTCTGACTGTACGTAACTCGATTACGGCCGCGAGTGATGTAATTAACGTCTAAATGTAAGGTACGTAACTAAAACGTATACAATGACTGAATTAATGTTGTTTATATACTAAATGGCGGAACAGTAGGTAAGAACGCTATCTAAGTAGGATAATAAATAAAATTGTACGGGTTTATTGTGGAACTAGTTTCCCGCGCTTCGGTTTTGGAATACCTATTAGTTTGTAAATATAACACACTCACCGATTGTTATTTATTGTTGAAGTGAAACTTATTTAAATACTTGTATTAGGATTTATCTGTCACGAAAATGCGTTAATCCAGCAATTACAATTGCAAACTCAAAAACTACTGAACGCATTTTCATATGGTTTTCATTAATAGACAGAGGAATTCGTGAGAAAGGTTTAGGTATATAATATATTAAGGTTTTTTGTAAATTGGTTGAAATATGAAGATAACTATCAGGATAATTTTCGTTTTATCGTTTTAAAGGTCGGTAATAAACATAGTCATTACATGGGTTTCTATTTAGCATATTAACATTTATTTTTGCGAGAGAATAACTAACTATTCCTCTGTATGAAAAATATTTTTTGTGTTGATCTATAGTAACCATATCTACTAGTAAATTAAAGATTGTAAGAAGCCTGGATCTGTACAACAAATCTCTAGTAACTAGTTGACACCGTAGTCCAATTTATTTCGGATTTCAGTCCAAAGACGGGACTGAGTGGCTGACTTTTATTGGGAGATCATTGTCGTTTTTTTTCATTCTTTCTTGTTCCTCAATTCTGGGTCGGCAACGCATCGGAGATAATTTTGGTGTTGCTGATTTCCATGGGCGGTGGTAACCACTTCTAATCAGGATTTTGACCATGCGTCAACCAATAACATTTGATTGGTGCATGTCGATATTGTCGATGAATAGTTGGCTGTGTATAGATAGCATAGGGGTCATTCAAGTATACCTAACGTAAGCACAACAGGGGGGCCGGGGGGTCTTTGCTTTGCTTATTTTTGATGACGTAGGGGGGAGGCTGGATGGTGATTACGTCAGCAGTATAATTTTTTTTTTACTTTTTCTGACATTCCACAATTTTTCATAAAATTCTCTTGAATCAATAAGGACATTGAATGCAAGTACCAATGTTTACGTAAGCATGAGGGGAGGGGTAAGAGATGTGCTTACTTTTGCTGACGAGGGGGACGGGGGGCTTGAGAATTGCAAAAATCTGCTTACGTAATACTTGAACGGCCCCATAGCTTATAGATAATATTATATACTCGTAGAGTTTCAGGTTTCAGAAAGAGATGATCAGTTCTCACAGGTGTTCCGCGGGTGCAAAGTTCACACTGAACGAGTGTCACGAAGATGGATTGACTTTTAAATTTGTTCGTATAAGATTTGAAGTTTGTTTCGGCGTTTTTGACTTTGGAAACTTGACACCAAGGCGATAGTAAATTTACTTTTTTATTGTCACATAATAAAATTGTAGGTATGTAAATTTCTATGTGTTACATACATAAGGGAGCCCAGGCGGGGATTTCGGGATTTACTCGAGCGCGTCAGATTATATTATAATTATTACAGACGCTTCATCTTGATGTCCTTGTTGTGCTGACCCATAATCTGACAATTATGTGGGGGATTAAGGAAAATCTGTTTTTTTTTTCATTTTCAAAAATCGACCATGAATTTGGTCACGTTGAAATGGTCAGTCTTTTGAATCGGAGCTACTGGAGTCCAACCAGTTATTCACTTAACATCCAACAACACGTGACTGTTTTTTTACATTTTTGAAAACTTGAAGGTACTCGCTCCATCCAACAGTGGACGAGTATAAATATATAGTACTTATTTTATTTTTTATTTATTGATTTAAGGTAGCAAACGAGCATGCAGCACCACCTTCCGCTGCCGCCCATGACAACTGCGACCGACTGAACAAAACTCTTATGGGGACTGGGATAGTTAGTCCGGTTAGGTGACGGTGTTAGAACATTAGCTGGTTAGTTTGTAAGTATGAGGACTGGAGTATAAACTTTTTTTTTATGTCGCCACGAGGCTCGAGTAAATCCCTGTTTGGCCTCTTTGGTTCCCCTACTATGAAGATAACAACCGAGACCTTCAGCTTATGTGTTCTGTAGCACGGAAGCGTTCAAGAATTTTGCGGTTACCCATGTTCTATTTGTCCATCCATTCACAACTTCGGACCCTGCCCGCAGTTGCTGAACTCGGATTGGCGTAATCTGGTTTATCTAAGCTTTAATAAATCTAAAAATCCATTTAGGTAATAAATAAACTCTAAAGGATACTCAGTCACTGATGAAACACGAAATCTTGAAAACTATTTGAGCTATGAAGATGAAATTTGGCAGGGAAGTAATTTATGAGTGGGGGACGCCCGGATTTTTTCATATTCCACCCGTAAGGGGTAAAATAAATATTGTGAATTGAGGGGATATTTCATTTTTAGATTATTTTTGGGTTAATTAAAGAGTTTGTTTCAAATTTCGCCGATTGTAAAACAGATAATATGAAAATTGGTCTTTGGGATTTGGTTAGAAATAATGATAGATTTAATACACCGTTTTTGGTAATAATAATAATAATAATATCTCCTACTAAATTGGTAGTAATTCAAATGAAATCAGGCGGCGTGGGCGGCAACAGCGATATGTAAAAATAACACAAAAACGTAATTGCAATCATTTTATTATCTGTCCTCGTGTGACATGGTTTCGCGGAATGGTGTTCGGTTAAATATAGCACTAGTAGGGATGTTCTGATAATCGGTTGACATGATCATTATGATATTCGTATTAATAAGAAACTACGTAGTATATTTTATTGACTAGTGAATCCGCCCTCGCTTCGCGTCTGTAAACATGTACTTTAGGACCCACACTCGAAAATTATATCATACGTTATTCTTTAAACTGACATAACTTTTTTATTTGTGATCGGATTGAAATAAAACTACATTTTAAGTGGTCCACTTCTGAGCACGGATCTCTTTTCATACCTGAGGAGGCCTAGAGCATACTCCACCACGTTAATCCAGTGCGGATTGGTGGAGTACCATGATACATTATTGAAAAGCGCACCCAAAATGGTTAACAGACTGTCTAGCTAATACTGGAGTCGGTAGTCAAACGACCTGTCGTGTTCTGGTTGTGAGCCTGGAAGCTAGTACTTTGGCAGTTGTTAACAAAAAAATATACACATGAAGCCTGTGCTTGGCAGGATTCGTTATTCCTTTGCGGGCGTGACGTGGGAATTGTTAGTTACAATTTAGGGCGCGAAAGTGTGTCGCGTCAGCAGTCGCGTATTGTCCGATCAAACAATTACAGTCGCACAGATTCTTTCTTATAACTGACACCTTCCTTGGACACAACTTGGAATGTGATTTCCAACTTCCAACTGTTCATCCCTCGAGCTTTCCAAACGAGTGCTGAAGAATATCTGGTCATCAATCAGTGTCACGCCGTAGACTCCATCGAACGCTTTCAGAAAGTGCTGGCGTCCCAGTTAATAATGCTCTGTTAGGATTCCCTGTATCGTGGGATTGTAGTCAACCATTAACTTAACTTATTTAATATAAAAAAAATCGTTGGTGCCATGGACAACACACAAAGACCGAGAACAGAAATTTAAACTCATCATTTAAATTACCGCCTCGCTGAGGATCGAACTCAGGACTCTTTGAACGGCAGTCAGGCACGGTGACCATTGCGCCATACGGATTGTCAATTACTTCATTTATCGATGGCCAGACTCCGACATAATATTTTTAGATATAGGAGAAATTAGTTCTGTGTTAAAATGGAGAACAGTGGCCTTTATTGTGAACTGTAACTGACGATAGAAAATACTGTGTATTCTATTCTATTTTGCGGGTCACTGAAGGGTCTCCCGTAAGTGGGGTGCCTTGGGAATTCGAATATTGTGACAAGAGGGTTGTAAAATCATACTAGCGACGAGGGCTCTAGAATACAATTTACAAGTGAAGGGCCATTGTCGCCATTTAGGTTTTTTGTTTCGGTTTGAGGGTACACTCGAATTTGATCTTTATGGTGTTTTTAAGTTTTTGTAGGTACGCAATAAGCTAACGAGCGAAATTTAATCTGCTCTCATTTCTTGGCAGCGGTAGTCGTAATTTTACCTGAAAATTTTTTTTTAGGTTTAATGATGGTAGGAGCTAATGATCATAAATACGCAATCATTGACTTATATATTATTACTAGTTGTCCCAGCGTACTTCGTACCGCATTATGTTTAAAAAATGTTTTGGTGATATATCGACAGCAACGCCACCTATCGGGTCCAATTGTGAATCTAAACCATTCCCAGATCCCCTTGAACACACACAAAAAATTTCATCAAAATCGGTCCAGTCGTTTGAGAGAAGTTCAGTGACATACACACTCACAGAAGAATTATATAATTATATAAAGATTATTACTGCGTAAGCGATATGCTTCTTTACCGAGTTTCAGAATACGTTGCGTCATACATAATTTGGTAATCCATACTAATATCTATTATAAATACGAAAGTACTATCTGTACGTCTATCTGCTACCTTTTCACGCTTAATCCGTTGAAGTGATTCTTTGAAAAGACATAGGATAGTTTTTATTTTCGTAATACGTTCCCTTGGGATAATTTTGTATGTTGCCGTTTTCCGACACACACGCGGGCAAAGCCGCGAACTAAAACTAGTATCAGATAAAATTATCTGAATAGAATTGGTATTATCTTACCTAATGTCTCAACATGTCTCTTCTATGTTTATTGTGTTAAAGATTGTAGTAGGCCTTCCGTGTAGATATGTCTACATTTTATATCTCTGTGGCTCGCCTGTTCGGCGTTATGATGGGAATATTGTTTATTGCCGCTTCCTCGCACGCCACGCGCCGGCCGCCATACCTTTACCGAATGTCGTCCAAGAATTACTCTACGGTCATTCCATTAGCGCTCCGGCAATCTGTGCTTTTTGGGTTACGGTCGCAGTGTTCGCTACACACACATGCTAGTGTACGTGTTAACATGTTTCATAACTTTCAATGAAATACCTTCATACTGAATTTCATTCAAATACCCTCAAAAACGGCAAAGTTTCATACTAACTTTGCACCCCCGTTTTACCCCCTTAGGGGGTGAATTTTCAAAAATCCTTTCTTAGTGCTCCCCTACGTTATGAAATGAACCCCCGTGCAAAATTTCAAGTTTCTAACCTTTATAGTTTAGGCCCTGCGTTGATATGTCAGTCAGTCAGTCAGTCAATCAATCAGTCAGTCAGTCAGTCAGTCAGTTAGTCAGTCAGTCAGCTTCTCCTTTTATATAATTATATAGATAGATAGATTGAAGGATTGATTCAACAGAATTTACAAACTGTGGTTGTCAGTGCTATTAAAATAGATTTTTGTACGGGGGGAAAATGGTTTCACAGCTACGTAACAACACTAGGTCTTCAAATCTCACGCATGGGTTGTTATTGTTGTTTTTATCTAAACAATGTTTTAAAGGACCAAAATACGTTACCTATTTAAATTTAATTGAATTAAATATGCGTGTATATTCCTCGAAATGGGTATATTGAAATTTAGCGTTTAAAATATTAAGTGAAAATAACGGGTCCAATCTTGTACAAAAATAATTATTTTCTTACCTTGACTACTCATTTTTAGTATAAAAACGGTGGCTTTTTGCTTTGCCAGCCTAAATAGCGTAGATTAATCTGAGCTTATTTTACGGGACGTTTACGCGTAATGTTTCCTAGATTTCAATGTGGACCTTTGTCTTTTAATTCTTTTAGGTATTGCCACCAACAAAATTTTACATATTAAATTTAAACAATCCAAAGCTAGCGCCACGCTACCAGGGCAATTACACAATAATAGCATGCTTTTTATGCTAATAACGAGCAAGTCAACCTATATCTTTATACACTACAGATTAAATAAAAGTCCGAGCATTCTGTTTTTCAAACATTGTTTGTTCTGTGGCTGTAATGTAACCAGCCGGATCCCGATACAAATTTTGCTTGATTAATATGAGAAATGTTCGGACCAAATTTAATTAACATATTCGCCGAGCTACACGCGGTAACACTGGACAAGCTCCGGTTTAATGATCAATGGAATTTAATTAACGCATCACTGCATAGAATGTTGTGCTGCAAGGCTGCAACCAATCAATGGTTCGTGTGCATGGATAAAGTTTGAATATAAAGATAATGGAGGTTTAATAGTGACTTATTTAAACGTTGCGTTGATATCGATCTCCCGCTTGGGAGAGCTGAAATTTCAAAATAATATGTGTGTTTTCGCGTTTTTTATTTTTATATAGCCAACAAACGAGGACGCAAGCCACGTAAGCCAAGTAAGGTCACGGTGGCGTTGTTGGCCAAGAAACAAGAATAAAGAATGAAAGAAAGAAAACCTGGTTCTCAAGCCCCCATTCGGAACACGACAAGTAGTTTCCGAAGCAAGAGGGTGGTAGCTTACCAGCTGGTTTCAAAACCCTTCTATCAAGGTATTTTCGGAATTAAGTTGGATGGTACAGATTCCAGCGACCCCTGAAAAGAGGGACCTGGCGAAGGTACGCCTCGTCCGTTGTTTTGCAGGGGCGTGGGCGCCGCGAGCAGGGGGGTCGGCTTCGACTCAAAAATAGATGGAGGCCATTGGAGGCCCTTACACATCTAAGTCCTTCCAATCTTTTTGCTTCATGAAGGAAAACGGAAATTTCTTACAGAACTACGGACCACAAACCAGGAACAAACAAAAGCAGGAGACGCCCTTTAAATTTATTTATAGTTCAAAAACCCTTGAGGTGTAAAAAGCAAAAATACTCTTAGAAACCATTGCATATATTTTTGTTTATTTAGATTTACCGATGCTATCTCTATGTTTTACTAATAAATGTGTACAATCGATGTCAATGACGTCCTGTAATAAATATTATAGTACCGTATAATGACGTTCCCCGTGTGCCCATTCTCGGGCAGTCGGTGGCATTCCCTGTCAAGTAGCTGTAATAGAAATTCCATGTGCGGTTTTCCCACAGTACTTAGACACTGGATCTTTCAAACGAGTATAACGTTTCTTAACATACAAGGCAGGTGAGTTCGTTTTAGTTGCAGATGTCCATAGGAGTGTCTTCCACCAATCCGCCCTGGAACAGTGTGGAGAATATGCTCTAGGCCTCTTCATTCATGAGGATGAGGATTGAAACCGTGATGAGGATGAGGATTGAATTGAATGCGTAACAAATGTAGGAAAATTTGCTTTTATCTGTAAGAAATTTACCCAATTAAAGAACCTTTCCAGGATTATTTCAATAACATAATCTGTTTATTTAAATCTCTAGTATCCGCAGCAATTCGCCGAAGTTCTTATTATTATAATGCTGCGATGTTGTTAAGTTTTCTCTAAAAATGGAAATTGCGCCGTCGTATTTAAATTTTTATTGTTGATTCAATTACCATTTTCACGATCTATAACTGTTCAACTCAGCTTTTCTTTTCAAATAAAAGACAGTCTCATCTCAGCTCATCTGGTATGTGTTAGTTCTTCACACAACTTTTAGAACATCATTAAAACGGCAAAAGATGTGAGGTTGTTGATGTGATCTAGTCATTATGCTATGTATCGCCCAGATGCAACAAGTGGACTGTTATTGTTCAGAAAATGTGTCCCCAACGATACATTCGAGCACAAGAAGCACAAGAGTCTGTGCTTCCACCGTTTGTGACTATTAGCTCTTATGTAAAAATGAACTCGAATCTCAAGGACGGAAGTTGTGAACATGATTATCTGATATTTACAAACAAGGAAAAGCGGCGAAGATAGCCATCAGCTTTCGAAAGACTACTTAAGGCGGGCTTAACGTGAGGCAGCTATTCATTTCAGACCGCCTTTGGGCAGAACACACATAATAAGTCAGAACATAATCCATACTAATAATATAAATGCGAAAATGACTCTGCTGGTCTGTCTGTTACCTTTTTATGTTTAATCGATTCAAATAAAAGGTATGAAGATAGTTTGAGATTCTGGATAGGACATAGGACAGCTTTTATCCCGATAATACGTTCCCTAGGGTTAATTTTAACGGCATTTTGCCGTTTTCCGACTCCCACGGCGGATACTAGTGATAAATAAATATTATTGTGTTCATCCCTTTCCTCATACAAGTTTTTATATACATACATGTAGATATGTACAAAAGTTCTTGAAGTTACGGACAATGGCTTTAATCCCACTTATTCTATCCCCTAGAGCAGAACCTGGTAACTCATGGGTTATTATGATTAACCGGCCCACGTGAAAATAAATTCTGTTTAGTCGTTAAGCAGTTATGTCCCCACTGGATGATAAATAAAGGTTTAGGTGTCTGTTTGCGTTCAAATTTATGTACATGTAATTTATTTGAGCCAACACAATAATGGTGTTGATGGTTTGCATTTATTAGCCGGCACGTGTTTTATTAGATCGTTCGGGTGCAGACAGGCTGGCGGCTGTGTGGTAGGAAGTGGGCTTTACGACCGCCGGAGAATGACGGTGGATTGTTTGGACGGTGATAATAAAGATATGTTTAATGTGTAGACGTGTGGGGATATTCCACTGTAGGTACATATTAATGGGATGTTAACAAAAGCAGTTAATAAATTGGTAGTAAAAATAGTTAATCAATTGAATTTATAAAATTTCGTGTACCTATGTGCTGTTGAACGCTGAGGAGATTACTTCTATGGAGCCGTTTTTGAGCGTGTCAGTCAGGTGATAAGAGTTCAGAACGAGCTATCCTAATTGGATATGTTTACAAACTTTCATATCTGTTGTCACATGTATGTTGAGAGGAGTTACCTCCTATTGAGGAGTTACCTTTACACTATACAAATATTACTATACTAATTCGTAACTCACGGCCGCTCCCCCCGCTTATTACTACGCTTCTCGGGAGATGTATATTTACAAAAGATACAATGAATAATTTTTACGGAATGAAATTGGGAGTAAGAGATGTTCGACATCGATATGGCCTTGCCGATCTATCTACTTGAATACATTTTGCAAAGTAGCGACTCAATGTCACACGTTTCAGGGATATGAATTCATGCATGACACTACGCGGGTACTCCCATTTCTCCTTATTTAGTTGAAGTTACGTGGTGATCGTTCTGTATACCTACATAATAGTTGGGTACTTGACTAGCTACGTCGAAGATAATGTCACTAGATAGGCACTGGCTGGAATGAAATGAAATGAAATGAAATTAAGTTAAATTTATTCGAAGTTGGTTTTTTACAAATACTTTTCGAAAGTCAAACTACGCCATGGACTGGACTGAACTAAGACACTTATTAGATTCAGGTCATTAGCTGGAATCAACGCCCTAGCTGGCATCAAAGCACAAATAGGGGCAGGACTAAAGGGGAGCAGAGTCAAGGAAGAAAAATACGGGCAGTTTCCCTTATAGACTACACCTTATAGAATAGGTATATAATTTCGAAGCAGCGAACTATAACGCAGTTGTGAATTAGTACAGGTTATTTTAAGCTAGTCATTGAATCCCGTTGCATGGAATCCTCAATTTGTATGGAATCGCGAGATGCCCTATGAAAAACCTGCAGATATTTTTTGTACTGCATCCAAAAAAACTTTAAGTATATCATACCATCGAGGATATTTTATATTTTAGTATTTAGGGCACAAGAACTTCCATTACACAATTTATTTTATTTGTTCACGTGTGAGTAGACGGCGCTTAGTCATCGAGTCGGAGGGGTTAAAAGTTTGCTGGTAGTAGGAAACTCTTATGGAATAGGAACACTGGTTTCATAAAAGCTTAAAGCTATTTGCATTAAATAGATCGTACAGGGGCTCGAGTTATGAGGAGCGAGTCTCGTGAGGATATAGGGTATAAACGAGTAAGCGATGCTCGTGTTGTCTTTGTCTTTTTTTATACGATTGAAGCGTAAAATGCACATCACAGCCAAAATATGACAATAAAAAATTATAGGGCATACTTTTTCTTTTGCATTACCATCTTTTCCCGCAACTACATATTTTGCACTGAGTTTCATTACTATTTGGCATCCTTATTGTCTAGTTGGTAGTGACTCATCTGCTGAGCGACGTCTTGCGGGTTCGATACTGGCCGGGTGTGTTTGTGTCAGATAAATAAATGTTTAGTGTCAGGTCGTGAGTTATATTTGTTTGGAAACTAAGTATAAATTGCTTTGATCGTTATCAAGGACATGGCAAGGTGTGTTGGCGACAACTGATCCGAAACATCGAATCGTACGGGGTCCTCTTTGTAAATATGGATAAAGCGGTTATTGGCCATACTGAATGTCAGAAGATTTTTGTTGTCAAAAGTCTTCCACAATGTCTTCCCGCTTAAATGTCGATAGATCTGACAGCCGACATGACAGCCGACTCTGACAGCTTGGCGTCACCTACGAAGAAGGCGCTCCTAATTATCACCGATTTTAAGAATACCAAGAGTATTCAAAACTTTTTGAATCCTCAAAAAAAATAGTGTTCTTGCCGTTATCTGCAATGATATTATACATACAAGTATAATGTCATTGGTTACCTGTCTATGGCACCCATGACACAGCGTTATTTAGTTATCTAAGTTTCGTACCGTAGCGTCCTACATGATTTGATGACAGCAATTTGTATTTGAAAATCGTGTAAAGTCTCCACAGTGCGATGTAATCAAATTGACGCTCAGAAGGTTCACGCCAATTAATGAGGTCGTCATTAATATATGTAATTATTTAATGAGTCGTCAATCAAGTTAAGTTTATTGAAATATTGCTATGTGTGCTTTATTATCGTTCCATCGTTCAGTCGGCCGTTGGTTTTATTAATTACCGTCGGAGGCTCAACGTTTGCATTGCGAACAGTTGTTTCCAAACTTTGTTTGATTGATACATTTTTGTAACAACTGAGGTTCGTCTTACAGCTCGTGTCAAACTGATCGATCTGCCGAGTTGAGAAAGTACACGGTGATTGGCCGCTTGGGAAATAGTTTTGGGTTTGTGGGGCAGTCTTTTAAAAATATGAGTAAATCTTACCGGTAAGTAATTTAGTGTCAACATGATTGACACTAAACAAAGTGGAAACGTGGGTATACATAAATATGTATGTATAATCAATTATATTATTATTTATACATAGTTTATACATAGTTTGTGTTATTTTTAGGAATCTCTACATCCTATGGAAAAATTAAATTTCTATTGTTTTTTTATATGAGTACTACAAATTCATTGCAATTATTTGCTCATATAACATTCGTGCGTAAATAAAATTATACATTTTTTGCAACAGTTTGTAGTGTAGACAATATACAACATTATATTTTAGTGGAGAAACACGCAGAACGGTTAAGTTAAGTCCCAAAGCATTATTCAATTATAAGTAAATTACACGGCACACTAGTTTCAGTGATACATAATTTAGTGTGTACACTTAGCAAAGTTCTAAGCGAGTGGGTACAAATAAGCGGGGAAGGTTGGCAACCGCTGGGTTATGGCCTGTTTAATTACGTTAAGTAATTGCTCGGGTGCTGTTATGAGAGACTTATTGAGCCTCGGAGCACTCTGATGAAGATGACTCTTAATTTGTCGAACGCGGTGCCGTCGGCTTTGTTAATAAACGCGATGCGGTTAATGCTGCGATGATTTGGTATGTGACGTCGCGTCGTCGACGCGTCGCGCGTCGCGTCGTGGCAATTACCAATTGAGGACTGACGTGAGATGTATTTAGAAAGCTTCACGATTCCTTGTTGGGATATCTTCCTATCATAAACAGTTTATGTAAAATTGGTTGATAAGACTCAAACTTTTTCGCTCTTAACAAGTTTTCAGATTTCTTGAAGACCGAAGCTCCTAAGGGCGCGTTTATATGACACGCATGATCGTAGCGCGGCCGCGCGAAAACTATCGCGTCGTCTAACTGGGGCCTGACTCTACAAGGCATGATTCTACCAGCCTTAGCTGTAAAAATAATTTTGGGCAGAAAGTAAAACTTGATGACGAATTGAAATGATCTAGATATTGTTTAAATTATTTTAATATATTCTGTTGTGTTGCACATTCATGTCTATAAATAAGCGACTATCACCACAACACAAACTATCAGGTGACCAGTCTGCTTTTTCGAAAAGCCTTCAGACAATGAAAAAAATTGTTTTATAATATTACAAGCTGATGCGCGCGATTCTGTTAGTAATGATTTTATCCCTATAGGATGGACTTTCAAAATACATGAAACACTTTATGAATTTATTTAAATTGATCAAAGAATGATTATTTTTTCCTACATATTTACAAGTCATTACATTTAACAAAAAATTATAAATCATATTGTAGAAATATTGTGTACAATATGATTTATAATTTTTTATTGTGTTCATCGAATTTTACTCTAGTCAAATAAACTATTATGGTATAATTGAAGTAGATTGGGATCCCTTTATTCATATTATTGATCCAGCACCTAATTTTGATGTAAAAACATACTAATCATGTGTATAATGAACGAAGTTGTCGTCTGACGAGAAGGTAAGTATGTTGAACTGTAATTAACATAATAACATAAACATATTTCTAACCCCGGTTTATCTTTGAAAATACTAACGTGAGTTTTTAATCGATTTTATTAACTTAGCTGATCAAAAATTGTAATTCTGACGCCATCTTAGCCCATGTTCCCCTTACTTTAATGATCGTTGTCCTTTCAAGTTCCTAGTAAATAGTAATCAAATGCTTATAAATTTTCTGATATCAAACATGTGTCTAGAAAAAAATTGATTCATGTCTACAAGAGCAGCAAAACCATACCAATGTTTAGAATTCTCTCGTTCAGACGAACATATAAAATTTGGAGTAAAAGAAAATAAACAAACAATCGTTTATCTAAAAACAACGCAAGGAAATTCAAAGGCTCGGGCTTATGTTTGTGTTATCATAGACCAAATGTTTGTACTACTTTTCTATTCCTATTCGATATTATAGAACGTGAGATATTTTGCCAAATTTAACGTTTATGGAAGTGAACTTCAAAAGAAATAAAACACCAAACATTTTGCAGAATTGTCCGATGATTGTTTGAAACGATTATGTCTAAAAAGAGCTTTTTACATTAAAACATGGTGGTGCATGTTAGTAATAAATTGGACTGCAAGGTTTTACAGATTTTTTGTATGTGCGAAAAGTGTTTGTAAGAACCAACTGCGAATATCAACTAGATTTAGATTGCAGATATTTCTGCCAATCCGCGCTTGGGCTGGATGGTGGATTATATTGTTAGAGGAGATCCGAACCCAGCAGTAGGACAGTTAAGTATTACAATGATGATGATGATGAAAGCAATACTATCAAATTTGAAATTTCGACCGTTGCTAGACAACCGATTTCAGGATTATGGACAAACATAATGTTGAAACAACCTTAAGTCATAGAAAATGTATATAACATCGAAACAGTAAAAATATTACACTGTTGGCTTTTATACGACTGTAATAACTTACCAGACAGGAAATATACTTCACCACCACACGTACCTACTGTCAGGATAAACTTGGTGGTACAGAGCTCGTTTATTAGCGAGATTTAACGACACATTTTGTAAGTGTCGCTGCCTCTGGCGCTAATTAATTTAATTAATAAGCAGGGAATTCATAAACTTCTTTCACAAAATATGTTCAGCCGTCTCTTATGATAAGCCGTACATTTTATGAACTTTTGTGAATGTTTATGAGTAATAAATCAGCTAAGTGCGAGACGAACGCGCACACAAGGGTTCCGTATGCAATATTTACGTATTAAGTATGGGGACCCGCTTTAATGTCTAACTTGTTCTTATTTATAGTATTTGTTGTTAAAGCGTTCATAGTAATACACACTCTGTAAACAGTTCAAGTACCTACGTATTTCTGTTAAAGAGATAGAACCCTGTGAAAGATAAAAAGACAGACAGAAAATAGAGGCATACGAATAGGGTTCCGTTTGTCACACTTTGTGTGAGGAACCCTAACAACAGACTGCGCGTTTCGTGCTTTAATGTCTCGTTTTAGTAATTAAATGAGACGAGTACATTCGCTGTGCCATAAGGCCATAATGTCATCGCAGACTGTCGTATAATTAAATCTTCTGCTTCAAATTTCAATTTACCATTTGTACGATTTAAAATTATTTCAGACATGATTGTACTTGGCATTTAAGATTTATATCGGGCAAGTGCGGTGCATATACGCTCGTGTTTCTGGATGAATTAGAAGAGAGATTAGATATGACACAGAGAAAATTCGGAGGTCAAGACCCAAGGTTTTAAAGACTGTTACATCATTTTACCTACACGTTCGTTATAAACGTTTTTTAGTTTTGTACATACATGAATAAACTGTTCTAGGATAAGTTCCCGTGTTTATTAGCTGCTTTGAGTATTTCTAAGGTTACCCGTAACGTCAGATTTTTTCCGAAAAACAGGTTCTAATTGCAAATTTCAAATTGAATTTAGTCAAGAATTATGATTATAAGATAAACTCGGTAAATACTGAGTTGCAGTCATAATATATTGTGAACTGATTTATTTTTCATAATACGACATAAAATCCTGTACATATATCGTTGCATAAAGTTAATATTATCCGGTATCGAATTCATTCAAATTCTCTGGCTGCAAAATTGGCAGAGAGCAAGAAGGTATGTAGAAGACACGAATTTATACCTTAGAGTTGCAGGTGGCGGATAGCCCTGCCGCTCGCCTCGCCTTCCGATCGTCGCCGATGTTCCGTCGTTCACTAATTTTAGAAAAATCCATCCCGACCTGACTCCGGTCTCGGCTTTCGCATAATGGATTTCACCTACTAATATCTACAGACGACTAGGTTCGCTGGAGACTTTTAAACGGCTATATTTATATGCGCGCTCTAATCGATATTTTAGAACGGTTTTAACGGACTATTTAGGAAAATGGATGTCATGGTACCTCTTGGTAGGTCTGATAGTGTGTAGGTGGTCAACCTGATGACACTTAATATGTTGGTTTGGTATAATTTTTTGATGGGTAAGCTAATTAAGGTACTATATAGGTATTGCGAGATGTTAGTTTAAAAATAGAAGGCACAATCAAGACACATGAAAACAGTTCTTTTAACTGAAACGCTGCCCGCGCTTTCTTTTAAAGTATCTTCAAAACATTAATTGAATGACATTCGTAACTAGAAAAACAATAAAAACCCTCACTACTTACTATGCACAAGTACCTACTCTCGGGATTAAACTGCTTGCTTTTAAACGAAATGAATACTGTAGTAAAACGTTAAATACCATGTATTTGTCTAAAAGCAACTATTCTGTATTGTAAATCTGTTAGTTATTATGGAGTTAATATCTCAGAAGCTATCAATATTCAATCAGACCGTATCTTGAAATGATTTATTTATGATTTCTGAGGCACATTGGAACTAAACTGATGTTAAATAGCTGGTTGAGAGCTAAAGCATGAAATCTATGCGTGATTTATAACTGCTCGTATCACTGAATACATTTAGTTTACTACCACTCCTACGTTGAACGTTCTGTGTACAAGTTTTGATTCGATTAATTTCCATCGAAGTCATAATTCATAACGAGAGCGATTAAGGTTCGATAATGTCTTCGTTTTATAAAATAAACATTAATTTGAATTTGTTCATGCAATTTTATTGTAACCATATTTAACCAATCGTTAAACATAGTCCTAATGTCCGTAAGCAAAACGAATCGTTTTTGGAATAAAGGAACTGGGCATAAGTAAGTTATTAATCTCATGATGAGTGTTTATAAGGCTCGGACTCACTACGATAGGGAGATTTCATGTCATTTGTGTCATTCTGGGCACATCCACTTAGTACATATGTCATATATTTTTTATTTATAGGGCTTTGTCGCTTATGCGTCTTTACATCTTCCGATTTAGCAGTCTCATTTAGGACAGTCAGACCATATTCGAATTCAAAATCATTTATTAATGTTGGTATCACTGATACACTTATGCACGTCTTTTTTTCTTATTTCATCGACCTTCTTTATTGTAATAAGAAAAGTGTTATTTTTTATGATGATACCGATATCATAAAATTGGATCGTATGTCGGGAGGTGTTGATTTAATGTAAATCTCGATTTATTAACGACATCGAACGCACGAGCAGTTTACACGTATGTACGTATCGTCGGAACGTGGCAGGAGAGTTGATCGTTCGCGTGAGTTACTCTCGTCTCGTATAACAACATCGTGGCGTGTAAAATAAACGATCGGGTTATCGAAACCATGTGAAACGAAACATTGCGATAGCTAATTGAGGAAAAACTGGAATACCCTTTTTATCGATATCGGATTTTCAATCGGGATTCAGCTATATTTTGTAATGAATTTTTAGTGCTCTTATTGGGTTGTATTATTTTATATTACCGATATTACATTTATGATCGTTATCGATATTATATGTATTCATCATCATCACAACACACATGGAACAGGCCATAGTCCACCACATTTTTTGAAAACTAGAGGTGCGTGCGTGGTTTGAACCCGACCCCCCTGTTCGGGAGTCCAACGTTCAACCACACGGCTATCACTGCTTATTACATATATTATTATCAAGAAATTTTAACCTAAAAAATGGCATTTTAATTTATTTTTAATTATTCATAAATGTTGTGTCGATATAGACTTAACTCAATCTGAATTTTATTTTTAATTTCGGTGTCGATTTGGACATAACCTAATCTACTTTTAATTAATGTATCGATTTGTAATAGTAATTTGGAAGTCAATATACCTTTCAATATACATTTCTTGATTTACATTTCAATGTATGTACCTTTGTAACAGTCAACTATTGGTTGGTGTATTGAACTTGGAGTATTTGGTGTACGTAAGCAGGTAAATGCTGGTAACATTGTATACAAAAAAGTGTTAATAATAATTATTAATATTGTTGTTTTAGTTGTATTTATATTTATAATATTTATTATATAATATTATATCCGTAGTTTATTGAGACATAATGACAGACAGTGATGATTATTACTCAGCAAACAGTGAAGATTCTTTTAAGTCTTGCGACGATGAGACAGTTATCGATTTAAAGGACCAGCTAGAAGATATTTTTAGTTCTCGTAAATCCAATCTAAACATCTGTCACATAAACGCACAGAGCGTGCCTAGTCACTTCTCAGAATTGGAATCCGTTTTTTCTACTGTTTGCATTCACGCTATCCTTATCTCGGAGACCTGGTTGAAGCCGTCATTGCGTTCCTCATTCTATCCTCTTCCTGGTTTTGTATTAATACGTAATGACCGTACAGGCAAGGGAGGTGGTGGAGTCGCCGTCTATTTAAAAGCCTCTATTCCTCACAAGGTACTTCTTGCATCACCTTCGGAGTACTCGGGTTCTTCTGAGTTTTTGATTTTAGAATTGGATCTGATGGGTAATAAGGTCATTCTGGGTGTGGTATACTGTCCTCCTTCTGTTGATTACTTTGACGCGCTTGAAAGCGCCCTTGACAGCGTCGGGTCGGAATACACACATTATGTAATTATGGGGGATTTCAATACTGACTTGTTAAAAGGTTCGCCTCGTACTCTCAGACTTCGCAACATTATTGAGTCGGTCAATCTCTCGATACTTCCATTGACAGCAACCCATCGTAATGACAATGCTCAAGATACCTGGATCGATCATATCATAACAGCATCACCTGATCGTGTAGACACACATGGACAGTTACTTGCTCCAGGTTTCTCAAGGCATGATCTTATATATGCTTCATATAAACTAAAGACACCTAAATCCACCCCGACAATTGTACAATTGCGCAGTTACTCTAAAATGAATCTTGATGAACTTAAGAAAGATGCTAGGGACAGCGACCTGAGTCCTATTTTCACTGCGATTGATGTGGACGACATGGTTTCGTCTCTTAGTCGTACAGTGCTTAGATTATACAACGCTCATGCCCCTAAGCGCACAATCAGGCTTCGGCGCCCACCTGCGCCATGGATGACAGAAGGAGTGAGAATGGCCATACGCAGAAGAAATAGAGCGTTTCGTAAATATAAAAAAGAACGGACTGAGGATAACTGGTTGCGCTTCAAGAAGGCTCGAAACAGATGCAATCAAATGGTACGAATAGCCAAACGCCGTTACATCCATAATAATATTGTCAATTCTTCTCCCGCTGGCGTGTGGAAATTTCTCAAAACTCTTGGTGTTTGTAAACCACCGACAATGGATCTGGGCCCATCTCTCACTCTTGAAGACATAAATTCTCATTTTTCTGCAACTTCTACTTTGGACCCATGGATCCGCGCACAAACTATTGCTTCTATTGATGCTATGCCTCCGCCATTACATGAGGCTTTTCAGTTCTCTACTGTCAGCCAGGTTGATATTAAGGAGGCCGTTATGAACATTCATTCCAGGGCCGTGGGTTGTGATGACCTCAACAGCCTAATGATTATTAATATCCTTGATATCCTTTTACCTGCCCTCACCCATATAATAAATTTTTCTCTTTCTTCTGGACATTATCCAACTGCCTGGAAGAAAGCTCTTGTACGTCCTTTGCCTAAAACTTCAAACCCGTCGCTTCCAAACCATTATCGTCCAATCTCTATTCTCCCTTTCCTATCAAAAGTCTTGGAGATCTGTGTATATAAGCAAATATCAGCCTTCGTCTCTTCTAATAACCTACTGAGCTGTTATCAGTCTGGGTTTCGTTCCGGTCACAGTACCACTACTGCTTTAATTAAAGTTACTGATGACATTAGGGAAGCTATGGATCATCAAAAGGTCTCAGTGCTGGTACTTGTTGACTTTTCTAATGCTTTTAACACAGTCGACCACGAAATCCTTATCTCCATTCTAGCCCACTTGCGCTTCTCCCCTGCGGCTCTGGCCTGGTTTACAACCTATCTTCGCGGCCGCAAACAAGCAGTCTTTTCTGGGCAGAAGTGTTCAGATTGGGCTGATCTTAACAATGGCGTGCCGCAAGGCGGTATACTATCTCCGATTATCTTTTCTTTATTTATAAACTCGATCTCTCCATTATCAACTGTTCGTACCATTTATATGCAGATGATTTACAGCTGTATGTTCATTCTGATGTCGACGATCTCCACAACGCTATCTGCAAGTTAAATGAAAATCTTGAAGCTATATATAATTGGTCACGTCGCTACGGGGTTGCTGTTAATCCCTCCAAATGTCAAGCTATGTTAATGGGTGGTTCGCGGATGGTAGCTAAGGTGGATTATCATTCTCTTCCTTCTCTTATTTACAACGGCAGTGTTATCCCCTTAAGCCCATCTGTGAAAAATCTGGGACTGATTATGGATAAATCATTAACATGGCAAGCCCAGATAAATTCTGTTAGTAAGAAAGTGTCTGCCACATTACACTCACTTTACAGACTGAAGAATTTTATCCCCATCAAGACCAAACTCATGCTTGTTCAATCTCTAATACTCCCCATTATTGATTACAGTGATGTGTGTTATCCTGATCTTAGCTCGGAACTTCTTAATAAACTGGAGCGCCTACAAAACAACTGTATCCGTTATATTTTCGGCCTGCGAAAGTACGACCACATTTCCGCTTACCGTCGCCAACTAGAATGGCTACCTATTCGTAAGAGGCGTGACTCCAGAATCCTTTTTTCCCTTTACACTATATTAAATAGTGCCACTTCTCCTAATTATTTGAAGGATAATTTTCAGTACGTTTGTGATACTCATGACAAGGTAGGTACTACGTTCCTCTGCAAATTTAAAACTTTACATTCCACCAATAAATACTGGTTATTTCCATAACTCCTTTACAATTCAGGCTGTACTACTCTGGAACGCCCTACCCATAAAAATTAGAAAGGCTCCTACTCTGTGGTCCTTTAAGAAACAAGTGCGTGAGTTTTATCTGTCTCCTCTCGATCAATAGGTCACCAATTGACTACTGTCATATGGTTACAATATACGCTTATCTATGGATATATATGTATATATATTTATATATATTTATTTATATATATTTATTAGGGTATATATGTAGCTTTATAATTTATATATATTACTATAATATCTATGTATATGTATGTATGTGTATAAAAGTAGATAATTACAATAATTAATATTGAACACCTACCTCAACTTCTCACCATCTCCAAGGGTTGACTGGTAGAGAATGCCATTAGGCATTAAGTCCGCCCATTGTAATTCCTAGCTTTAGGTTTTTCAATAAAGAGTGAAATAAATAAATAAATAAATAAATACCTAACTAACGACTTGATCCAATCAAAGACCAGGAAGTGGTTAGTGTCACTGGGTATTCTTCAATGGTTTATGGAAGTTGTACTTATTAAATTTGGCCTTTTATACCTCCACCTTTTTAGTGAGGGTGATGGATCCATGGATGGATGGATGGATCTATCCATATTTGAGTCCAAGTCGACGTCCCCCGCTTGTGGGACACTCAGTCGAATAACGGACGGAGTTACGGTTGAGGCCCACCGTCCCTCGCATCGTCGAAGGTACCTTGGCTTGGTGGTAGCGTGTTAAACCCGGCTGGCTAGCTACCATCTTCTTGCTTGAGTTAGCCGCTATACGACTTGACATGTTCTGGCTTGGGAACAGCGTATATATTTTTTTCAACTATACGCCAGTCTTTTTTCGTTTTACTTCTTTTTTCTTGGTTGGTTTCGTGATGCCTAAGGTGTTGCGTATGTCTATGGGCGCCGTTGACTACATACCATAAGTCGGCTTACCTGCTTGATTGTCGGTAAATAACATAAAAATAGTCTTTTAATGTTATTTTCTTTGGTAGGCAGATGTTAAAAAACAAGCAAGCGATTGTTAATTTGATACCGTGCTTGTCATTTAAAATTTGGATACAAATTATCGGCACACCTTACACAGAGACTTCGTATTTAATACTATACTATGTACATATAGACAAACACACTTACATATTAATGGATCGGGGCGGTACCTTTACTACCTTCGCTTGATATTGTATTTGTGAGATTATGGGATGACATTGCTTCGCGTTGTATAGCTGCCTATATGAATATTTGATACCAGATAGTTTTAGGCTCGGTCGTTAGATTTTATGATACACGAAAGGGTTGTTTCCATAAATGTACTCGTATTATGTATAGGTCCTGACAGAGTTCTGTATTGTGTTAGTAGGTAATATTTGCTTCACTATTAAAGATCATGAGGCAGTGCCATATTTGGCGTGTGAGTGCTCGTTTAAGTGTGATGTGTCGTGTCTTTAACTGTTTCTTGTATAGTAACTGATAAGAATACCAAAGAAAACATATAAAAAATTCAAAGCTCGAGCTGAAACAATATCTTTAGTAACCTTGAAAAGAACTTTAGGACTCCGTATCCATCGAGATCGCTATCTTTATGGGCTTAATCTATAGGCCTCTATTGACCGATAAGTTATTAGTTGTATAATGTTTTAAATTAATAATGTCATACTGTATTGTACTGTACGAAGTTTTGTAAATTAAGCACCACTTTGAGTTCTGCAACAAACGGCTAGTGCCCGAGGCGACTTTTCTAGAAGATCTAATTTAGAACCCGCTGCGAAACCTCGGCTGTCACATCGTTATGCAACTGGCTTGAGGTCAAGTTTTTTGACATTTACACATTCTAGAGCTAAAGTTTCTTGACATATAATTGTTGTTACACCGAGATATATTATGGCCCTGCCAAGAAACATCATCTTCTTAGGTTAAAACCACATGTAAAAAGTAAATACGTCAGATGCATGAAACTTCGAGTATTAAAAGGAAATATAACAAAATAAAATTATAGTACACTTGGAGAGGTGATCGTACTGCATAAGCAGAAATAGCTCCCGGCGAAAGATTTTGCGGAATGAAGAGTGTAACCGGCTATTAATAAGGTGCGACTGTCGACCGTGCTCCGGAATGGTGCGAGTATAGTCAATTGGAGTTTGGTATCGTCCTCAATCCTGTCGCACTCCCGACACCGTGAATAACTTGTTGATGGCTGAATGCAGCGAATTAAAAGTTAACTTTGATCAAATGAAGCGTTTGAGTCTTTATTGGACTGCAGACAAAGGTGAATAACGCTGCAGTCATTGCCTAATACTATGATTTCTTGTGGCATGGATGCCATGAACAACACGCAAAGACAAGAAGACGTATGCAGACCAAGGATAGATATTTAAACACATCATTCAAAACCAGAATCAAAGAGTATTTGCAAACAATGGAGGACAAATAAACATATTCGCGGAATAAAATGGCACAAGTCAGTTTAGAGTTACTGTAGTGAATTAAGAAATGTTTTAATATTGATACGCAAGATAGAGCTAGTAGTTTTCTCGAAGCGCGTTGATTTTAGATTCTTATAAAGGGGTGTGAATGAGTTCTCCGTCAAGATAACACTTATGGAATGGCACAGGTCTATTGGCGACAGTGGCAGTCCACATAACACCTACGTCTTACACGCTCATATCAATAAATCAACACGGACGTAATTTTCCAAGAAGCTTATTAATAAATGCACTTGCATTGTTTGTATTGCATTGTGGGTATGCGAATGTAGAGCGATCGGTTTTCTTAGGCTGCGTTTCCACCAGAGATGTGCGAGGAATGTGTTTTTGAAGAACCAATAGATTTGCTTCATTTACCTAGCCTCGCTTAACACAGCTCTGGTGGAAACGGCTTAGCGGAGCCAGGCTTTTTTACGTACAAAACAAACGAGAGAGCTATACATGTTATACGAGGGATATGTTGCCAGGAATGCGTTGCGAGGTTTGCTGTATCAGCCAGTCCATAGACGCATCCTCGCACGGTTCGCACCGTACATTAATGCGCTTTTCCACAGCTCCGCTACACATCCTCGTACGTCTCATTTTCCTCGCACAGCACACATCGCACAGCACACATACTCGCATGACACATTTTCCTAGCACGGCATTTGTGGAAATTGCACTTGTTACTATGAAAAAAAAACTGAGTTTGAATAAAATGAAATATACTTTTCATTCGAATTTGGTTTTTATAAACGTTTCCTTCATTTTAGAAAAATATTTTGGAAGAATTTTCTGGATAATAATAATGAAATTCCTTAGTTTGCGAGACATAATAATATAGATTTCCAAGGTACTTGGTGGTTTACCTAAATTTATAATGTTGTTTGATAAGTTCAGTCGGAGTTCCATTTGGGGAGTTTGGGTCGATTCATTTCGGGTAATGGAGATGTCGAGATGTCGTGGAAAGAGTTACATCGGCCCCTTAGCGTAGCTCTTGACAGCGATGATATTCGATTTGATTTGAATTGGTTCGTTAACGGAAGTCGATCACCTAAAACACAAATAGCCAAATTATTGAGGAGGTTAGGATGTTAGGAGGATAGGTGAGGTCAAGGTGCATAGACTGACACAATATACTGTGAATGGTTATGATGACTATATTTTTGCGCAATATTGAAATTCTACAACATAATTAGCGAGCATGAACGCTCTGTTCTGCTGTATCGGACTATTGTCTGGTCTTTTTCAATAATTAATCTAACCATCAATAAATCCTCGATAAGTTAGTTGGCAAAATAAGAATCTATAATGTGACATTTTGGTGGTTGCTAAGAAATTGTCTTCGGGATAAAGGATACATAAAAAACTTTTTTCTCTATCTTCCTTCTTCCTTGTTTCTTGGCCGGTAAAGCACCGGTGATGCATTCGGCGTTGGTAATGCCCACGAGCAACGGTGACTACCGCCATTTCTCAGCTATTTTACATTAAAAAAAAAACCTATAAACAGACCGTCTACTCCATACTGACTTTTTAGATATGCAATTCTAAAATTCAATATTTAAAATGCATAGGTTATATTTCAATTATAAAAGTGATTCTCGTCTGAATGAACTGGAGACCAGTCCATTTAATATTCATTGTTTGAAATGCATATAATGAACATACCAATTTCATAAGTCGTTAAGTTATTTTTCCATTTCACACCGGCTTTTCCGATTCGCAGTTAAAAAATACAAACTTTTCGTTCTGAATTTAAATGGTCTTTAATCCACTTATATTCATACATACTTGTTTATTTGTTGTGTTAAAAATTAAAAGTAACGTTTTTAGAAATTCCGATGCAGATTGATGATACCAAATACCGATCCATAAACAGAAAATATAAAAGTTGTGTTTGTTGATTCTACTGCAATGGAACGGTCACTCACACGTCTTAACTGTTGATGGACTGATCGTTTGTTTATTTTAACGATAATTTATTTAAAAAATTACGCACGTCAATACATAGTTCAATACCATTTGTTTTCCCGTCTTTATTTTTGTTTTGTAAGTATGCACGCTTTTACGGAATCACGTCACATGTCCCCCTTCCCGCACTTCCCCGCACAGCTCGACTGCCGTGTGTTTAGGGTTACCACATGTCCTGAGTTGTCCGCACATGTCTGGACTTTTGACCTTCTGTCCGGCTTTTGAATTCGTCCATTTGTTTTATTTGTCCTGTTATTAAGAAAATATAATAAAAACATAAAGATGTAACGGAATAAGCAATCGAAAAGTTTTCACCTTTTGTTAAATTGTAAAAAACAACCATTAGCGTTATATCTCAAAACAATTTACTTGTAGCTTCTTATTCAAATTAAGCAACTTAGTTAATTTAAAACGATTTTACTTTGCAACCAAAGTATTTTTTAATATCCAGCTAATTGTCCGCACTTTTAAAATGTCCAATAGTAACCCTACATTTGTTTATTTTTCAACATGTACGTCATTTCTCTAGGTATTGTCTCAGTGGACACTGGGTTTATTGTATGATCTTTAACGTCCGTTGTTCCCACGCAGGTAATGACTGGGTCAGTCCGTCACGCACACATAGATGTTAATGACTCCGCTGTAAATTTCACGTTTCCGCTTATTTCGTTTGGAAGGGGTCGGCTTGTGGATGGAATGTTTGAAAGGATGCTCATATAAGACGATGTTACAGCTTCTATATTATATTCTCCCTTCTATAAGGGGAAGCAGGGCTACTCTCACAGCGTGAGGGACTCGAAGCTAGGCTAGGGACTCAAGATATAGTCCAGGTATATGACTACCGTGGCCGAGTGCGGATGGGAAGATGTTTTGTCCCTTTGAGAAGATTATGGGAAACTCGCAGGTGTGCGGTTTCTTTACTGTATTTTCCTTCGCGGAAGTAAAGAGCTATTGGGTAGGTTCAATTCAGGACTAGAACGAGATGAATGACCTGATTAACTACTTATTTAGTTTTGTAACACGTTAGAACTTGCATTAATACAGACATGAACTGGTCATTTTAATGAAAAAAAGTGAATTGACATCGATAAATGTATGTAGATTTGCTACTTTCAGTTTGAGTATTTATCAACTTGGCGTTGATGTTGCCGTGCGCCTAGATCAGGTATAGCATTGTTCAGTACTTAATTTTATGCATGCCAGCAAGGATATACCCACATGGCATTTTAGTGAGTGCAAGTGAATGTGTGCGATGAATAAAAAAAACAGCAAGATAGATGGGGCAGGTAGTGTAAATGAACAAAGCTGTTTATTTTGGGCGACTCGTAAACAAGGCGATTTCGCGGCTTCTGTTTATTGTGGGCTATTGTTTATTATAATGGTCCCATTAAAATTATACACTCCATCATATCGCGTGTATGCCATTGCTTTATTGTTCATAGCTATGACCTTATGTCCTTTAAACAACCCTAGCACCACAGCCCAAGGGGCTTAATCACACAATCGGGCAACGGAGGCGTCTAGACAGGTCAATCGGGCGAAGCGTGTGGGTGATATTTTCAGAAAAAAGAACGTAAGGGTAATTGCCTCGTAATACTATACACTCTTACCATAATTGTTTCGTAGTAATATTATTTTGTATCACGTGACAACCCTGTCGAAGTGACGTAACGTTTAAAATATATTGTGGGATTTTCTTTGGAAATTTATATTTGGGCCATTGTGACTGTCAGATCATGGTACAGCTACCCTGGAGCTTATGCGATCATAGTGTCCCAATACGCATTTGCGAGAGATGTGTCAACTCGAATGTCAGAGATTTTTATGCACGGAATCCGACGTGGCGTAAATACTGCTATATCAATAGCATGGCTTCCCTTTATCACCATCGCAAAGATCACAGCTTCGTCATCAGAGCTCGTCGTTCATGAGCTTGTCGCGAGATGGTAAATCTCGCGACAAGCTGTGTGGAGCTCGTGTGGAGAAACAAGTAAATGAATGACAAAAACATTTTTTAATTTTAATTTATTTCATTTTTCTCCCATTTTTCAGGAGAGCAACGCATCAATTATGCGTTTGGTGTTACTGATGTCTATACTCTATAGGCAACGGTGCCCAATGACCATCATGTGGCTGGTCTGCTTATTTGTCGGCTATTTAATTACATAAGAAAAGCATTTGTAGTTCGATCCACATAAACACACAAATATAGGCTATAAACTTCGGGTCAATGACCTGTATATAAAATGTTACGAGTATATTATGATGTATGCTCAATAACCTCGCTACATTACCTGTGGAATGGTAGTTGAGGTCCCCCGAGAGCCATTTTATGAAAGGGCGTGTTTTTTTTTTATATTTCGTTTACGATAATGTTCTGTTTATTGTATAGACTGTAGAGTTATGTGTACCCTTTCAGTTGTGATATTAATTTGATAGCACTGCAGGGTTACTGAAGTACTGTGTAGTTGATGTTTGAAGTCTTATATGGGTTCTGTACAAAACGGAACCCTTATAGTTTTGTCATGTCCGTCTGTCACGCTCACTCTGTCGGCGTATTAAATATGTATTTTAAGATTAATTACAGCGTTCTAGACTAAGAAGAGGTTCAGCTAAACCGCAGACGAACGGACAGATAGACGGCCTAGCAAAATTTCCGTTTTAACTGCGGAACCTTAATAAACTACGAAATCCTACACTGCCTATTACGTCATTACCATTTAAGTGTGTCGTCAAAGGGTGGTAATTTTGGGGTAGTAATGTAAGAGTAGGTATATCTGTATACGATTACCCTAATTCGTCCCGCACTACCTACGCGGTTTAAATTGAAAGGATTATTATAGCTTTCCCGTGGAATCTTTTATTCATTTTGTTACACGTTTTTAATAGATAACGACTATTTAAACGGCTCATGGGTCTAATGACAGATTGAGTGAAAGTCCAATAACTATTTTTGAAGTGATTCTTCTTGAGAATAGTTGTGTATGATGTATGTACCTATGCCTATAATCGATTTGCAATTTTGTCTGAGCCAAAGTTTTAAAATAATTATATTAACAGTTTTAGAATAGTTTTTAGATAGTTAGCACATTAGACGTTAGGACGTTAGACGTTAGGATAGTTAGGACGTTAGTTTTAGATTGTTAGAACGAAATTACTTCGTACGTGTGTGCACTAATACGCGCACACTTTTATTTTTATGTCACGCGGTTGACTGTTCCGGTCAAAAATACACACATAAATAAAGTTATTACATATATGACAAAACTTCATAATGTGTGCCTGAAATGAATTTCCATGAAGCGAAAAATCTCATACGTTTGGATTTGTTTTGTTCTTGCTGTTTCAGTCCGCCTTGTACGTTGCGAGTGAAATGTGATTTGGGGAAAAGTTTTCCAGTAAATCGTTAAGTTTATTTACTTTATCTTCGCCACCAAAGCTGGATAACTTTAACATGATTTTGGAGGATAAATTTTATTATGCACTTAACTCGCGCTCGCTTTGGTTTGGCAATCAAAATGTTTACGGTTGTAAATAAAATTGTATTATGAATTTGTGATTTCCGCGTCATAGCAGACGATAGACATTGCATTAAGAGGTTTTGGTCTTTATTTTACCAAAATTTATGTTTACTTCGAAATTAAAATGTGGTAACTACTATTATACCTACTACTATAGACGACCCCGTAGCCTAGTTGGTAGTGACCCTGCCTGCGAAGCGAGGGTTCCCGGGTTCGATTCCCGGCCGGGGTAGATGTTTATGTTCCAGATAAATGTTTGTTCTCGGGTCATGGGTGTTAGGTGTGTAATAGTCCATGACACCCGCGGCACAGGGAATCCTATTGAGAGGGTATGAGTGTGTTTACGTTTATTAGATATATTATTATACTATATTTATGTTATGTTCATACGGAATTATTTAAATTGACAACTGTAAAGCGGTTTCACAGTGGGCGCAGCAATGAAGAAACTACCCTAGCGTTAATTTGCTTTACAAGTATGAACCCGGGAAGCATCTCCCCTTACACTTTCGTAGCTAAAACTAATTGATGTCATAAAGATGAACTCGGGCAGAACTTCGCTTTAGAACTGTTACAGCAATAATGTCTGCACTATCACGGTTAGCTATAATTTTATCTACCTTCCACCCCACTGGAAGTCGGGTTACACCTAAATACTCGTAATCTGAATAAATTGTATTACTGTACTGTTTATAGCATTACTATTACTATTTACAGCATTACTATTACTATTTATTAATACACACCCATAAGTCAATGTACACACCACAAAAACACCACACAAATGTGTCAATAACAAACTATGTATATTTTACAATTCCACTGATTGTCAAAGCATGGCAAAAATCTTTGTCACATAATTTTAAACTGTTGTTAAACGTGTAAATAAGGTTCAAAAAGTAACAGATAAAGAATAGTTAGGGTATTGTTTGTGTTAAGTGAGGTTTCTAGTTTTTCTAAAATGTTTTATTCAATAAGTTATAATAATAATGCTTGACAATAATCGCATCTGATGATAAGTGACAATTGAGTTTAAGATGTAGACACAACGACGCGGGCAAGTTATTCCAAGGACTGGAAGGTCCTTCGCAATGCGCATAATAAAATGACGACGACGCAACCCGAGCTACCCGAGTCGTTTGATCGGTGGCTGGCAGGTTATCTGGGAAATTTGTTAGATATATTGTACTTACGATTATTCTTAAAGCTTAAAGTTTAAAATTTTGAAATTTTGATATAGGTATGTTTCTTGATTATTATACAAAATTGTAAAGTGAAACCACGATTGCGCGAAATTTTTTCGGTAGAAAAAAACTACAAAGTTAGTTCTAAATTTGGCTTAAAAAGTCAGTATCCCGGGCTTGAGATTGAACTTGTCTTTCATTGTATTTTCTTGAATTGTTTGTGGCTTGCTTCTTTACAACCCGTATTTCGATTGATTGCATTGTCAGAGCGAAGGTTCTATGTACATAGGTATGTACGTATTATTGGGCTATCAGCTGGACTTGAGCTACCTAAACTAAATATAATTTCTCTATTCTCGAAAACTTTACATAATATTCATTATATTAATAGTTAAAAGGGTCTATTTTAATACTAGCTGGCACATATGAATATTAAAAATGTTTTCTGAGTGCTCCTTCCCTGTACAAGGTACCACAAACCAAGTGTCATGCTTTAGGTCCCAAGTACAAACATTTATCTATGACATAAATATCTGCTCGCGCGGGAAATCGAACTCGGGGCCTGTCGCTTCGCAGGCAGGTTCACCACCAACTAGTCTAGGGGGTTGTATGTATCGTATTTATATATTCTCATTGTTTATCTGTTCGCCTGTAATATTATTCACGACGACTAGACGGTCGTTTGCGGTAAGCTCCCGAAAGGCTAGAAATGACAAGCTATCACAATACCTAATCTAACCGCGCCGCGGCCGCTACCATGTATGGGGTTGGTCAACACTTAGTTAAACAAGGCGAGTTGGTTGTTTAACACAAACACTAATTCAGACCGTTTAGAACAAACTAACGGCCAGGGTGGGTAAGGCTAATGTTAAACTAGTGTATTAGTGTGACGATATCGCGATTATAATTTTGTTAACTTAAATTACGTTTTGAATGCAAACGAAGCGATAGCGTAGTTTGACTTTCGAAAAGTTTAAAAAAAAATCAACTTCGAATAAACTTCATTTCATTTCACCAAATGTGAACTGTGTGGCCCTAAAGTATTTAATGTTTAAATCAGAATTTTAATTCAAATTCAAAATCATTATTTCGTAGAATAAGAGAAGTAGTTCTTATTCAGCTTGCAAGATTTGACCCGCTTTGATTGACTGAGATATTTATATACATACATACATGCTGGACACGTCGATCGTTATATGTATGTACCATAACAACGACTTCCCAGAATCCTAATGATATACCTGTTATTGTTATATATTTACTCATTGTCCTAAAAAGTATATTATGTCCTTGTAGGTGAACTCAATAAATTCTAGGAAATAAAATATCGGAGAGAGAAAAGTTAGTGTTAGCGAATCAGATAATGAAAATTTATTGTCTACGAATGAACCGCGTTTATATATCTGCGTGAGCTAATAGACTATTCAAGTGATTGTTTTATGATCGTATTGTAAACTTCACTTCTCCGCGATATTGGAAAACTTGTTGAAATCTGTTCACTAGGACAGATAAGACATTACTTAGCATGATGTAAATTTCAATTAGATAGACATAGACGTAGCAAATGAAGATAAAAGTTATTTAGAAACTCCTCTTTGGAAAACTAAATTATTATCCTGTACTATACTAGTGTTCTGGTAGGAAAAGCAAATATAGGTGTTTCCTTGTTGCAGGATCCGAAAATCCGAAATGTCGTACTCATCGGCTCTCAGGGTTCCTTGGAGGAGAAGACCGTCACAGTCTGCTGTGGGATGGACTTTGTCAACATCACCTTCATCAACTTCTGTTGCACTAGGAAGGACATTGCACAGGTAAGTCCAAAGTAATCATTGGATTGTGAATGACTTTGGAATGAATAGCTTGTTCATAAAACATGATAACATCACACTGGTTGAAAGCTTAAATGTGTGCCAATCATTTTCTAATACGTAAGAGATGCGTGGAAAATCGAAGCCAAATGGTCCTTGCGAGAATACAATGTAATAAATACTTAAATTTCAATATTTATTGTAGGTACTTGCCGATCTATAAGATAAACAAACAATAGTTGTCCGCATAGTCCGTGCATATGAGCTACGTGAGTTATTACGACCTCTACACATTGAACTCATTACAGCTGCAGACAAGTGTCAAGTGCTGTATCAGGCGTGATTGAATCAAGCTCAATTTGCGCCGGTTGCGGGTTACTGTCCAGTCTCCATGTCTAATTGTGGGCAATTACTGCGACATTTAATTATCACTTGCTTCGGTGAAGGAAAACATCGTGAGGAAACCTGCACACCTGAGAGTTCTCCATAATGTTCTCAAAAGGTGTGTGAAGTCCACCAATCCGCACTTGGCCAGCGTGGTGGACTACGGCCTATACCCCTCACATTATGAGAGGAGACCCGTGCCCAGCAGTGGGACAGTTATGGGTTGTGATGATGATGATGACTGCGACATTTTAAATTGAGCTATGCCGATGTGGTGTAATGCAAGGCACCCTAAAACCTGTTACGAGCAGTCAATTTTGTTATTTTGTCATACTCTTCCTTAAAAGTTGTGGATACTTTAGGGATGGCTATCATCATAACCTATCTTCGTAGGGACCCGTGTTGGGATCAGGGTCCGTGTCTGAATGAGTATTACCTACTGTTATCTAAGCGGCACAAGTGTGACTTCGCAAAATTTATAAACATTTGTGGACGTTACGAAGGAAGAGTTATATTCCAACATTCTTAGCAGGTTTGCTAAGCAAACTGTGTAATTTAATTATTTAACATAAGTCTCTAATACTGAGTAGCTAATAGCGGAGCAAATGAAACTTAATCCGCTCCATCGTCCCCGGTAAACGCCGACGCCGAGATTACCTGGGTCGATGAAGCAATTTTTAATTCTCCGTGTCTATATTTACCGTACCCGGAATCACCTACGTTAACAACTTCTTTAATAGCTTTACTACTTATTGACAACGTGGAAAAAATTGCAGAACCTCATTGAGGTACGGACAGCAGCAGTCGCTAGATGAAGTTAGCCAGATTTGCGATGTCATTCGCGTTTCAATAAGGTTTCATCTCTTTGAATTTGAAGATGAGCTGGGATAAGAATCTCCCTTACACGTGTAATTACGTCGCACCTGTTGCTTACACCGGCTAGTTTATGATGTGAATAAAATAATGGATGTATGTGTCAGTTAGTTATTATGTCACCCGTGTGCTGGAAGTAGTTGAACGTTATGAGTTATAAAATATCTTTAAAGAACAAACAATCGTTGGTAATGTTCTAAATGCCGAGTTTCTCGATACCATAACGATATCATCTTTGCCTGCTACTATAAATTTTAATGCAATATGTCACATACAAGAAACGTAATCGTATGGACGATAATTTTATTAATTTTTACTCCGAAGTGTCAGGAAGTGTAAATACGTAGTTGAACGTTATCGTTAATAATGATTGATGCCTTTCGTGTTATTTCCAAACATACTCATATATTCAATTTATGAAGGTTTAGGTTTAACTTCTTAGCTCCTTTGGATGCACTTACGATGTACGAGCTCGTAAATTGTAGTGTGAAAAATAATTAAGTGCTTCTGTGCTTCGGAGGGCATATAAAGCAGGTCTCGGTTAATATCATTAGATTACAACCGTTAAGCCACGTCAGAGAATTGGAGGTTTACGGGCGGGATAAAAATCTCCGACAATTGGATTGTCTAGTACCCCCTCAACCCATCCGCACTGGAGCAGCGTGGTGGAGTGTTCACTAGGTCTCCTTAGTTATTAGGACAGGGTTATCAATGTATGTTACTGATAATTTTAAAAGTAGCACAATCCATTCAGCCTCATGGCGCTTTTCTTTCGCGATTACTTTTATTATAAATATTACTACAATCCTAAGAGCTTTTAAGTTTATTTTAGTTGAATGTAAAATATTAAAAGCATTATATTCCACTGATGTTCCGAGCGTAGCGTAAATGCATTTATAGGATGACATTCACGGCGTTGAAGAGGCGAGTATATTTGTTTGCCGTTTTACGATGATGCTTTAGCATTCATTTCGTGTGTTCCCTGGCGCAGTGGATAGCCATGTTATAGGGAAATATGTTTCAACTAGTGGACAAGTGTCCATACACTTGTCCACTAGTGAATTTATGTACAACTGAAATATGTGTACGGACCATGTTTCTTGGATAAGCCATTAAACGCTTTATGATGATTCTTTAGAAGATTTTTTTTATTCTTCTGATTCTTCCTGATCTTTATTATGTTTGTCTATTTCCGTAAGCAGCAAAGAATATTAACCATATAAGCCAATCCGCATTTGGCCAGTATGGTCGCATCGTCTTCACTTTTAGTTCATCAAAAGATCCAAGTTCTGTAGTTATTAGAGTTATTGATCAAGGTGACGGTGAAAAAATTTAAAAGCATCTGCGATGATACAAGTTTATATTCATAAGCTCATTTTTATGATGACATCATTCTGTAATGAAAGTGTAGCATTGTTTATATTCTGATGAGACAAAGAAAACGTTGAGATGTAAGACAAGAAAAAACAAAAGGTAGAATACACACAGTTCTTATTGTTATGGAGACTATTTGAGACTTTCTTGCCCCATTTTATATGACGGAAATATTACAATGATCTCGTGTGATGAGTTTATTCTAGAATTTTTTGTAGAATTAATGGTTCTCTGGAACAATAATTTCTTATGTCCAAGAAAAGTCTAGGTTTTTTTTAAGTTACTGCACATGTATACCATAAAGTCGAATATTTTGCCGTGTAAAATTAAAGGCTTCGTTATCCTTGCCTTAGGGATACCTACTTTTATTTGAAAATATCTTTTGCAACATATTAGCTTTAACATCGAAAAATATTTATGTAACGTACAATGGTTGTAGATTTGCATTGTAATGTGAAAAAAGTAGATATTCAGTTTCGCAGTTATTAAGCAGTAAGAAAGTTATTATTATAAATGTCGAGTGGCCCGCGGGGACTGCATGTTACACTGTCGCGTTTCATGTAGAATGTATCTTTCAGATCCGTCTTCAAACAATGTGGACAGCGAATAGGGTAAGGGACATACTTGTTATGATTGGTCACATTGTTTGAGGATGGATACGACACCAGAAGTGGGACAGACAACACTTTTTATATTCTGGCCTAGACTCTGTACCATGCTTGTTGTGCACGAGATATTATTGATAAATTTATAGAATCTGAAAGAAGTCGTCTTTAAAAATTTGATTCGTGGTTGTAGACATTGAAGTGACAGTTCAATACTCGCGCTCGCCACAGCTCCATCGCCACACGGTATGCACAAGTGCCTTTTACTTCTTCATCGTCGTTTCGAGAATTAACAATTAAGTAGCGGATGACCATAACTAGCCATCGATTCGTGATACTCGTTGACTGCGTGTGTAAAAGTTGTTCGAGTTCTTATTCATAATAATAACATTTTGCTTAGGTGTTTGTAAAGCTGATATTAGAATCCGAACAATTATTTATCAGCCCCGTGAAAGTTCGGCGTTGGGTAAACAAAACTGTTGCTGGGATTTCACTGCGATATTCCTTATTGAAACACCCATTGTGTGTCAATTGGGTCATCGACCCAAAAGCAAAGGGGCGCTGTCAGAATTAAGATAGGTGACAGATAGTCGCGAAGCTTCCAGATGCTTCCGTACTTCGAAAGTAATAACAGTAGTACAAATAGTATAAGTTAAAACTCAGTCGGTCCCAATTGTAATGGATACAAAATTGATGTAAATGTGTGTATGTATCGATACAATTAGTAAGCTTTGTCAAAGAACTATGGGCTATAAAGAACTTTCGAGATTAGATTCGACCATTACCTCTTTCAGTGATCTGTATTGCATCAGTGTGGTGGGTATAAACCGAGGTCTTTTATTAAGTGGAGAAACCCGTGTTCTACAATAGGTTGCCGTTCTCTTGAAGATATATCGGTATTTGCAACTTTCGCATTAAATAATCGTCCGGAATTTCGGGACTTTCCAATTTGTTACCGTTAGGTTTTATCGTTGTAATGAATAGAAAATTTATGGGTGAACGGAAAACGATACGATGATAAATTGTGGAGGAACTGATGGGGTGTAAATATTTCGTTTCGGCGTCCGTGATTTGTCTACGCCAATGGATTTACCTACTGATGGAAGACTGGGATTTTGTCGGAATTTCTACTGATACAATTTGATGGCAAAAACACATACATATGCACAACAGGGTATCTTTTTGTAGGGTGTCCATTCAAAGTATCTATCATTAGCGATTTACTTATGCAGGGAGGTGAAATTTTTTGTTGGTCTCCGTAAAGTTTTTCAGAAATTCTAAAAATGTTATACGCATAAAGGAGTGCGCACATTACACCAACTCGACGTCAACTCCACTCCGACTCCACTCCGTTTCAACTCCGACGTTCCGTTCCGCGATCAACGCTTCATCGACGTCAACTCGACTCCGTCTCCACTCCGTTTCAACCCGACGCTATTTACATTACGTCATTGTGTCGGTCGACGCGTGGACTACTCGTCTACGGTGAGTCGTCAACGCAACGTCGACGCGTTGGTCTCGAAACGGAACGGCTATGGGTGTAGGGCGAGCCGTACAGGGCTTTTAAGTATAAGTTCGAAATTCAACCTTACATTCAAAGATATAAGGCTCATAATTGAATGTTAGCTTTGTCAAGGTTTTAGTCGCGTTGGCGTCTGTCGGTCGTGGAGTCGTTGTACTGTGCGCACTCCTTAAGTTGACTAACCGTCGAATAGTTACAGGGTGGAATTCGCTCCAGCTCTCCTTAGTTGAGAAAATAGCCTTGTGATCTGTTTCTACAACTTTGATACCAAAATTTAACATAAAATAACTTCTCAAACTTCAAAAGCTCTTAATGCTTGTTCATCACAACTGTTGCTATCTTCCAACTGGATTGGGCTTCAAATAATGGCATAACTAATCACTAATGGTCATATCAGTGTCTTTTTGGTTTGAAACTTATTTATAAAATACATTTCATTAAACGGAAAAACGACTATTTAATTTATCTTTGTTGCTTGCACACGTTTATTAGCAATTTTATGTTATTTTGATTTTTTTAAATTTTAATTAAGGTTTAGGATCTTAAGAGGGGGTATAAAGCTAGGAAAAAATCAAATTTCACCCGCGCGCCCCGCCCCGCCCGTCAAATAAATAGATGCGCCGCAGCAGTTGCGCGTCCGGGTGCATCTGACTTTATCAGCGGCTGTACACTCTCGCGAGACTGGTAGCCGAGTGCACTCGTATGAGAATGTACTTGGTAGCGCTCGCCTCGCCTCGTGATGTCTCGGGGGGTCTCGCCTACTCTCGCTCCCATGACGTCTCGGCCGAGGCGTCACGAGACATAGCGAGTACTCTCGCACGAGAGTGTACAGCCGCTATTATATAACATGGCATCAGTCAAGAATACGGCACAGTATAATGTAAAAACTGAGACAAATTTCGGCTCAATAAATGTAGAATCATCTACCTCAAAAATGGCAAGCTGTTTTTTCTTTATTAGGGTTAGATTTTTATACAATGTTAATAATATAAAATGAATTTATTCGAAATCAAGCTGTTTTTTCTTTATTAGGGTTAGATTTTTATACAATGTTAATAATATAAAATGAATTTATTCGAAATCAAGTTTAATTCACTAACTCCAAAATCCGTCTAGAAAAAATAAAATGCCAAAATTATGCATGGTTGGAAATTTTAATTGTTCAAAAAAATATATCTTGTCTATTATAAGCCGTTGACTTGTCTCACATGTGTATTTAGTATCGTCGTTTGTGTTGATATTTATCTTGACCCGTTCATAAACACGAGGATTGATGTTACTGAAATTAAAAAAAAAGTCAAACACTGTTATACTCCCTAACATTGAAACTGATGACGTCAGGTATCACTTTGCGCCATTTATAATCGGTTGAAAGTTTTAGATAGGACTAAATTACATAAACACTTTATTTTAATGCCAGTCGTTCCGGTGCAATAAATTCGTCTGCATTTGGATCTGTATGTTCTAAAATTTCTACATTTTGTAAAAGCGTGAAATAGTAAGCCTGAAAATATATATTTTTTCTTTAAGAAAACACAATTAGCAATTAAAAAGTAAATAAAAAAGTCGCTTTAAAAATGCATTTATACAAAATTTTATGTTTTTGTTAAAGTAATTTTGCCTAACTATGCATGTATGTATAGTATAAAAAAAGTTTAGTTTATGTGTTATTTTGTAGATTCGTTACAATGCAACAACAAGCAAATAATAAATGAAATAATACATAGACAGATGAATTGATACGCACTTCTCTGGTGTAATGTTCCCGTCATCATCAATAGATTTTGGAATGTTTTCTTATTCTCTCTTCTCATATCTTGATTTTGGATTAAATCTTGTTCTGAAATGAAAATACAATAATAGTTTCAAACACACACAAGTAACAACTACTGTAGGGATTGATCAAATTGACTACCAGAAATATAGGTGTTGCTTTAAAAACAAAATTATGGGGCAAAGAGGAAATAATTAACTCAAAATTAAATTTGCTTTTGGATAAAGCTGTATATTTTGTTTGAAAGTACATACCTATACTAACTATTATTGATACATACAATGTGAATTTTTCGTATATACTATGCTGCTTCAGCGATCAAACATCAACATCAACATTGTATTGTGAGCACAAAAGTTAAAACAATAAGGTCTAATTTTGAATATGAAATAGTACTTGTCAACTTACCTCTGACAACTAGCCATGACTTGAATTTTCAGCTTTCTATGATCCCTTTTTAATGTTGATTTCATTCCGTTTGTTACCCATGTTGGATCTTAGTGTCTTTTAACTTTAGTTCACACACACACAATTATTGTTTTTGTAATAAAAACTACACTCTCAGTCACAAATGTACACCAAAAAATAATTTCACATGTCGAGAAGACTGACGCAGTCTTCCCGTCTCAATGGAGCAATGGTGACTGATTAATGAAACCGAGCATGTCAAAATACTCAAAATCCTACAAATGTATTTTATTTTAATAATTCGTAAATTATAGATTTGATTTTGAAATCGCTAATCTAATCCCTCCGTGATACTAATTAGCATAATATATTAAAATATTGACTCTAAAATATGCACCACATTGAAAATAAATTGATTTAAGTGAAAAATTAGACCTAACTTTGTGATTTTTTTCTATCGAGAAAATTTTATTTTTTTCTGTTTTTGCTTAGATCTTGCACTCAATAATATAATGAAGTATAACTATGTTTTTCTTCAGGTTCTAGAAACTTGATCTACTACTGTAAAAATTGAATCTAAGATTGCCAATTTTGCTTTATACCCCCTCTTAAAAGCACCTAGTTTATCTCATAAAGAAACTTAACGAAGACGGTAAAGTCGCTGTTCGCGTGGACGGTTTTAATTCCGGATATTTTAAAACTCAGGCTGGTGTTCGACAGGGTTGTATACTCACTCCACTTCTGTTTAATATCTATATAGAATACACATAATGCGGATCGTTTTAGAAAACTGGGACAAAGGGGTATCAATTGGAGGTCGGTTGATATCAAACCTAAGATATGCACATGACACTTACTCTCCTTACGATGTCACAAGCAGACATACAACGATTTCTAACGCTTCTAGAAACAACCAGTGCCGATTTAAGGTCTTACCATAAATCGTGATAAAACCAAAATAATGGTAGTGGACCCAAATACTAAAAGTAGACCTGACTTGCCTGAATCAGCAAATTGTGAAGTAGTCAATCTTGAAGACTTTCCATCACCACGACCACTCCACCAGTGTAACGACTAAGAAGAAGAATCTTAAAAGGCAAGGTGACTTGATCTTAGGTTCGGCCGGTAGTATTGTTATTCTCTTGCATTGAAATAAGTACCTACATATAAACTTTTTATCTCTTATGTTTATCCATGTCATACAAGGCTTATTGCTTATTGAATCCGTTGCAGCATTCGTTCAATCGTTTAATAAAACTCAATTTTTATGTTTTTCCTCTGTTCCTAGTATTTTCTCACGTGTCGTTGGTGAGCAATCTATTCTCGTTCTATTACGTATTTTTGTTTGCAGAACACACGTTTTAACGGTCAAGTTAAAACTAGTTTAATGGAAATGGTCGTTGCACGGTTTCATGAATGTTTGTTTTATTTTTGTACAATTTCATTATATCCTGAACACAAATAGAAATGAATAAGAGCTTCATGGATCTGTCAGTCTTTAGAAGTGGGCTGTGGCGTGATGCAAAACAGTTCCTGGTATGAAAATCCGATGTAAACTTTTGTACGGAATCTTAAATACTTCCTGATACTTTACTGCAATTGTGTAGCAGTTTATGAAAGTAGGTCTTCTTTTTCCTTTTTTTTTTATCTGAAGAACGGAATCTAATATCTACAACATCAACAATTAGAAACATCATAGTATAATGTTTCTACATTCAATTCAGTGAGATACCACAAGTCTCCAAAAAATTTGAGTGCTTTGTAACTGGGGCATGATTTGCAAATCTGTTAGAGTCGGAGCAATGCCCTGGGAAGGGTCGCGGAAGGAGGTAGATGATGCGTAACACTGAAAATTGAATTACGTCGGCTGGCCGGCCTATCCATCACTCGTCCATGTGTACAAACAGCCAATTCGAATATTGAACATTTCAGGTCCCGCTCGAGCTCGAGACACTTTCCTAACAAGTTCGCGTTTGTGAACTTAAAACTGTATTAATGTTAATAATATAAATACTGATAACCAACCAAGGTGGCTCAGAAGATGAGATAAAGCGACGTATTGTTACCAGGAGATCGGCCATGGACAGACTATTCAAGTATGGAGGGATCGCAATATCACCAAAGCCACCAAGATACGACTAATAAGGGCTCTAGTATGACCGATATTTCTAGAAGGCGCGGAAACATGGACCATAAAAGCAAAGGAAAGTCAGCGAATTGATGCACTAGAGATGTAGTGCTGGAGACGGATGTTGCGCATATCTTTTACCCAACGGCGCCCAAACGTATCCTAAATGTGCTCGGCATCAAGAAGCGCCTTTCTACCATCGTTAGAGCTGTAGTGCTGCGCGCCTCCTTACAACATGCATGACCACGACTGCTCTGTCAAGAGTAAACGAATAATAAGAAGAAGAATATTCATATTCGCAATGTGAAGTGAAGATGGAACTGAAACGATTTTGTTTATGGAGTTTTTATGGATAGACGAGGTGATTTGAAACATTTGTACAATTGAAAAGTGTCTTTATCTGACTTCAATAAATTTACCTGGAAACGATAGTTTTGTTTTAGTTACGAGTAAAGAAAGAGATGTTTTTATGTGCATGTTTTAAGTGTTTGGGCAGACTTGAGATTATTCTTGTATTAAATACACTGAAGTAATTCTTATTATTGACGACATAATGTAAGCCAACATTGAAATATGAGCCATTTCAGATATTCAGATAATAAGATGTTTCTAAGGACCTGAAAATGTTTCAAATATACTTACATATATCGCCAAATATATATAGCATTATTTTTGCTAAAAGCCTGTCTAGTTGAGTAAGCAGGTCAGACTTTGGTTTAGTGATCGTAACTAATGAACGGTATATCTCCAAGATTGGATACAAGCCAAGAAAAGGATGTGAATGAAACCTACCTACTGAGATATTTTGGTTCCATATCATAATGGCTTAATTTGTGATTCTCTAAACTGATTTAACCTTTTTATTTAGGAACTGATTGAAAAAAAACACCATGTTTAGTGGAGCTTACCACGATTCTTTAGTGAAAACCGCACCTGTTTAGCCGTTGCTGAGATTAGCGCGTACAAAAACACAGACAAACAGACAAAAATTCTAAAATCATTGTTTTGGATTCTAGTGCGTTAATAAAGAACATCAGTAAAAGATTTTCTCATAATATATATACATACATGTATTGTATTCTATGTATAGATAATCCAATAAATGATTATAAAAAACGTTTTATCGCTATAACGGTATTTAAAATTATTTGGGAATGATTAAATTTGACGATGGATTTTGTTAACAGATGTGGACAGAGGAGCTGTTTGCGCTGGCGTACAACCTGAACCAATTCAACAATCCAACCATTAAGTTCCTGGAGAAGCTCCACACGAAGATTGTGCTCAAGGCTGACAAATCCGGGAAGATTCTCGTCAAAAAGTAAGTGCATTTCTCCCGTTTAGTTACTAGCATAAATGACTGAGCTACATAATTATTCTCTAAAATAAAGTGTTTTTCCCTAAAACATATAGTGGTCTGAGTTTTACAAAATAGGAATAAAATATAAAAAAAGTTTGCGTTAGTATTTATGGTAGTAGTTATTGAAACTTAAAATATCAAAATTGCTCTACTTTCGAAGGACACAACATTTTGTATTTTATTTTATAAAAAGTTTAAGATTATTCTATTCTACTTTTTTTATATTCGCATTGCGTTGGGTTATAATGGCAATTGAAATGAAATGAAAACAAAATGAATTGTGAATTAAAGTTACTTAGTTACCAATAAAATTTATGGGTGCATTTATACCCTTTACGATCCCATGATCATTACTCAATAAATCTTATTCAGGCGGCGTGCTTATAGCGATAAGGGACATTCTATAAAAGTTTCCCGGTAAATGGCCTGCTCACCAGAAAGCCGTGGGAAGTAGGCGTCAGCATTCCCAACTCATTTGTACTTATCCGAGTTTAACGATGTGTCGAGTCTCGGAAACTGCTTCCACGAGTATAAATGATTTTCAATATTTCATTGAAATGTAACATTCATTGCATTGCATTGCATTGTACGTTCGCTGCATAAGGGGTTTCTATGCAAATTATTTCTTCTTCTTTATTTAGGAAGTAGGGGATGCTAAGGAAAGTCGTCATCTGTCGTCGTTACAAGAACATCATTTTAGTAAAATTTTGTTTGTTAATAATATGTTAACTTAGATCTTTAATACAACAATTAATTTTGACGTTTCTCGGCAATGCCAATATAATTTATGTAAGATTCTACTAGGTATATAACATTCTAAAAAAAGGAAAAGTAAACTATAATTTAAAAGTTAAACATTAAAGACGGTTCCCATGCAAGAGACATCTGACCTGACTCGCACTTGACCGGTTTTTGTTTACTAAAGCGTAGTTTACGTGTATTTATACACAGTACGTAAAACACAGGACATAATATGTATTTCATGATATTTAAGCACATAATTATTCGAGAAATACTGTAGGCACCTTACACATAGGAGCTATGAATGACTGACAATTTTTTTGGCCGGTTGCCAATCTTTGACACATTTATAAAAAATACATTATTTGTCTAAGTTCTAAAAATTGTAATTCTAAGTTATAAAAAATACATTATTTGTCTAAGTTCTAAAAAAAGTGTCTAAAAATTCATATGAAAGGATCGATTGTTTACCAGTGTAAATGGCAAGACAAAGGAATTATCTTTTATGTATTATTCTCATCTCTGTTAGTTCACAGTTCCTGATATTTTTGTACAGTATATTGCCACTGAATGCAGTCCTTTGTGGATGCCAGACAATTGCAAGCTTACAGTCAATGTGTTTACTTGTAATGTCGTAAATAAAAGAATTATGATTTAACTTAGTATTAATTTACTTTGCAACTAATGAATACTAACCGCAAAGTAATATCTGAGAGCTAAGGCACAAACAGTGTTTTTATAAATAGCTTAGTTATCAAAGACAACATTTTCTTATACTCGTACGCTTGTTCTGAGAGGTATATTTTTTAATTTAAAAAATGTATACTATTTACGACAGTTGAGTTTTTGCGAGTAAATTTGACTCCAACTACCGAAACAAGCCAAACAAAAAGACCAATAGTTAGAATATACATACTTGTATTTTCACTATTGATAATAATAAGTTGGAAAGAAAACCTCAAGTTTAATTTTTTACGGAATGCCGTAATGGAACGGAACGGAATAGAATACGGAACGGAATTCATAGACTATACCTTTTTATATAAATGTTAACAAATATAAATTCAAATAATAGATATAAAAACCACCAGGCTTTAAGTCCGCCCTTTGTAAAAAACCGATTTCAGGTCTTGCAAAAAAGAATAAATAAATATAAAAAGTTGTTCGTGCAAGTCCTACTCGAATTTAACAAATTATTTTAAATTATGTAAAGCGTTTATTTAACTTGCAATGTTTGTTATTTTTGGTCCAATGTTGCAAGCTGAACTGGACCTACTTTTTCTTATTCTATAGAGTTGAGATTTTACATATTGGTTTAGTTTTGATGACAATGCATTATCATAAGAATTACGTGATATTATGTTCAAGAATTAGCTCCAGATAAGGTAACTTCACATATAAAAATTTATAATACGATAGCTCGCTCTAAACTCCATCATAACCTCTGGAATTGTTTCATACGAGAAATCTCCTCAGTAGTCAATAGTACGTAGGATTTATACATAAATCCATTATTTATTATATATTGATTGATTTATTTTTAAATCCCATCTGTACTATTGACTAGCTGAGGAGATAAACGAATTTAATTACGATAGCCCGTTAAAGAATACGATGATTTGGGTTTTATACCCAGGGTTGGCAATGCGAACGTCCTCAACGGTAAAAAGCACCTCAACCACTCAAGTTGCTGCCATTTGGTCCAGTATGGAACCGTGTTAAAATATTTAAAAGCATTCATTTATTACTATTGTAACTCATTTCAAAGTCGAAAGAATGTTACTTATTTATTAATGTTATTCTGATTCACTTCAGTTCCGAAAGCATCCTCCAGCCGTAACTTCTTCCTCGGCTTTCGGTTGAAGTCCTTTTAAATTGTACGGAGTTTACTGAAATAGCTATTTCTCAAGAGATTTAGTTTGAGCGGTATTTTAAACGTACTTGTCATTTTTTCAACCCTGTTTCTAATTAACCTGTTTGAAGCAGGAAAAGATTTGAATATTTTGTAAGTGAATTTTGCTTTTGCGAAAAATTCTGTAGTTTACGAAGATTTCTCAAGTGTAAAATTTTCTTTATAGAATTATATAGTAGCTTCAAGCTTGTTTACGAAATATTAAGCTTCGAGGCTCTAGTTTTCCTAGAAAACCATATCTCTTGGATAGTCAAATTTTGTATCGTAAGTTTCCAACAGTTTCATTAGATAATGGACAAGAATTGTTACATTATTGTATAATGTTGTTAACAAGTTTACCAGCTGTACTTAGATATTTTTGTGTATCAGAATCCTAAAACTAAACTAAAGCAGTTTTTTTGTAATATCATGTAATTTTCTCGATTAACATCCATTTACACGCTGAATACTCCGTATAGTACAGTCCCATATCTCTATACGGATATTTCAAGTATTCGGGGAATTCAAAATTCAGTTCCATCGCTTTGCGAGGTCTCTGAAATTAAAATTCATTGAGCTTTTCAGTTGCAACTAGGGTTTTCGGGCCCGGGTACCCGGGTCGGGTATACCCGGGTATTCAAGAGTTTTCGGACCCGGGTAATATATGACTTAAGACCCGGGTACCCGGGTATCAATAAAATTATTATATATTTCAGCTATTTCCGTAATAAAATAACGGCAAAAGTACTTAAGAGTGGGCAGAAAGCTAGCAAAAATCAAATTTCACACGCGCTTCACACGAACAATCGTGACTAGTAATAACCAAAAACTTTGAGTGACTTGAGAAAGACGATAAGTTTATTGCACGGAATAGGAATGCAATAAGCGACAAATGCATTTTCTTTTGATTAGGTATTCCTAAATTGATTTTGAAATCGCTAGTCTAATCTCTTCGTGAATACAACTCGTAATCAGCATTATATTTATATTAATATATATACTGTAAAAATATGCAACATATTGAAAATACATTCATTTTCGTTGAACAATAGACATAACTTTATGGTTTTTTATCGAATAAAGTTTCTTCTTTTATGTTTTTGCTCAGTTTAATTCCTCGATAATATAATGTAGTATTACTATATTTTTATTCAGGTTCTAGAAACTTGATCTATACTGTAAAAATTGAATCTAAGATTGCCTATTTTGCTTTATACCCCCTCCTAAATTTGAGATCTCATTTCTGTGTCATATTTAATAAGATTTAAGTGTTATTTTATTCGAAGTAGATAGATGCCTTCGTCTATATACTTATAAATAAATAAATAACGCTGCACAGTCATAGCCCCACACAGGATTCCCTGTTTCGTGGGTGCCATAGACAACACACAAGACGAGAACACACACACCCAGACCAAGAACGGAAATTTAAATTCATCATTCAAATTTCCGTCTCGCTGCGAATCGAACCCAGGACCAGAAGAACAGCGATCCATCCATCCGGGTAGTGAAAATAAATAAAATCTATAAAAATAAATAAAATTGGAGTGTCTGTTTGTAATATTAAAATAATCGCTTTTTACTGAATGCGTATTATTGTATACACGGTGCATATACCAAAATATTTTTTTTTACAATTTTTGTCTGCCTGTCTGTTTGTTTGAGCTAATCTCTGGAACCACTGGACCGATTTTGACGGGACTTTCTCTGGCAGATAGCTGATGTCATATGGAGTAACTCAGGCTACTTTGTTTGTGATTCTTTAGAAGTGGGTATCTTTATAAAAGGTTTATTTTGGTCAGTTTGTTGTGTTGTGTGATTTTGCATGGACAATTTTTAAGAGTATTCCTACAAAGAGTTGAAAATACGTAGGCAAAATATATGAGTTTATGGAGAAGGCATTTATTTGTTTTTTTTTTTTCTTGAAAATATTATACACAAATGAGTGAAACTCATGAATTATGTGAAGTTTTATTTAAAATTGAAAATACCCGGGTACCCGGGTCTACCCGGGTATTTAAGAAAAAAATACCCGCTACCCGGGTATCAAAAAAGTCCGGGTATGCGAAAACCCTAGTTGCAACTGTGTTCAATTTATTCTTTTTACCGAATAGGAATTGAAATTGGAGTTTTGATCCAAGTTTCCGTACCGAAAGTGGTTTATATGTTGGATGGTTTCGTACAGTTATTACACTAAAAATTGTTCTTTGAATAATAATATTTTTCCTCCATAAGTCATACACTACTGAGGACTTTCCTCGTCATTGAGGTGGCCTAGAGCAAACTCAAACCACGCTGCTCCAGTCTCCAGTGCGGGTTAACGGAGAATTACTGTATACAGAGAGAGAGAGAGAGAGAGAGAGAGAGAGAGAGAGAGAGAGAGAGATATCTTTGAGTACAAGTTACGCTATTCGGCCCATGATCTGGATCCTGATTTTCTACCCTTTTTGTCGCCGAGTAAAATAACGTATCTTGGTCAGCTATGTAGATCCGCTGAGATACTTATTAATCATTGGGGTTTGCTCATCTCCATAATAGGAAAAAAATGGTTGCCTGTAAAGTCGGTTTTACGGGCGAAGATTTTACGTGACAACGTCTTTTTCTCGGTAGAATATTTATTGATATGAATATAATTAAATTGCGCAATAGGAACAAGGAATTGAATGAAAATAAGAATTGCACAAATTTTAACTATAGAAATATATTTTGTTTACTAAAACATTGTACATGTAAACTTAAACTTAACGCGCCGATTCAATGCGCCTAATTCTCTAGTGCTGCGCGCGCGACAGACCGATCATAGTTGAGTGGGAGAGAGACGCAAGGCATTCGGCGGGCCTCTCTCTCGTTCGGTGACTCATCGTAACGTTACCGAGCGTTACTATTTTTCATAAGTGACTCCCAGCTAACCTAATTTAAGACGTTGTCACGTCAAAAAGAAGTGGGAAGGGATATTTAGTAAAGCACTGAGAGTGGTCAATTAGACGAAACTTTGCCATAATTTTTTTATGACCCATAATTAATGCCTGATTGTAACATAATGATAGTAAACTCAATCGTTAATCATATTAGGCTTCTATCTGTCATAAAGTTTATGAACCTGCTATAGTTATGAACTGTAATAGCCTACAGTCGGTAGTTTGCTCGTAGAAGTTCTGATGCCTGTTATTTTTGTAGTACGTTTATTCCTTTCAAGTAATTCGACCATTTCATCAGCTGGCGGCGATAAAACAGCGACAGAACAATTTTTCTTCTAAATTGATTACAATTAATATTGTTCGTTAGCTGAATAGGGCGGGGATAGCGCAGTGTATATTAGTGGAAAATCATGTGTAAAAATAGACACAATAAGTTTACTACTTAATAATATAAGTATTGGTGGTGGGAGGGATGTCACGGCAAAGGGAACAAAGCTTGGAATACACAAAGACACAGGAAGGCTCTTTGTAAAGTTTCCGACGCTGCGTCCGAGCGCGAACGGACAACTTGTATTATCTTTGTTACTCGTACTTAACTTGCATTATGTTTCGTAGTACTTTGTGTGTATTATGGTCTACGAGACTGGGTGACACGGTAAACTGTTATAACCTAGAAATTAATTTCAATTACTTTCACGATTATTATTGGAATAACAATTATTGAAATAATTATATTTCACTAATTATTATTATCACACTGTCCTCTCATATTGGGCATTATTGAAACTGCGCGGGCATTTTTTACAAAGATCTATTAATAACTTGGTCCATAACATAGACAGACACACGATAGGAACATTATGAATAACCTGCAAATCTTTTAGCGGGAGCAAGTGATTACTCTTAAAATAATTCTAAATTAAGTGTTAATTTTGTGTAAGAATTTTTATTAAGTCAGACTAAAAAGGTAACACAGAAGAAAGAATGTCTCTTCCGCACATTGTTGATTCGATAACTAATAAAACGTTTTTAATAACTCGACCAATCGATCGGCTACATTATCCATTACGCGCTGTATACAAGTAGATCGGAGCGGATATTGATTTGTGGAGAGCATTGTATTGAGGAGAGTGCTCCGGAAGCCACGCCAATCAGCCTGATAAAGTTTCCGACGTATCGTCCGAGCGTGTCGGAATTTTATTTTCTCTCGTCAGAGTCGGTGAATCCTTTTAATTTAATAAATGAAAAATGTATATTGCTTTTGGGTTAATTAAATGAAGTTTGAAATATGAATTTTCTATTTTTGAGTTACTAGGTTTTTGCATTTGTTTTACTGGATATAACAAATAATAAGAGAAATAAATACAAGTACCTAGTAGTAGTTTAGTAATTATATATTAGAGTCTGACCCTAATTTATAATCACTAAACTAACTAACTAATAATATAAATAATGTATGTGTACTAAATGTAATTTAATTTTATACCAAAACTAGCGATTGCTCGTGGCTACGCTCTTGCGGCTCTTTGCTACGATGACAAGGCAACTGGCAACCTAACAAACAAATAAATAAATCCTATTTAATTCCTGTCCCATGGGATAATAAATATACTACACATATTTAGTAGTTGTAATTACTCACTATCTGAACTGTGTTTGAATTTGAAGCGACACATACATCCTCTATACATGAGTATAGAGTTTCTAAATCTCCTAGGAATGATCTTTAGAGAATTAGAAAATTCCGTAATTCAGTAATTAGGTACCATAGCTTATGCTAAATTTGAAGTCTCTTACGGTTATAATTAAGTACGTAAATAAAGCAACTTTAAATAGAAAATACAAATCCTCGTCATTCTGTATCCCGTGTGTATTTCGAAATATCCGGCCTTACCATTTGTCAACATTTTAAAGGAAATTTGTTTGCAAAATTTCAGCTTCCTATCTCCAAGGGATTGGTATTATGAGTTAGTCAATGGACCAGAACTTCTACAGGTTTTTAGAAGAAGATTATTTGGCTATAATAAGAAAAGCAATCATGAATAATAGTAGGTACATAATTATTATTACTGCACAGTTAAAATTGAAAAAATTAGTTTATTGTTGGTTTACTCAAACATAAGTCATTATAATAACACATACTCAGCGGCCCAATTATGTTACTTTGTAAATGCTTCAATTGCGTCGTGTTTGAATAGTTTGATACATTTTTGACACGTTTCATATACGAAATAATTATGTCAAACTATTCAAACACGACGCAATTAAAGTATTCATAAATTAGTAGACTTGGGCCCAACATAAAAATAAAATAAATAAATAACGCTACACACTCATAGCCCCACACTAGGATTCCCTGTGTCGTGGGTGCCATGGACAACACACAAGACGAGCACACACACACACCCAGACCAAGAACGGATATTTAAATTCATCATTCAAATTTTCGCCTCGCTGGGAATCGAACCCAGGACCCTAGGAAGGGCGATCCGGCGTGTTAACCATTGCGACATCCGGGTCGACAAATAAATATTTCATATTTGTTGTATAATTCAGCAGTTGTATATTTCGCATTGTGATACGTCATTCAGATGTTCTGTTTTATTATTGTAATGTCACGCTGCACTGATATTGGTGGCGGGCAGGTGGCGGGGTGGATCTTAAGTTGGGGAGTTTCACGGACAACTTCGGCAAACCGCTCGAGGGTGAGACGCACCGTCCGACTTGCTCGGCATAAACTTCCACCTTCTTTAGTAAAGTTTAGTAAAGTTCCTCGCTTTGGTGGATTCATGAAGTTTTCAATAATCATGTTTTTGAAAATTAAGACAGTTGATTGACTGGCATATTTTCTTATTATAATATTCCATAGGTGTCAAAAGCATCAGGACTTGTTTGAGTAACGAGAGTTAGATGTCTATGTCAAGCTGTGGACTTCTAAAGCTTAATGGTTGAATGACGGATATTGCGGAACGTACTCTAGATGCACATTTTATTAATCTGTCTGACAGACGACGCACAGCCGAAATTACTGAACGCAAGAAGCTGAAATTTGGCTTGTACATACATAATTTATGTTCCTTGGGGAGTGTAGGGGGGCTCTAAGAGAGAATTTGTAGAAATTCTCCCCAAAGAGGATAAACTGAAACTTTTTATTTCTTCAATGGATTCACTTGAAACTGAAACATAGGTTCCTCAAGTGACGCAAGTGACTAAGAAAGGATTTTTGAAAATTATGTTATTGTTTGTACGAGCTAATCTCAGGAATTACTGGTGCGAATTGAAAAAAATATTTTTGTTTTGTTTGGCATATACTACGCTCAAATTACGCTACGACCAATAGGAGCGGAGAATCAATGAAAAAATGTTGCAAAGATGGAAAATATTCAACATTTGTAAACGTAACAAGTTTCCGGAACCTAAGCGAGGGCGGGTCCACTTCACACACACAATAAAGGTGAAGATTAAGGTTGATTTTAAGATAAAGGTTGTACTATAAAGACCTTCAGGGCAGTGATCAATTTTTTAGATCCAAACGGGTATTTGCTTAATAAACGCAAATATACAATTGGAGCAGTTTCAGTATGATCTGTTATCGGCAGTGTGGCATAGGTAGGTTAAAGAAAGCGACCGTAAAACTGTAGACGATAATATTTGTGTAAGCAGTCTGCCCAAGGATAAGATTTTAGTTTTGTTTCACTATTGTATGCTCTGTTCTATTGTGAAAAGTCAGATTCCGCATGATCTATTGACAGAAGGCGAATTATACGGTCCAGTTCTCTCCAATTAAACAATTCGGATGCTCTGTCGCCTCCTTATACAATGCGCTTATGGGAATAATTTGGATACCGTAAATTGTTAATGTTATTTAACGGACTCGAAGGAGAAAGCTATTTCAAATGCATCGAGGATAACGTAAACATTGAAGCATACCACCTTGTGGACACAATGATTTTGGGTTAATCGACTAGCCCCCTGGAGATTACACAGTGTTGATAAAACGTTGTTTGGTTTTGCACCTATTAACTATTAGGTAAACTATAATCAAAGACACGTAAGGCGCAATGGTTACCATGCCGAAATGTCGTTCATAGGGTCCTGGGTTCGATTCCCAGCAAGGCGGAAATTTGAATGGTGAGTTTATAGACTTTAAAGTTCTTTTTGTGTTGTCCATGGCACCCACGAAACAGGGAATAATAGTGTGGGGCTATGAGGGTCTAGCGTATTTATTTATCTATCATTTTACAACATAATTAAAACCGGCACATAATGTACAATACTTCATTCGTTTTCGCGGGCTCAAATAGACAATCAAAGAGAGTGGAGAAATAGAATAAAAATATTTTTCGTTTAAATATCTCTACGAGTACATTCCAACCTGCACAGGGACATCGTAAAAACCAGTCACAAGCGAAGAATTGACTGTATTGGAAATGACATTACGACGCCGGCGGCTAAAGATGCAGGTCTTAGAGTATATATTATAATTATATACTCTAAGATGCAGGTGACTAACATTTTTATTCAGCTTTATGCGGAAGAGATGGTTTTATTGGCATGCAGATGCAGCTTACGGCGGCACGTAGCTAATTTTATTTGGAATAATGTCGGACAGGTCTATTTCAGTATAACGTTTATAAGGAGTCAAGTATTCGCATAATTATAACAGTAACCTGGGTCAAGCCCAGTAATAGAAGCTGAACTATTATCTAAACATAGAATTCTAAAGGCTACACTTATCTTACTTGTCTGTTAATATGTCGGTAACATGGCGTTTGCATTGTTTACTTCGATCGGATACTCCAGCCACACGAGTATCTATTCATTGTGCTCTATTTATATGCGTGCGGATGGCATAAATAGAAAAGAACGTGACGTAGATGGTTGCGTTAATAACCTCATCGGATGCACTTTCGTTGTGAGCACACGGGTTAATGAAAATTAAACTTTTGGCGGTCGTAAACATCTAAATAACGGTAGGGGAGCTTTTGTTTTAATTGTACGACGCGGGAACAAATTAATGCACCGCCATGATTCCCGGACTCAGTTTCGCAGCTGTAGATCTCTAGCGGTTGCTGGTATTCATGAGTCTATTAGCACTTTCATTGTGTTAATAAAATTCGACTCACGTTAAGATAATGCTTGTCTTTGTCGACAACGCTGGAAACTTGAGTGATCTTGAGAAGCGAGGCTCGAGCCGGCGAGAGTGGCTTTGTGAAGTGTTGATGGAGTGCCAGAACTGTTTGTATGCTGTTGTTGATTATGGAATACGTTGGAACTAGTAGACGGGTTTATATTGCATCGAAGACCATCGAAAGATCTATTATCATACATTTTGAATGGAGGCAGAACGCATGGTTAAACACAAAAAAGCGGTGTACCGATTGAGGCACATTGTTGTACGATGTAGGTACTTGAATGGACCACCAAATAAATTTTGTTATGAGTTATTATCGTTCCTTACCAGTTTGGGCACATTTTTTTGGCGCAACATCTTACATAAGTTTTTTTATGTACGCAGTGGGTGTAAGTGTAAGTATAGGTAGTATAGGTACATTAATTTGTTACATAGGTATACTGAAACACTCATTGAGACGTAGATGTGCATTGAGCATTGAGATTGTACTGGGATTTAGCAACGGCTAACCTATTGAAATATTCCCAGTAGGTATTTACTGTACAGTAAAAACAGTAGGGTATACATAGGTATGTTTAACCAATATTAGAAAGCCTAAATGTATTTCATTTGATCAAAACCTCATTTATCACACGTAGGCACGTTTAATTAATGTGTCATGGAAACTATTTTTATCAATTAACCAGTGTAGATGAATCGGATTAATTAAGCATTCGATAAAACTAATTATACATAGGTTGAAATGCTTTTTATTTACGGTCGATAATAATAGTTAATATGAGCTGTTTTAAATCATTTATTTTTTATTTTGTACACTGCAATAGTATTTTAATTGTATTGTGTAATAGTATGTTATTCATTTCAAAAATTTGTGACCTCTGAAAACATTTTTACTAACTCGCGACCTGAGAACAAGGCAGGTCACTACCAACAAAGCTACGGGGTAAAGGGGGCTAAGGGTGGTCGAATTTATTTATGAGGCGCCATCTATTAAAATACTTTCGAACTAAGGACTAGGAACTAAGGATGTATCTTTTCTGTGAGTGTAATGTTTCATGCAAACAAATCATAGTAAAGCGGTATAAATCATTATTCGAAGAATAGTATTGGCACAGGTCAGCTAGATTTAATATACATTACTGTCGGCAACCCTAGGGCGCAACGCAATTTGGTGTTTCATTTTCATCGTTTTGCGGTATCATGAGATCCTCAGGTTTACTGAGGATTTCTCTTATAAAATCAGTCTTGCGCTTATGTACGGGAATTCACGCTCGTTGAGACCGTGACGAAGCGACATTTTTGTTGAAAGTACTACAAGAAAATACAAGGATTACAGCGAACGAACAAAGTTTTAGTAAAAGTTTTCTTTTAACAACAATGAAATTATTAAAAACACAACGTACAATATTGTAAGTATAACTCGAACAGCGTTTACCAAATTTCCTTAAGTAAAAAGTCCGGGCTTCTTTGGACATTTGTTATACTTGGCCACGCAAGAGTTGCTTTTTTATTTCTTTTATGTGTAAAACAAATGTCGATTAATTATAAATGTTGCGTGTAAAAGTATTGTTGTAGCGACCCTCGAACTTGTTGGCTACTGAACAATAACAAAAGTGGAATTGCCGTTTAAACCGTTCTTTATTATGATTTAAAGCCAGTTCGAACTTTATGTGCCGCTATTGGGGCTTTCCAGTACTTTCCACCTGATTAAAACATGGACATTGAATAACCAATTCAACATGTTTAAGTAAGAAATATTTAGTAACAAATATTTATCTATTTAGTTACTAATAACAACACCGAAACCAAACTAGTTTATGTAACTCATTAGTAGGTACAAAATAAAACATTTCTTAATTCATTGAAACCATGTATTTACATATAATATCAGAACAGAATGATACACAGTTCAACGTGTTCGGTAGCCGGTGTTAACGCCGCGGGCCGTCGTTCGTCTTACTCGTTTATAAATATTTTGACGGTTTAACTACAGTAATATAGTTGGTGTGTATTTTGTGAATGTACTGTGTTAAGTGCGAGCCGCGGGGAGACGCTGTGCGGGACTCGTTTTATGACTTTGAGCACCTACTACTTAGTGAAACATGTTTGTTTAATGATCGATATGGAGCCCTTAACACTTAAGCGTTAAGTAAAGATAGGCATTCTCCCGTTACGTCCTGATTCCTGATCCTTCGTCAATCCTCGGTCAAGCAGCAGATCTAAAATATGTATGTATGATCTAAAATGTGTTAATCTTATCAAACTGTAGAAATGGGACTAAAAGTGAGTTTTGGGCAAAATAGGTACGTTATCATTTCCGAAAAAAAAAAACTATTTAACGCGTATGTAAACACTGCCTGTATAATGTTACAGTAACAGCAGCTGAGGTGAATGAACGAATGTAAGTAGTAGAAATTGAATTCGAATTTCAAAAAGTAACAGTTCGTTGAAATTTCGGTTAAAATCGGCCAGTTCTCTATATTGGACGAGTCGGTATATAGCCTGTATTCTCAAATTGAAAGTTATATGTCGTTCCGTGTTCTATTGAAAACTTATCTCGTACGTGTCCGTTGGAAAGAATGGAGGGCGAACGTATGTTCTAGCTGGGAAATGCTTCGTCGATAACTTTATAAGAATTTCTTTATTGGAAATACAGAGTTTGATACGATGGAACTATCAATTTCAGTGCAGATATGGTTTTAGTTCATCAGGAACTCGTATTGAATAGACCGGGTTTGAATCCTGCAGTATGTAAGTTATTTTTGAAGTAAAACTCCTTAGGCGGCGATTCGTTAATTGAATTAGAATTGTATGTCGAATTTCACATTGTCACATTTAGGACTTTAGGTACATTTTATAACATGACAGAGAAGTTATATAACTCCGCCGCCGTGCCGCGGGAATGGAGCAAGAGAATAAGATGTACGCGTTAGGGCTAGTTTAATTATAAAGCTTGCTATGCTTATTTAATTTTAATAATGTAGACCTTAATTAAAAGAGCGAATTAATATTTATCATTGTGTTTTGTTATTCCTTTTCAGATGCTTTCTGTCGGCGTCTCTGACGCAAAATTGCTCTTGTTCTTAATTAATTTTTAATAAGTTTCATTTCTATTGTGCATATTTTCTGCAGGCATTTTTATTTACAAAACGAATGTGTGAGACATTAATACATCATAACTTTATTCGTTGATGGGAAAGTATAGTCAGGGTTCATCGCGATGCTTTCGATTTAATTAAGTAATTAACAAAGTTTAACGTTGAACAAGCTTGCTCTATGTTCAAAGATCCTTAGTTTTCCCACAACTCTGACTACACCGTGTTCTTCAAAGTCGGTGCGTAAACGATGTTATGCTCCGGTTAAAATTTTTACCTAACAAAGTTTTTACTTAGCATATTAAGAGGTTTTGCTACGAATTTAGTATTACGTCATTCTTATAACTTGATCATACTTATTGAATTGGAATACAAGATACAAGTAGGTACCTACCAAAAACTATCGTAATTGGATTAACATATAAAGAGATAAAGCCATGTTCCACCAACACCACCTAGACACCTGGCATTCGTCCACAGTTCGATTTTCACGACATTTCCTCCCACGTAGGTATGTATGTACGTGTAAACTGTGGAATGAACTTCCTACAACTGTATGCATACAATGCTATGGCATGGGGTCCTTCAAGAAGGGGGTCTTTCGCGGCTGGGTCTTTCCTTCGTGGCCGGCAACGCGATGGTGACGCCCCTAGTGGTGCCAATGTCTATGGGCGACGGTGATCACTTACCATGAGGTGACCACCGTGCTCGGTTGCCTACTTAAGACAAAGACTACTAAGATCTTATTATACAAAAAGTGTGTAGTGTAGACTACAAAGATCTTAGTATATAAAGTGGAATCCACATGTACGATTCAGGATTCAGCCGATCCGATTACCGTGTTCGTAACACCGTGTCAAGATCATTAGTTTGGATGAGTTTACGTGGTGTTGATGTGACACGCGATAGAAACCCAGTTTGTTTTTATCTGGCCATCAAAGGTGATCCTATAGTGCAGAGCGTCTTTGAAGATACGATACGGAGAATTTAAATTTATTTTTTCACTTAAATCGCTTCAAAAACATACAATTTAGTACATAGTAATTTGTTTTGCGTGCAAATAGGTAATCTACCTACAATAAAAAAGCTAAAAGCATTCTCTCCCAGTCAACCTTGTGTATGTTCCATGTGTATGTACCAGTGGGTATGTTCCCACTGCCTGAAGGGTGACATTTATATTTTTCTAAATTATTATCTTTATCATACTGAAAATTTAAAACGTAAATAACAAACCACTGACAATTAGAATTTCCGCAAAATATTTAATGTACAGAATGGCTACGTAACAATTTAATTTCATTAGCATTGATAGAGATAAAACGAAGCGCCGGAGTGCTGATTTTAGTTTTACGCGGAACGGGTTATTCTATCCGTATTATTAATTATTATACTCTCCTTACTTATCGTTGACAGGTGCCGCAATCGCACGATACCGTGACCGTGTCGCGTGGAACCTATTATATTCGAATATTTAATTGAATACGGTATATTAGCTTTGGAGAATGCAGCAGGTGAGTCTTGTTCTAAGTCGGTCACAGTTGTCATGGGCGGCAGCGGAAGGTGGTGCTGCATGCTCGTTTGCTGCCTTATATCAATTAAAAAAAAAGGTGCGTTGATAGGATTCATTTGGGGACGTACGAGTAGCAACTACAAAGTCTAGCTAAAAACATTGTAATAGATTTAAACCCCGTTCTATTAGTCGGGTGGTGGGCCCGTTATAATGCCGGATGCATTAGTGGCTAAATATTTTATACAAAGCTTATCATTGTTATCCCAAACATTTTTTTGTCGGTTCCTACAGAAATTATCCTACAGGAAAACAAAATAGCTAAGTTAAATTCCCAATATAATACCATATAGCCATATAGCAATTTATAGTTTATAGTTTCCTGTGCCACATAATAAGTGACTTCGAACGGAGTCACCCGCAGAACCTTGGTAGTAGGAGCCAATCGTACGATAATTGGTTTCTTTGATGCATCGCCTTTGCCTCGCGGTCGGCTCTTTGGAACTGATAACAAGGGGAATTGATTGACATCCATTACACTTTATTATCTTTTAATATCGATATCTGCACGGAGAACTACCGTTGGTACGAATGAACATCTGTTGGATTTTCAATTTCTTATAAGTCACTAGACTTCATGATATTAAACATTCGCTATCGTGCCGGACACTAAACTTTTGAAAATACTGTATGACACCTTTGAAACTGATATTTACGAATTCTTTTATGTTGTTGTTGATGTCGTTGTTGTTGTTGATGTTACGATGTTATGTTTAAAAATCAATGAGGGCTAAAACATACACCCTACGGGCCTGCCACCCGGGCCCCGGGCCACCCCAAATTACTATTTATTCGTTCAGTTACTTTATTTTAGTACTATAATTTGTACAGAGTTCAAAACAGTCGGGACTAAAATTACTGTGACAATTATGACGTAATGCTAACGATGACGGTCTTGTTATTTGGCTATGGAAGTCTAAAGATGCAGCTTGCCGTCGATCATTTAAAATAGGTATATGTAGTAGGTATTCGTTCTCTGTTAGAGAAAAAATGTTCAAATATAGGTACAGTTGTAAAATTCATTTATTCAGCAACAAAATAATAAAATATATAGGATGTTTTAAATAAAAAACAGTTAATAAAATCTCTGTACTCTTATCTCCCTTTTCCATGTGCTGGTTTTATAAACTTCAATGGTAACGGTCATTTTGTGGTTGTGTCGTTAGCAAGCGGGCAATGCCGACGCGGGCTTATCTGGAAATAACACATTTCATGGACGTGCGGTTTGACATGAACGCGCGGCGTTGGACCCTTTTCAGCGGTGTAATTATTTCAACAAACCCTTCCGATGTACCCGCAGCATCGCCCTCGGATGATTAGCATGTCAACTGCGTTACGTCACGGATGGGACCGATCGGCTGATTACGTTCAGTTTGGACGTTTACTGAGCAATTTGGAACACCTGGTCTAGCATCTGTTTAGTTTCAATGAAGTAAAGATGAGCCCAGACCCATGATTAGGGTAGACTTAGAGCGATATTGCATTTCAGCACCTTTTCGTCGATTGTGTGTTAACAGTTTGTACGAGTTATCTGGTGCACCACACAACTCTTACAAACTTTTAGCATGGTCTCGCAAGTGGTGCTCCTATTAAAAAATCTCGCCAATGGCGACGCATCGCCCTAGGGTCACCACTGTGGCCTCCTGCAGCCTAGAGCAACAGCTCCTCTCACACTAACCCAGGGACGGCCCTGGTGAATTATTACACGAATATACTTCAAATTTCAACCGGGGCTTTCGTCGTATTTAGCTTTTGAATATTTTATGAGAACAGCCGATAAACAGGCACTCAGTAATTTGTAAGTTGTCAACACCTCTAATGGATATACGTTACACCAAATAACATAATAATATATGATGTTTGCGTGTCAAGTGAGGCGAGGAACCCAATTTTGTGATATTAATAATGATTTTAAGCAAATGACATGGTTTCACCCTATTAATGACACGTTACAGAGTACCAGTTGCTCCTCGTTATTGAGGAGAGGAGAGAAGTGGAGAGTTTAGTATATATTGGAAGCAGTAGCTGTAATAGTAGTGCTAGCCTAGTGGTTTGATCGTTGGACTTTCCACCGGGGGCCCTGGTCGTCCTGTACGTAAGTACCTTTTGAAAAAAATATGTGCGTAATATAATTTTAAAACATCATAATGAAACCATGCACACCTGAGAGTTCTCCATAATGTTCTCAATATCCGCTGGGGCAACGTGGTGGACTATGGCCTCTACCCTCTCAGATGGTGAGAACATACCCGTGCCCAGCAGTGGGACAGTTATGGGTTGCGATGATGATAGATTGGAAGTTTTCATGTTTTGATTGTAAAATCAGGAGGCAGTGAGGGAATAGACGTCAATTTCATTATTAATCTGCTGATTGCCTCACTAAAATGACATGGTATTATCGTTAGCTCCAGTACACAGTACACTACAGTTAATTGCTTCTCTCGTCGTTAATTATTGGATTTGCATACTATAGAGTGAATGGAGATCGCGAGTTTGCGTGAAACTGGATTAATAGTATCATTTGATTTATTTTGTGGTGAGCATTTGTATTTGTTTGGCTTGAGATTATTATCGACACAATTGCGAGTACGTTATGTCGTTTAGGCAAATGCGTTTAAATATGTTACGTGTTGAAGTTTGTTAAACAAAGTGTCATAGTTTATTTGTTATTTTCATCTTAAAAACTATAATAAGAAGGCAGGCGGGCAAAATTAATTTTAATTTGATTTAAACGCTAATACCACGGTAAGCATGATCCTATTACCGTGCTAATACGCTTTTACCCTGCAATAGAATTCCCTTTGTGGCATGGACAACACAAATAATAACAAATTAAGACCTATGACCCGAAAACAAACATTTATCTGTTAATAATATCCTTACTGTTTTTTGCTGCACAACTGTGTTATAGTTATCATTATTCTTTGTGCAACTGTGACGTGAACGTCTGTCCGTTAATAGTTTTTTTGTAATGCGCCCAAACTCTAACCGCACTCAAACGATAATGCGATGATGTGACGAGGCTATTAACGCAGCTCTTGGTTGTTGAATACCGAAATTAATTGCTTCAGATTTGCGTATAAATACCGGATCCGTCGCTTCTGTTGCACGGTGTAAGCATAATATAACGTCGCGTAGGAATTGCCTTTAAATTAAATGGAAGTAGGTACATTATTAAACTTTCAAAGAAGTTGTGAAGAATCTTTTAAGAAGTGATGAGCATATTGCTAAGATATCCCTGACTCGATCGAGATAGTGTCATATATTTTGTTTGATTTTGGTGGTTCGTAGATAAAAGTTTTGATATAGGTAAGCCTAGTGAATACGAGTATTTACGTGTTCTTGACATCCCGTAATTGTCCCGTTGCTGGATTCCGACCTCCACACACATTGTGTAGGGTACAGTATGCATGGCTTCAACCCAACTACTGAACACATGTCTCTCTTCACACCGGCACTTTGCAAGCACGGAAGCGCTCAAGAATTTTTTGCCACAAGCGGTCACCCATTCAACTACCGACCGCGCCCGCTGTTGCTTAACTTTGTCGATCACTTAGGATCGACGCAAGCCGGGCTACGATGTGCGTATTGGTAAACAATTATAGTATTTATTTACATATGCGTAAGTTCGCGATTTGTATGTAACATATCTTCTACGCGAGTATATTGTCGTTCGTACTATGGTTGGTATATTTTGCGCGCTTGATGGTTTGCCCTAATTAGATGTGGAGTTGACAGCTAAGCGGATTTACGAGCCTGTAAACAGAGTTAAATGATGATGACGTTTATTGCTCAAGTTATTTCCATTTGTTTACTGAGTTATGTGCGTTTGTGATCGCGAGTAGCGATAATGGCGCAGTAAATGGAGGTCCTCGTCAACAAATAGACGGACTATCTGAGGGTAGGTTGTGGTAGAGACTACCCTAACACATAGACATCAAGGACATTGGACCGTCCAAAAAGAGAGCGTATGGAGAGGCAATCTTTCCGATGAGACCGTATTGTCTGCTATGATGAATGTCTCTCAGATAGTAATGCATTGGGATTAAAATTAAACACTTTTTTATATATTCCTTGTCACTATACATACCTACATGATTAAGAAGGGTTCACTTTAGCAATCTTTCCGATGAGACTGTATGGTCTGCTATGATGAATGTCTCTCACATAGTAATGCATTGGATACTTACACAAAACGAACAACATCATCCCCTGTATATTTGAGGATAGTAATTCGAATTACATAGATGGCTATCTGAATAGCATACTGATTCGAGCTTGAAATACCCCTTATACCATTATACACTCTGAGAGAAGACCCGAGTCCAGCTGTGGGGCTCTTAGTCATTGAGTTGACATGAATTTTACTGAGCATTAATGCCTCGTTGTGTGGTTAAGTTAGCATTTGAAACTAATGTTGTACAATTAAGTTTAGCTGCTGGGAGATTTGCCGCTCGTGGCTAAAAACTTAACGCGTTGCCATTTGTCAGTTGGTAATTTCGTGAAGGCGGCGGTTGGCAGAACCGCCGGCGGGTCTTAGCCCCACCGGCTGTCGGCCAATGAGAAATGAAATTGCGAGAGTGCAGACACAAATATCTCACGTTGAATATTTTAATAGAAAAATTAATGGTTTCGTTTATTTTTCACTTTGTTTAAGCAATCAACAAATGAACTTACGAGTTACCGGAGGGTGCTACTCACCCCGGCCACCACTCACTCACGCCATCTCCCGGACATCGGCGTCCTTTTTGATGAATGATACGATTGGCTCGATAAAACAAATATTACATCATTATACATTCTTCAGTAATTAATATAACATTGCCAATTGCATTCGGATCTACTATTTGCGAAAAACGATAGAAAATTTGATTTTCGAATATATCACCTTAAACGATCTCTTTGCAATCGTTTCTTCCACAAGAGTTCAAGGATCGAATCCGACGAGCATCTCTATTTTAAGAGGCTTTTGTGTGTATTAATCACTTGCTTCATTTCGTGGGGGAAAGGTCGAGAACTTTGACATTAGAGTTCTCCATAATGTTCTCCAAAAGCTGTGGGTGAATTGGTCATGCACTTAGTCTGCGTGATGGACTATGGATTCAACTCCATTGTGAGAGGACGTAGTGTGAAGTGAGTATAAAATTTGGGGGATATGTGAATATCAAACAGTCCTGTCGGGGCTTCGAACATTTTTTGATGATCGAAGAGTCAGGGCTATTACACAGATTTCCTCCTCCGTCCATTACCGTCTCCTGTCGTTCTTTTTGGGCATTTATTTAACTTTATATCCAGACAGAACGCAATTAAAGTATGTAGTTATTATTGTTATAGCTAGCATTCAGGAAATGTTATGAAATGGTATGTGGACTTCAGTAATTTTATTTTTATTACGTTTTGCAAAGTATTTATTCTCTATAGAGGACAAGAAATAGTGAAAGAAACTATTTATTCGCACACTTTATTTTTAGGCAGTGGAAGGTTTTGACATCGGCTGGCAATTTGTAGTAGACGATAGAATCGGTTAAGAGGCAATGTGTCCCATTGCCTTTAAGCTGATTATGTAATTATAGCCTTTGTGGCGTAGTAATTGGGGAAATGAGTTTGTTTGTTTCACCTATTTAGGATACTAGTAATTGTCAGTGGGAGTCGGAAAAAGGCCCTTTGCAGGATTTCGAACTACCTCCATATCAAATTTCAGCTAATTCGCTCTCTTGGATCGAGCGTGAGCGTGAGACAATATTACGTACCTATACCTGCGATAGTATCTTTTGTAGGTACATTATAATATTACTGTGGTCCATGACAACGCGAACATTATTAAATCGCGTGGATACACTACGTAGACTCATAAAGGACAAAAACAAATTTTTGAAGTTATACTTGATGTTGTTATAAAAAATGATGAGAGTGAAATTTTAATATGTGAAGTTGGCTGCGACACCTAAATTTAACAGCATGAAGTTAGTTCTAGGTGGTATGAAAATTGATAACTATGTTCAAGTTGTATATTCTAGTATTTTTTAGTTTGATTTGATACACATATAATTTATTTAATTGCAATATCACAGTTCATAAATTATAACTATTTAAAGATAATTTAGAATGAAAATACTACATTGATTGTTTTATTCGAAGCGGGTTTTAAGCACAGCGCCATCTAGGGGTGAACCTTCCTAACTTAAAGAATATTTCTCATTATATTATTATAATAAATGAAATTTTTGAAAAGATTTTTATCTTGTTACGCCAAAGAAGTATAACTTCTAAAGCGTGTACATAAGTACACACACATTAATTTTTTTTAATGCATCTACATATTATAGACATAGAAATAATTTATTTCGTCTTAAACGTACGTCAACAATAATTTAATAATCAAAGAAAATCATCACATAAATATCAGTTACTCCAATTTTTCAGGGCAGAACACAAACTTCACGATTGAAATACAATACGTGCAACGGTTGCGAGACTTGCAAGCCAATGATGTTCAATATATTATTTTTATTACAAACAGAAGTTACTTACAAACACAAGTTACGTTATTCACCGTGTGACCTTTAACTGTCGTGTTGTGTAACAGAGGTATGCCAGGATCCTACATTATATTCGAAAAACGATTCGTTTTACTTACGGATATTAGAACTGTCTACGGAGCGTAACTAAAAGGAGTTCCTATAAGAAAAGATTATAAGGAAGTCATTAACGACTCGTTACTGGTAAGTCGAAAACGATCGGTTTAACGATTGGTTAAATATAGGAACCTGACAGTAGTGGTCTAAACAATTCAGTCGTGATGGGATTGAGGGACAGGTTTTTTTTATAAAACAACACAAATAGCACATGGACAACACAAATAACACGTCACTAACACCCTTGATCCGAGAGCAAACATTTATCTGTCACATATCTGCCCCGGCCGGGAATCGAACCCGAGACCCCTCGCTTCGCAGGCAGGTTCACTACCAACTAGGCTACGGCGTCGTCAAATTGATTTAAAATATTCGCCCGTGTTTTCCTGTACCTACCCTATACTATTAAATTTTCATGTCCCGAGATTCAATTTTGTAACGATATTGGAAGCGCAAGATCCCTATGGTACTTCTCAGGTTAATGATGAACGTTTAAAAATGTTTCCCTAATATTCTAAGCCACTTGTACAGAAAGGATTTACGGTGTTTTGTTTGATTTTTTACAGTTTTTAGTTTTTTACGCTTCACCAAAGCCGTGCAAGTGTTCCACGCTTGCAGCTTGTTTTTCAGTTTGAAACTAGATAACTCCGTTCCAATGTACCCGTTGGAGTACCGTATTTTCTAGAACTTTTAACGACGCCTCTTGAACAATCGATTCCCTATAGGTTTGCTGAGTCTCGTTTTTAAAATTTTCGATATGAGAACACTTTTTGTATATTTTTCGATACCTCTACTTAACACTACTTTAATTGTTGCTCTTCAAAGTTACCTCTCGGGTTTTAGCTTTACCCTCAAACAATTATAGTTGTTTAATGGCGTATACCGAAAATTTTATTGTCTATGTACATTGAGTAAGTATATTTTATTTATTATCCTTCAATGTCTATTACCAATTTACGAGTAAACAATACTAGTCTTAGAATAATTACACTATAGAAACGAAGTCCGCGCGGCCGTTTTGAAGCACCTTATTTGGAGCCAGAAATGGCTCCAAACACCGGGCAGCTCATGTCAACGCACGCCAAACGTGTCTTGCGAAAAAAAAAGGATTATGACGATTTGTCCAGTTAAATTGTGTCACAAAATATCTGAAAAGCTATTTATGTATTATTGCTAAAAACATGATTATCCGCAGCCGAATCATTCCCCGCTTTCGGTTTCGTTCGGTTTCGTTTGTTCGGAAAGTTTCGGTTTAGTGCTTCACTTTAGACAGAGCGTTTGTATGAAGACTATGTTTCTATAGTGTTATTATTCTAAGATACTAGTATATTTTACAGTCTATTTTTCTTCGTTTATTTTCTGTATCTAGTCAATGATTTAAATTTATTAAAGCATTTTAATTCAGTTGCTAGTGACGTACGGCTATGATTACATAGCAACACCGGGAATCCTATTGAGATGGTGCGAGTGTGTGATTGACTTAATTTATTTAATTAGATTCGTTAGTACCTTGTAAATTATTAAAACGAACGTTAATTAATACGTTCTCAACGTCATTAAATAAAATTAACAAATCCTTTGTTCTGATTCTGATTGAAATTATTTTACCAGTTTGTGTTCATTAGTAACCCGATAATTTGATAACGGCAAAACAGTGATAGCTTAAGAGGAAATGCTACGGGTCATTTTTCCATACAAACGTTCTCGACTAATCCCTCGCTGGTTTTTGACTCTAGATCAATAATTTTTTCACACAAGAATAATATCATCATTATCTATGTCGGTACGTTTTGATTTTTTTGATATTTTTGTTTTCAAAAGTTTTAGGCTACTTCAAACAGCGCTTAAAACGGCCAAATAAATATGCCGCAAACAAACGCCTAGTACATAAATTGTATAATAATTAGCACAAAAAGCTAAACGGTCCGACACAGAATATCTCCTTCCCCTTCAATTTCCAAAATTACGTTAAGATTGCTTTAGTTTTGGCGGGGGGATTAGTCGAGAACGGAATCTCGATTTTGATGATTTTTGCCTCGGGTTTTTACACGGAGCTGCAGTTGTCCCTATCGCACTGACATACACGCCGCTCGCAAGCGCGACAGAGATATTGAGTGAAAAAATCCCAAATTTGAAAAAGGGTTCGCGTGGTATTTCCTCTTAATGGTTAAAAATTTTAAATGGCACAGGAGGAGTGGGGGCGGGGTCTCTTCTCGGATACTACGAGTATATCCTGTTTTGTATTCATACCTAACTTATGTGAAAACATGTTTAGGACACACCTGTACACCGAAGAATGTTGTGAAGTCTGCCAATCCGCGCACTTTTTTTACTTTATAAGGTAGTCCTTGCTCTGTTGAACTTAGATAAAGCCTATTCACTCTCCTCTTCAAGATACGCACATCATACGTAGGCGGAAACACAGACGCAGGTAAGCTATTCGAAATCTTCGCGGCACGTATAACGAACTAACTTTGCTACCAACGTGGTAAACACTACAGTTGTAGTCTGTACTCTCACATTGTGAGAGCAGATCTAGTCCAGCAGTGGTTATGGGTTTGCTTGATGATGAATTTGATAGCTATATTTCATACAAACAGCAAACTCTTCAGGATTTTGTAATTAATGAAAATCGTTGATCTAGCTGTCAACGACGTAGCGAACGATGAAAGTGCATTAGGGTAATTGCGAGCATGTGGTCGGTGCCGTTCGGGCCCGCCGGCTAATGAATCGCGCGGACATTGCAAACGTTCACAAGCGATTCTGACTATCCAGTCGCGATGTGTTTTAAATCCGTTGTCACTTTGATCTCTTTAAAACGGCAAATACCTACTCATTAGGTGCTTAATACAGGTTATATTATGTAGAAAATATTAGTACGTATTTCAAATCACGATTGCTTTTAAGAGAATATTGGCAGTTACGAACAGGTACCCTTACCGCTTGACTGCAGGTAGCCTTATCACCATGCACGTGAACTATTGGAATTGAACTGGTGGACAGATAGCTGGGAACTGGAGACAGAACCGCGTCCATGTTTGGTTTGGCTTGAACTCAACGGTGGATGGAGCCCCCTACAAAGGGCTCTCTTTTTTAATAATGTTTATGAAATCTTCGTTTAGAACACTGAAAATTTTTATAGTACTATCACGTGTTGTTTCAATCATCTATCTTGTTATTGATCAAATAATTGATGGTTAACATCGCTCAGTCGTACAGAACCCAACGTCTGCGATTCCGACTCGCACTTGACCGGTTTTATAACAAGCTTTAATTATTATACCTTAGTGTCGCTGTCGCATCAGGTACCTGTTGTACAACCGAGTTATAAATATTTGATAGCGTTAATGTTACTCAATTTGTGTCAGTAACATCTGGGCCCCAAGGCGCGTATTTGTACGCAAGAGATGGGACGTTTTAGACTCCAGAGTGACGTTAATATTTAATTACCTTACATATTTGATGGGTTTGGAATATGCGCTGGCAAAACATTACAAGTCCATTAACTTAGGGTAGTTAAAATTTAATTTGTTGTATCTATTTCTGTCTAGATTAAGGAGATTAGGCCCGACGTTATAGAGGGAGTTAGGAGTTCAACATTTAGTTTCATGTATCAAGCTTCATATTTGATGCAATGAGTTATACATAATATATATCAATGTTTTGATGTGTTACATTTTGTCCTGAAGGCAAACGGTTCTTTTTTGGCCAGCAACGCTTCGGTAATGCTATGCCTTCTATCGGATGCCTTGGCTGTTTGTCGGCTATTTACATTAAAAAAGGTTATTTTTCCAAGATAATGACAAATATCATGTATTTTTTTCACTCAATTTGTAATTTTAATTTAAATGTCTCATAGTATTAATAATAATTGATTCGGCAAAAAAGTTGTACAACACATGATACAATTAAAAGTATTCCCAGAAAGTTTCTTCTGCTTTCTATTTCTTTCTGCTATCTTTTTATACATTTGTTATACATACAGAAAACCTATTTTGATCCTACTTTATCACATAACCGATTTATTACAGTAATACATTTCTTCTATAATACAAAAGTGTGTCTAACTCACGTCTGCACGTATGTAAGTGCTTAACTGAAATAAATCTGCTGATGAATGCTGAATCGGTTTAGATGCAAATTGCCCTAAAAGACACTCCAAGTGTACATCAATGACTAACAGAAAAACAAAGACGTTTTATGGATCAATACATCAGTGTGATGTAAGTGAAAAGTGTGACCCAAATAACACTTAACCCATTCAAACACACCTCTGACACTTTCTAGCGGCACTCCCTCGCCGCAAGAACGAATTACCGTTTACTGGGAACTTTAGGTGTTGGGAGTTGTTTCTGCTCGACATGAGGGTGAGGGGCGCGCCTTAATACCCGCTCGGAAGCCATTATGCTATACGGTAATACGGCCAATGTCTTACACGCAACAAGCTCCAGTGTTTTGCTAGTCCTCTTGGTAACTAATGGATTGTTTCTGTCAATTATCTTTAACCTTACCGTCGATAAGACATAGTGTAGCTGTAGATAGATACGTACAGCCGTAGTTGTAGATGTACTCGTAATTTGGATTTTCGTAATAAAATATATATTTACATTTTTACCCGTACATACATTACACATTGATGTATGACTGGAGGTGGAGGTGTATCGTTTATCAAAGATAAGCAAGGATTAGTTAGTACAAAAAGGGAAATAAAGTGCTTTTAATAAAATAGACGCAAAGCAATTGATTTTATTCTTGTATCAAAGATAAATAGATATTATACGTTGTTATTAAACAGGTACAGACTTTAAATCTATACTAATATTATAAAGAGGAAAGATTTGATTGTTTGTTTGTTTGTTTGTTTGCATCGAATAGGCTTCAAAACTACTGAACCGATTCGAAAAATTCTTTCACTGTTGAGAAGTTACACTATCCCCGGGTGACATAGGCTATATAAAATCGTAATTAATGTTGAAATTTTTGTTAAATAGCCGTGCGAAGCCGGGGTGGACTGCTGGTATTACATAAGATTTAAGCACATAAAATATAAGTTTCATCTTATACCAACTCGTTATTTCGTTCGCGTTTGTCGGTTGCACGAATTGGCTCGGGGGCACTCAGTTTTTGATTGAACCCTGAACTCTCGTTCGTTAAAAGCAGCATCGAAACATATTAATATTAGTGAGTGAACTGTATCGGTTTTTTTTGGATAAAATTTAATTGATAATGTAATTCTCTGTACTTGCGTTGTAATTAATTACTACGCTTTGTTTAATTACACTTTGTTTTGTACACACAAACAAGCACCAGGATATTATTCCCCGTGTGTAAATAGCCCACGACAAACGAGCACGTCATGCCATTTAATAAATTAACATCAGCAGAATCAAATACATTACTTATCCGCTACGGGCCAATAAAGAAAATAAGAGGAAAACGTGGAGCAAGAAAATACTGGCTCTTGAGTTTGTATCCGAAACACCACGCGGGGTTTGGCGACTGACAAGAGTAAGGTAGGTAGCTATACAGGCTTAACTGAAAGATAAAGAATAATACCAGTAATATGAATATACAATAAAAAGAAATAAGACATCACAAATACAGTTCGAGGACAAACAGTAAATTAATATTACTAACCTCTTAGCGGAATCTCCTTAATGACTTACCTATTATCTTTTATCCCGATGGAACAATGCCCATTACCCGAGATGAAAAGATTCCGACATCATGAATGAATAACTATAATATTACGAGTAGTTACATTGCAGGCATCCTAGCTGTTTTAGGTTAGGTAACCACCTACCGATTGTTGGCATATTTCGACTCTATCTCGATATTCGGTATTCGGACAAACCACTACTATTCGAGATGTGTCAAGCACTAGTTTTTGCCCACGGCTTCGGCTGCGTTGGAGTCGTAAAGTGACAAAATATCGTTTACCATTGTGTCAAACTATCTATAAGTATACCAAATTTCATTTACCGATTAAGCGTCAAAGTTAATTTATTTGAGAAATATAGGTATACACTGACTTTTATGTACGATTCCGTATTTCAAATACGTACAAGTCACGAATATTATTTGATTCTAGCGTTCCCCCGGGAAAATACTTCTACCCGTAGAAACCCCAGCATGGAAAGTTTGTTGATTTTTAACGATTCTTATCGATATATTGATATAGGTAGCTTGTTACTTTTCATCAGTTTGCCCTGGTTCACGAGTAATATAAAGTTAGAGTAATTCACTAAATAATTAATATTATAAACGTATAGATGTGTTAGTAGCGCGCCACAAGTGAGGCAGTCAAATTCCTCTAATTAATGTATTTTATATCTCTGTCTGTCTGTTATCTTCGCATCCTTATTCCGAGCGGGTCAAAAAGTGCAACTAGTGTAGTATGAACGTAACGCATCTATAATTACAATATCTGTGGGTATGAATTCTTCTTATTGTGCCTCTTCACTACTGAAGGTTGGTCGTTAGTTCCTTGAACCCCTCTCTATCCATGGCCACGCGAAACAGTTGTTCGACAGAGGTGATGCCTGTCCACTCCCTAATGTTTCTCAGCCGTCAGTCAGTGGGTATGAATATGAATACAGAAATTAAATAAATGCGAAATTAGTGCACAAACCGCGAAGCTTTTTTGCGCTATAATTTGTGGGCTAGCAGCATTGACATAAATACTATGGACTTAGGGTCTCCTACTAAAATCGCGAAAATAATGTCCCAGTTTGACATCACAAGAATTTAAATGTTTACAAGGTAATTTAAGCACTAAAATCATTACATCACGGTTTCATTTCGATTGCAACAAACACTGATACATCAATGACACCTTATGATACTTCGAGTGCTCAACACACCATAATCACCATATGCAGCTCATAGTGAAATAAAACGCGACTAATAAAGTAATAGAGTAGTGTTTATTTAAAATAATACATTATTTATTTTTATTTTTATTACACATTAATTACATTTTTTAACTGAAACTTTTTTCGGAACGTTATGAATTGGATTCAATGAAACGAAAAAGAGTAATAAAAAAGATACAACTTATGAAATGAAATGAAATGAAATGAAATTTATTCGAAGTTGGTTTTTTACAAACACTTTTCGAAAGTCAATCTACGCCATCGCTTTAACAAATCCCTACCGTGAGTAGTCTTGGAAGAAGAAGCGGCAAGAAACTTCCAAGAAGCTTGGCACAGCTGTGTTTTTTATTCTTCTTATGCCTTTGCCAGTTATGTACATGTCATCTTCTTTAAAATGATCCGAGCATACAACGTAGGCTGCTTTCGGCATAAAATATTCTTCCTCTCGCGATGTAGCAATAATACTTCTCCATGCTTAACAACGTAAAGGTCTAAAGGAAATCTAGAAGAAATATATTTTATTGTACTAAAAAAAATTTAAACATAATCTATTTATATAACATCAACAGCGACTCTATGGAAACTTTTGTTCTATATCTTGCATTTATTCGTTTACTATTGTGCAATCGTGAAATCGTGCAAAATAATTTAAACTAAAGTAATGGATATGTTTATCTCTTTCTGACTACAGTCTGTATAGCGAGAAGACAAAGACAAAGATATATTTTTGATTCTTTTGAGTGATTCTGAGATTTATTTACGAAATTAATTCGATTTAAAATAAAATAGTGTGTATTCGTAGCAAACCAATACTTTAAAAGATAAAACAATATTTTACTTACCGAAAATATGATATACCATCGGCTTTTTTCACTTTACTTGCGTAGTTTTTACACGATTTCAAAATACAATACGGCATCATTGATGTCTAGTTGTCAGCACGGTCAAAGAGTGACTAACGGGGCATTGTTGTTCTACTTGCGTATTGTTGTTGAGTTGGCTCGGACATTTTTTAGCGCGGACCGTGCGTCCATAGTAATATCATATGTCAATGGTTAGCAGGCGAAAACCTGGATCACTGCTGTAAGTCAGTCAGTAGGTGTAAAGTAAAGCACTTACGAATACTTTACACCTACTGAACCAATTGGTCACATGGACAGCTGTCAATTCACACGATTATGGTGCAACTGCTTTAGTAAAATAAATAATTATTAACTAACGCATAATAATGTAACATCATAGTTAACTAAAGGGTTTTGATCCTAGTTTCTCACGACATAAGGAGTACTAGTATGTGAGCTAGCGTGCTTGATTTCTTTATAACTAAATTTGTGAATAAATAATCTTCATTTTGTTTAAATTTTTCATTATAATCTTACCTGTAACTTTATGTATTAAAATTAATTTACCGTATTTCAAAAATCATTTGTTGTTTGTTTTAATTGTAGGCAGATAACAAGGTGCTGTGGTAGTGCGGCGGGCCTCTTCGTTAGTGCGATATTCGTTGTGGCTAATGGCTTCGTGGTTTTACTGTAGGTACAACATCATAGATAGAATTGCTAAGAGAATTCATTCAGAAGGTTTCGTAGCTCGCCGTTAAGCAATACCGGGAGCGGTCGGTAGTAGCACGGTAAAAGTATCATTATTACCGTGGTAGTAGGTAGGATAGGTGCAAGTATTTTTACATATATTTTTTACACTTTTATATATTTTTTGTGGAGCTTTAAAGCGTCTGACAAAAGTTTTGGCCCATGGAGAGTGTCTGACACTTACGATACTATTTTATATTAATGTTCTACAAATATATATAAATCAGCCATGTGAAAATAAGTAAAGTTCATATATTTTTTGCATCTATTCTATATCATGTCGTCATTAGCAAAATTTACATAAACTAAATGCAAGTAAAGGTAGTCCCGTAAATCTGGATAATCCAGGGCTTCCAAGCCAACTAACTTGTTACGAGCGTAAACCTTTGATTCTACTTGGGTTCAGAGATTTATGTAGGTTGCTACGATTAGTCGGACTAGATTGCTGTCTGATTGAATTGAATTAAATCTTAAACCCGCGACGCAAAAAGAGAGGTGTCATAAGTTTAACATGGTTCTGTTTATCTCTATGTCTGTCTGTGGGATCGTAGCTACTAAACCGAGGACCGATTTTAGTTTAGATTTTTTTGTTCGAAAAGTGATATGACCGAAAGTTTTATTAGCTGTTTTTTATGGTATTAAGGTAGCAAACGAGCATGCAGCACCAACCTTCCGCTGCCGCGCATGACAACTGTGACTGACATAGAACAAGACTCAAATGAAAACGAGTGAAAACCGTACGAAAGTCCGTTCAGATTTTTTTTAGTTTATTGCGAACAGACACAGACAGATGTGGCTAAGGACTTTGTTTTATAATATGGATACGATTAAATAATAATCAATGTCAGTAGGTATTCAAAAAAACTGAAGTAGGCCTAAGTAAATAACGAAAATCAAAGATACGTTGAATTGATGAAACACTTGTACCTATGCATATTTATTAATCAACTATATTTGAGTGTTTACTCCGTCTGGAAAATTGAGTGCTAATTTTATTGATTATAGCATTTACTATCGATAATATCTTCCTGACCAGTAAATAACATGGGAGTCATGGGAGTCACTGCCTTTTGGGCTAAATTTTCTAAATATTTTACTGTCTAGATTAGGATTATTTTGGATAGATTGTTTTAAAGTTTCCAGACGATCTCGTTGATAGATTTATTGCACTGCAAACTGTCGAAGTAAAATATATACTCGTGTTTACCGTTTAATGCTTCAATAAAATTTTGGCCGACTTCCCTATCGGTATTTATGGCGCATTGGACGAGTTTGGATCTTTACGCACTTATGTCCCAGATTCTTTTGTGTTGATTAACTGGTTTGTGTTCTTTTCTACATCCAGGAAGTTATTTTATAGTGATTGGAATGAGGCTTTTCCGCTACAAGTCTTTTGAGGGCACTTTTGAAGAACCTTTATGTTTGTAGTCTCTCAAGTGTGCGGGCTTCCTCATGATGTGATAATTAAATTCCAATACGGACATAATTTTTGACAATTAGTAGTGCGTGCAAGATTCGAACCCATATTCCCCCGTTGGGAGTTCAACGTTCACTAGGCTATCACTGAGGTGGCGATGGCGTTTGCAAATTTCCAAAAGATGAGACAAACCATTACGATAAACCTATCTGGTCGGTGACGTGTCGTTGTCTGCTGCTGTCCGCTCGCTTTTCATTCTAGATGGCAGATCTTTACTATCATTTATTGGCTCTTTCTATTGGTCTTCATATATCAGTTTCACCTGGGCATTCTGAGAACTGTCGACATTCGTTTGTTCGCAGATGAATTTCATCCCGGAGAACTCAACGACGGAACTGAATATCGAGCATAACTGTTTCCATAGTGATGCAAAAGTAGTAGAAGTGACAAAATATTTTTATTAGTTACATATTATATCTAGTAAGAAATTGAATCAATATATACGTATAAACGGTCTCTTAGGTAGCCTTTTTATTCATAATAATTGATAGGTTTATGTATAAATGTATGATCTGTTACCGCAAATAAACTTTCGGTTAACAAAATACTAATGAAATATCCTTGTTCCAGTATCGTCCGGCTGTTCGCACAGAACAAAGACGACAAGAAGCGAGTGGAGAAGGCGCTGAGCGAGTCTGGCCTGCCGACCGGCAAGAACGACACCATCAGCCAATCCAAGTTTCAGTTCGAAGACTTCTTCGCGCTGTACAAGAGTCTCACCCAGCGCACTGAGGTGCAGAAGATCTTTGATGCTCTGTAAGTAAGCATTAGTAGTTCGAGATAATATGGATGAATCCCTCAAGCGCTAAAGGAACTAATCGAACGAATAGCTCTAGTTTTAACCGATTTCAAAACAAGGACGAGGTTCTCAATTCGATTGTATATTTTCTTGTGTTTTGTAACTTTTTACTGTTTTTTTTTGATGATTATTTTTAATTCGAATTTAATTTTTATCGATTCGGACGTTAATAAGGATCTCTCTGTACAAATAATTGCCGGTATGTAATAGTTCCGTTTTAACTTATTTTGTATAATATATGTATTCCTTTATTGCACAAATATGATTCATACAGGTGTTAAAATTTGCATAAGCAAATTCAGGTATATTTGGCTGACTATTTTGATTAGTGTTGTACAGGTGATTGTTTTGTACAGTTAGTTAATTGATACAAATGATTATTATACTTTAATGTTAATGTCATAATTCTAGTGATTACCATTAGTATTAAAAATATATAATGTTTATCCAATGTCAACGTTTATTGTTATTTAAGAACTCACGTAGCCCATAGAGCTTCGTCGTTCCGTTCAGTAAGTGAGGTGTTATTTTCACCAGCACGGACGGAAAGCCCCACCTGTCGGCGAGCCAGCTGGTCGACTTCCTGAACAACGTGCAGCGGGACCCGCGGCTCAACGAGATCCTCCACCCGTACGCCGACGTGCAGCGGGCCAAGGACCTGATCAAGACGTATGAGCACAACAAGTACCACCAGCAGAGGTCGCAGTTGACCTTCGATGGGTTCTTAAGGTAGGTTTGCGGTTTTTGGTCATAACTCACTTAGTTTTAAGAATTCTTGTGTCGGGGTAAGGTCCGCATTTTAAGAAAGAAAGAAAGAAAAAGTATTTATGCGTGTTAATTACACCTATACATTTACGAAGCTTAAAATAAAACTTAAATTATGGTGTCGTCAGTGAATGTCTCGTCGTCAGACTGACAGTCTCGCCGTGACCATGATTCATGCATGCACCTGGGTCGTAATATCAATAAAACAATTCAAAATCGTGAGTACCCGTTTGCATTTAAACTACCCTACTAAGCTAGATTAAGACAGAGAATCGAACGCTCTCAATACCCGTATACAGTATGCAATACACTTCAAGCAGCATAATATTCGCAGGTATCTAATGTCGGAGGACAATCCGATCGTGGCGCCGAACAAGCTGGACCTGTGTGATGATATGGAGCAACCGCTGGCGCACTACTTCATCAACAGCTCGCACAACACCTACCTCACCGGCCATCAGATCACGGGGAAGTCGAGCGTCGAGATCTACCGGCAGAGTCTACTTGCCGGCTGCAGGTACTCTCATGTTACTTTTGTTTGTTTGTTTGTTTGTTTGTTTGTTTGTTTGTTTGTTTGTTTGTTTGTTACTTCGATTATAATATTTATAATTAGCGCGCTTTGCCATCTAACGCAGAGGTTCTAAAAATTATTTCAACCAAAGCCCACTTTGAAATTTAATTATTTTTCAGCGCCCCCAATTTTTTTTTATTTTACCAAAAGGTAAAATCCACATTGACATACCTAAATTACTTTTGATTCAGTTTATTATAATGTGCTATATAATTCTGGTCTGGAGTTTAAACTTACGTTCTAAGTCAGGCTTTTGTACTAGTGAGAGTAGGTAAAACGACCTATTTCGACACCCCCCCTTTTTTTGGGCCCCCCTCTAGGACTTCAGCGCCCACGAGGTGGCATTATCGCCCACTTTTAGAAAGACTCGTCTAATGGCTACATTGCTGCTTAACATCAGACGGGATTGTAGTCAAGTATTAACTTATAGATTCGTTCATTCTCTCTCGCCGTAGGGGGCGCAGCTTTATACCCGGTCAGAAGTTATCATGTTGTTTTACGGTCACTGTTTTACACGCGACATGTTTCGGTTCGGGTGTTTTGGTAGTCGAGATCATCCATTAGTTATATATTTATCTAACCATTGACATAAATATGTCAATGTATGTAACTAATGGATTGTATCTACTACAACAACAGCAAAAATCACATTCTACACCAATATACAGTAGCAAAAATAAAGTCGTCTGTTAATAAAATGGTACAACAGACGGTCTTATCGCTTAAAAGCGATTTCTTCCTAGCAATGTAACAGTCCTCGTTACATGAAGAGATAAAGTAGGGGTGTATGAGTTGTGTATAAATTAATATTGTATGAATACATATATCATCATTATATATTAATTCGTGAAGCAAAAACTTTGTACCCCTTTTTACTAAAATTGCGCGGACGGAGGGATATGAAATTTGGAACACTTATAGAAAGTTTATATGTAGGCAAATAAGTTTTCAGAGGAATAAAATGTGCTTTATGTTGAAATGTACCTATGCTATAACTATTACACACGTTATGCTATAGTCAAAGTCACGTTCATTGTAATCGCTGCGTTATCTACGTTATTGGCCGCGAGGAAATCTCCAAATTAATATAACGCGTTCTAGACGATCCGTCGAAGTAATAAAACATCCAGTTTATCAGATAATTCATTATTGAGGACCGATGATTGATGTAAACATAAATATTTTGTTAAACACGCGGCGATTAATGTGGGACTTGATCGAAACCAACACTGCACGTCGAAAATACGACTTCGAAATAAACCAGTGGATTTACACGTGTTTGTAATTTTAAGGGATGCTAATATTGGGTTTATTAATGTACAAAAGGGTTTAAGTACAAGGTATTAACAATTTTGCGGTGATCGAAATAGCAATGTGTATACCAAACCAAAACTTTCGTAGCCGGTGCCGACTGTGCTTTGTTTTTGTAACGTAAAATTATAAGGACTTCAACCGTACCCACTCGGATATCGCTAACCACCGCGGTAGTGGGTGACGCGCCTTATCTGAACAGGCCTATAATAAAATTTATGTTTTTGTTTTTTGCTACTGTATATTGGTGCACAATAAAGAGTTTTGTTGTTGTTGTTTTAGAAACAACCATATCATGTTGTACAGTATTGTATTCTGATACACTTCACTATATTACAACATCTTTAAATACATATTTTTACTAAATACTCATGAAATTTTAAATGCCATACTCAATATACTTTTACTAAAAGTTAAGATAATCACGTATAATTACTCGTTTAGTTTGTTACGTAACGAGAGCTCATATTACCATCATCAAAATAATTATAAGGCATGTCTCGTTGGTAGGCTCAGGTTACCTCACTAATTGAGCTAACACTGTAATCCACTGAGCTAACCCAGTGAAGTAGGTAAACTTTAACTGTACCATCTGTAAAAAAAGCTGGCTGGCTTCAACGCGTTAATGACTCACTACAGGGCACGGGACTCTCTTTATTACTGAGGAGGCCTGGAGCATACACCACCACGCTGCTTCAGTATGGAATTGCGGATTGGTGGAGGGGTTAGTGGACAACCCAAGTGGAAGTTTTAATGCCGTCCGAATCTCCAACTTGGGTTAACAACTGTTGTCTAGTGATAACTGTCGGGATCGATAGCTTTACGTACCCTGCGAAGCACGAAAGCGCTTAAGAGATTTAGCGACTATAGCGGTCAGCCGGTCACCCTTCCAACCGCGCCCACTGTTGCTAAACTCGACCTAAGGGTCGGCATACGCCGGCGGACTATGAACGCTCCTGTGAATTTATTTATTTAAACTTTATTGATCACAATAAAATATTACCGTACAAATGTATGTATACCTGCTTGAACATGAAACAAACGAAAACGTTCATGTTACCATTGTATTTGACTTGTGTACTGTGATTGTAAAAACATTGTGAGACGTACGAAATGATAAAAATGTTTGCTTTTGGGACACAACTGTTTCATATGTCATGTTAAAGTCAACAGCAGTTATACATATTTTGCAACGGCAAAGGAAAAGATAAATGTTTCAATGTTCGTATAATCTTTAATATCAACGTTTATGAAATGTGTCTTTAATAAAAAACATAAAAGTGTCGTCGGGCCAGTTAAATCGTTTGATTAATTGTATGCTTGAATAGAGAGGACTATTAAGTATTACAAAGAACTATGAATTTACTTAACTATTTTAATTTACTTTCTATTATGTTGTGTTCTTTATACTTAAACAAATTTAATTGAATCAGATACTTTATTAAAGTGCTTTTATGTATTTTAACAATATAAAACCGAGAACCATCGCTACCACTCCCATAGATCTCTCCACCCGCCATAGACATAACAAATAAATAAGTACAGACCTCTGATACTTTCTTGTTTCTTGTCCGTCAATGAATCAGTTATGCCTCTGGTATAACTGATGCTCATGAGTACGGTAATAGTATCACACAGTATTGTGACTCGGCCCTGTCCTTGAAATAAATGCCTACAGCCCCGCGCGCTAAGGCTGCCTCTTTCTAGTTATAGTGAAATTAGTGAATGTAAGTAGGTAGGTAAATCGCACGCTTCCTGATTGCAATCTCACACGTTCGTTCGTCTCTACAGCGCATCTGCGACTGTTGTGAAGTGTTGTGTACCGAGCTGTATACCAAACTCCGAGGCGCGTAGGTATGATTCGCGTACAGACCGTTTGTATGAAGATGGAACACTGTATGATACTATTACCGTGCCATGGGAGATGGCACAGACCTGTGGTCTGTGGGTGATGGTGACCACTCATCATCATAGTTCATCAGCTCGTTTGTAGGCTATCCACGTACGGAAATATCTTTTATCAATATTGCTGTGTCTAATAACTAAACTTTACGTAACCATTATTTTTAATGTTTGTAATAAGATTTTATACGTAACAAAGTTTACGTTATATCAGATCTAAATCTTGTTGATAACTTTGTCTATATTTGATGATGTTATATGATGTTAATAAACACAACTTTTATTAATGATGAAATCTTCGAATTCAATGCATTTTCCCTGTTCGGAAGGCTTATTTTCCTTTCTTAGATACTTAAGATAAGACAGAGCTCCGTTTTGTTTGAAGATTAGCGCGTTAATACGGGCCGCTCGGTACTGCAAACAAAGAACGAAAGAAAAACAATGGTTCGATCGATATCTCGGGGATACATCGTTCATGTGCGGTCGGTAATCCTTGGCAAAACTAATACAAGTTTTCATTGATATGTGATCAGTGTGAATACTACCAATAATACATAATATTATGATAGGCTTGATATCGGGAACTTATTTAGGAAGTAACAGATGCCTTTAAACAAGACATAAGATAATAGTTTTTCTCCTGTCACCAGGTGCGTAGAACTGGACTTTTGGAACGGTCGCACCGAGGAGCCGGTCATAGTCCACGGTTATACCTTCGTCCCGGAGATCAACGCTAGGGAAGTCCTGGAGGCCATAGCAGAGAGCGCGTTCAAGACTTCAGACTACCCGGTCATCCTCAGTTTCGAGAACCACTGCAACCCTCGCCAGCAGGCCAAGATAGCCAACTACTGCAGGGATATATTCGGGGAGATGCTGCTTGATAAGCCGTTGGACTCGCATCAGCTGGAACCTGGTGAGTAGATTGGTGTTTGCAGTAAATAAGTTTACATCGCGCTAACTACTAAGTTCCTATAAATAAGTAAACTATAGGTAAATAAGGAGATCCAAGTGCGGTGGTTTAAGTGTGTGAAGTGTAAACATTTACGCCAGTGCACTTGGATTTGCTTTGTCGCGCGTGACATGCACGACACAAATCACCTTCATCACCACTTACCATCAGGTGGGATTGAGGTTGGGAATTAGTGAAATAATAATAACACTTCACTAACATTTACGATCCGAGAACAAACATTTCTCTGTCACATGAGTATCTGCCCATCCCGGACATCGAGCCAAAGCCCCTTCGCTACGCCGGTACGGTAACTATCAACTAGGCGACCGACGCCGGGGCCATCAATCGCGAAATGTTTTTACGTGTTCCAATTGCAGTGTCAAAGTAGGTTCCGCATCTTTCTTAGCCAGCAAAGCTCAGGCGATACCTTTGGTGGCGTGGCGTTCCTTTAAATAAATAAAAAAATATATTATATAAAAAGCCTTTAATTATTTGTTGTTAAAAAAAATTGACAGGAAAAAATGTAAAGTACTTATAATTATTATACTATGATTCTACAAGAACCCCTCCTCGGGTGAAGGCCTCCGGTGGCGTTCCTTTAACACACTTTTATTTAAGTAAAGAGATGGATTTGTGAATGTGAAATGGTTTACTACCTTTGTAGGGTTCGATTAGTTTGGGATATATCCTAAACTAAGCTATGACGTAAGTAAGCCGTAACGTTCATTAAGAATAATTAAATTATTTAGCGGGATCTTAGAATATTATGTTCATTTTAGTTGAAGGATTTGAATGTATGTATAAGTAACTGATCTCGGTTAATTTCCGGAATGAGCTTAACACGATAATCCTTTGTGCTATTCGAGGGTTGGTTGATTGACAGAGGGTTGTGCTTAGGTGCTTTTGGGTCGGTAACTTTTAGAAATAGCACACTGCAAATTATTTATTGCATATTTTTACCACCGCTATGGAGCGATCTAAATGGATCTACTTCAATACTTGCAATTAAGTATTAAAAAAATGCGTTCGAATTATCATATATTATATTATAATGAAAATTATTTTTTGACTATTACGCGAATTTTGATGAAGTTTTATAGAATATCATCGTGTTGATGTAATAACCCTTTAGCTGAGTATACATATTGCAATAATCAAAATAATACTCATTCATTGCGAAGGCGTATAATGTATTAATACAATAATTTATATCCCGAGTCACAATGGCATAACAAGATTGCCTCATTACGGGGATACGATTTACATTCAGTTCGTATTGCAGACAGAACGATTTAGTGCTAACGATGATCCATTTGGGACGCGAGCGTTTCTTTTTTTTGCTTTTTTATGTGTAGTATAATTTGATTGCACGTAATTTTTTATGTTGCATACTACAGTCGTGGGTCTGTGATGTTTGTTTGTGTTCAAACAGTTGTTGAGTTATCCTTGAACTAACTGGCATTGTAGATGTTGTTATGCAATATAATAAGTATGGACTTTGTATTTTCTTATTAAATAACTCAATTACAGCTATGTACTTTCTGTCCGGGATGTAAGAACCACGAATGGTTGTCTCGATGAAAGTTTATTACACTAATTTCAGTAGACTTGAACTCGTCGAATGCACAATTTGCAATGCGATGCGGGGCGGAAATATGAATGATGAGTTTAAATTTATGTTGTCGGTCTGGGCGTGTATGTTCTTGGCGTGTATCTCTTGTGTGTTGTCCATGGCACCCACGATACAGGGAATCCTAGTGTGGGGCTATGAGTGTGCAGCGTTATTTACCTGTACATATTATGATTTTAAAGTTCCATTACCGGTGTAACTTTTCTATTTCAACTTATTTTCGATCTAGTCACGGATTATGAATGAAAAATCGTTATTAAATAAGCAAGTTGTGTCAACTTGTCACGTAATACATGTAGACGTGCGGTGGACTATTTTTAATACGTTAAAATATGTAATATTAAATGGGTTAAGCGTTATTTATGTCGGCTGCTATTTCTGTTATGCTCTTGACCTAATCATTATGGGACTAGAATAACCTTTGATATTACGTGGGTGTTCGTTTGGGGGTTGTAGTTCACCTGCTATTATAAATTATATTAAAGGCATATCGTAGGTACATCGCACGTACTACATTTGATCCTAAGTAGGGAGCTTCCAGTGGGCGTAGTTTAGATTTTCTGCAGCTCAGCTATTCGAATAGGTTTTCGGGCTTATTCCAGATTAACCTTTGGACAACACAGGCGTAATGAAGTTCCCTCCTACCACTCATGTTCAGTATGCCCTTACTATTTAAATGCGGCGTAATGCAATCTCTCCTAGGTATACTTATTTATTTTATGTACCTGTCATTTCGTCAATGAGCAATCAATCCTTGTAATTATTATTTTAGCACTGAAAGATTCGTGAGTGTCTGAACACATTTTACGTGTATATCGCGGCTCACCTCACGTTTTGTACTTGTCGGATTCGCCCGACTAGTTTCCGAACATTCCGAGGTCCTTTATCACGAGCCGTCGCCGACGAGGGCTCGCTTCCGACTGAAGGAAGCGGAAGCTTCCACGATATGTATACAAGTACAATGTATCAATAAATTAATCAAAGACTTTGCGATTAACTTCTAAGACTTCGCGATTCACCATCGTAGAACCTTCCCACCTAACCTGATGATGCCTTGTTTTGGGGCGAAACACGTGGTGGCGTTGGTGGTATGTATGTTGGTGTGTATGTTCTCCGTTTCATTGCATGTTTCGTTCCTATGTGGGAGGGAGGGAGGTGCTATGTTCATGAAAGTATACACCATACGTACGTGTTTACTCGCAGATTGTTGCAAAGTGTCTTGATCTTGTCTGCTCGTCTGTCGGCTGTTTGTTTATATAAAAAATGTTCAGCCTTAATTCCCATTTGTTATAGGTACTTAGGCATCAGTACATTATGCCCTTGACACACAATTCCTCAATTTTCCACGATGCTATTGCTGTCAATACACTACTTATGGATATTAGCGCACTCGTCGTTTTGAAGTCCCGCCGTGTTTACGTTGGCTGGCGATCAATCGACTGACAATTTGTGCAGCAGGCGAATTTGATCCGTTGGCTTTGTTCATAGGGATGATCTCTAGCGTAAGGTACCTACTAGGTTCATATCTCCGTCAGGGTAATTTTAGTTGAAATGCGGGATGTAAGTACAGTCAAACGGAACTAAGTTAATCTTAGAAATCGCAACAAATCTCGTATTAACGACGAAATATAGTTTGTGAACTTTGAAAGATGTCGAATTAAAAGGGCTATCCCGTTTGGGATAATTTTCTCGTTTGCCTGTCCGTGTGTCAAATATACATACTATAACAGGTTTATACGAAATCCTAAGTGTTCATTGTCCTTAATAGTACAAAGCGTTGGAAACATTTTGTTTTCATATTATGAAGCAGAACATCTTTCGGGGCTCTATTGCATGTTATATTTATGGTGGAAGACTACTCACGGAATCGGTCTTGACTTGACCGGTATTTCGTGTTTACATTGGCCCAAGATCAAGAGACTGACAACTTGTGACGTGTGTACAGTGGCGGGACAGTGTGTTGACGGGCGCGCGATCGAGTGTTTTGATTACATAGACACCCGGTCTTACGGTCGGATACGAATTTTGGGTAATCGGTCAACAACTTTGCGCAACTTTTACATGAAATTACTAAGAACAACTATCAGTAACAGTCCCAGTCCTTATACTTACTAACGAACTAATTAGCATTCTTAATAACACCGTCCGCTCACTGGACTCACCTTCCTAGTCCCGCTCGTACCGCTGCACTTGGATTCCCTGTTGCAGGAGGCATGGACCACACAAATAATACATCACTAAAACCTATGACTCGAGAACAAACATTTTATCTGTTCCATAAATGTCAGCCCTGGTCGGGAATCAAACTCGAGACCCCTCGCTTCGCAGGCAGGGCCGCTAGAAACGAGGATATAAGTTTTATAATATAATTATGTATAATATAATTATGATTAGTTTGGAAACTCCGAAAATGTCAGTCACACAGTTTAATCAGGTACATAATAAACTTTATCTGACCTTTTGTTTTGATTACCTCGTCAACACGTGGGGAAAATAACGACAGCACATGCCTTTCACGCACACGTTACGTAACGATGTACAAAAATAGTTAATTGCTCTTCAAATATACATACAATATTTCAATATATACCTACCTACTAATTTGATTTAAAAAAAAGGCAAATTAAAATAAATTAGACGAACGCTACTGGGAATGAAAATAATTACATATTATATAGTAAATTTATTATTAACCAACTTAGCAGAATCTTTTCGAAATGTTTTTAAAACAATTTCTTTTAAATGCATACAATTTTGAACAACGGTACGTAGTATAAAGTTGAATTAAACGATTTAATTTTAATTAAATAAAAGGACCGTTGTATAACGTTTTATTTGCAGTATTGTTTTTATTATATGATTTACGGTCTTATTAAACTGGGCAAAGTTTATTGTTAATAAAATGTTTACGACTCAATGAATCCGACTCAAACCGACAACTTTGAAACCCGTTTTGAGAAAAGTGCAACATTATTTTAATAATAATAAAGGCATAACCCCTTGTCATCAGCTGCACGAGGTCGTGACCCGCGTGAAGCTTTATTTAACATCATTATTTTTGTGTACGTCGTATACTTAAATATAGATTTACTTACATCAATATATTCACGCACGCATATCAACTACTATCATCTACTTCAAAAAATTCTAACATTGATTGACTGACAGATAACGCACCGCCTGAACGAGTATGCATAGAATTATCCATAGAGGGTTTTTTGAAAAATGAATCTAAAGTAAAGTAAGACGGAGGGTGAATGTGATTGATTTTTTTTCGGAACCTCTCTCGGTTTTTGTCTTCGGATGTTTGTGCGGAGTTGACTTAAAAATGTGTTTTATAAACAGTTTTAGTTAATCAATATATGAACGATAATTAGCCGGCGGTTTCTCTGGAAATTCATTAGGTAACCTTTAATAGTTCGATATTCCATCAGATTTAACAGAACTGTCATAATGGTTCTGTTAAATCTGATGGAATATCGACATTATTTTTAGGCTTCTCTGTTCGTATGTTGGCTATTAACATATAAAAGTATATTAAGAGGAGATAAAATTAACTGAATGCACATTGCGTACCAGGAGGGGAGTTGCCGCCGCCGTCGCTGCTCCGCAACAAAATCATAATAAAGAATAAGAAGAAGCACCACCACCACCACAAGAAGGACTCGGGCTCCGAGGAGAACGAGAACAGGATTGAGGCCGTCGCGCACGGGAACGGCGAGGTCGCGCCGGGATCGGTGAGTGGTCGGCGGTGGTGGGCGGTGGTCGGGGTGTCATTAGACAAGTAGCTAGGTGTTCAAACAAAGGTACCAACGAGACTTGCTTATGTGCGCCGCCATTTATTCATGCAGCATGGAATACAAGCAAAGATTTGCGTCGGAGGCCTTAGTTCTACGGTGCGTTTGTACACGGTGAAGTAGTAGCGGCGCGCAAACAAACAAACTCCAACACCGGTGAGTGTAAAGTGGTTGGAAGTATAAAACCACGGATAAAGGGTGGCGGAGATAAAAACTATTTATTAAATGTAAATATATTATGTAGACGAGGCGTAATATTCACCCATTTCGTTATTTGACCGTAATGAGAGTACGTACTCGTCGCCGCAGCTGGGTGACAACTCGAAGGAGTCGTCGGAGTCGTCGGAGTCGGAGTCGTCGTCGGAGGAGGAGGGCGCGGGCGAGGAGCGCGCGGCGGCGGAGGGCCGCGAGGGCCGCGCGCACGAGACGCACGCCGCCGCCGAGATCTCCGCGCTCGTCAACTACGTGCAGCCCGTGCACTTCAGCTCCTTCGAGAACGCCGAGAGTTAGTACATCAATAATCATGATGGAGTAACGTTTCTTGCCCTTTTCTACAGTACATTAAAATTAATTACTCAGTTATATTATCATACTCAAATAGAAATTGTAAACAATTGGAGTAGGTCTAGAATACATCCGCAGTATGCTCTAGACCTCCTCGGCAATGCATCCTCGATTCGTTGCCGCTAAACAAAACCAAAGGTCTTCTAGGAGATACTTCATCTTATTTTATTTATTTATTCAATATAAGAGATCTCACAATGATTTTGTAACGTTACAGAGAAGAACCGCTTCTACGAGATGTCCTCGTTCGACGAGAAGCAAGCCACCACGCTGCTCAAGGAGCGGCCCATCGAGTTCGTCAACTACAACAAGCACCAGCTGTCGCGCGTGTACCCCGCGGGCACGCGCTTCGACTCCTCCAACTTCATGCCGCAGGTGACCTACAGGGCACACTGTTAAAACTTTATCATCGCGAACACGAAATATTTTGACAGGGACGCCGTCACGGCGATCCAATTGCATAGATCATGGTCACCCATGAGCTATGCAATTGGATCGAAATATATAAAAAATAAAAATCGTGAGTACCCGTCATTATGAAAAAGAAATATAGGATTCATTTATTCGCTATTCTGTTTGTAATCATTTCTACTATTCTGTATACAATTCTTACTGTGCACAACAAAGTATATTGAATTGTATTCATTTAATTCCGACTCCATACAAAGTTTGAGCCCTGTCGCGTGTTTGTGGGTACCGTAAACAACGAAGAACCAAAACTTCGTCATGTAAGCCCATCGGTTTGACCGCGACTTAGTTAAAGCCTCTAAAGGCACTGCTTAGTACCAGAAAGTCGATATTAGCGACGGGGATTTACCATGCCCATAAAGAGTTAAAATAATAAATGTTAAAAAAATTAGGGTACCCCCTGCTGCGAGTAGATAAACACGCACTAGGTTTTTGAAATTACATTTAGACACGTTAGGGAAAAATAATGTAGCAATAACATTTTTTAGATTTTAATTTTTGATTAGTTTAACGTGCGTACTATGATATTACATTCCTGTTGTAGTGTACATGACAAACCTTAATACAATACAATACATTGTACACCACTATAAACAATTATACAATTGAAAAGTAGATAATCTGCACGGATAGTCTACATACAGACAGATAATAATGTTAATAAAATATCCAATGAACTGATTTGACCTCGTCACAGTATTGAACCGACTTCAAAAATGTGTGTTTCCAGGTGTTCTGGAACGCGGGGTGCCAGCTTGTGGCGCTCAACTACCAGACGCTGGACCTGGCGATGCAGCTCAACCTCGGCTCCTTCGAGTACAACCGCCGCTGCGGATACGTGCTCAAGCCAGAGTTCATGCGCCGGAAGGTCGGTTGGGGGTGGATCGCAACGCTCAAAACAACTCTTTTATTACAGACTAGCTGTGCCCGCGACTTGGTCCGCGTGGAATTTCATTTTAAAATTTTCTAACTTACTCCTAATTACATTGGAGCTATCTGCAGTGAAAGTCCCGTCAAAATCGGTCCAGCCGTTCCACAGATTAAATCAAACATTTATAGTATTATGCATTTAGTAAAAAGCGGTTATTTTAATAGCACAAACAGACACTCCAATTTTATTTCTTTGTATAAAAAAGTAATGTTTGAGTGAAACGAAAACGAAATGAAACGAAAAAGCGTCAGTAAAAAGAGAAATGTGTCTGACATTTTAACGTGGGAGAAAATGAGATAGGGAGCATTATCCGCTTGCGTGCTCCAAGGTCGGGGTCCTAGAGCAATACCTTTTACGGCAAAATGGCGGCTTACGTAAGCAAAGAAAAAAATCAATATTTGAACTGACAGTATTAGTTTTTTGTTTCACTTTTACCATGTGTGAATTGCACACGTATTAGTTGTTTTTAAAGATAATCATATTATTGAAACGAAGTTTGTATCAAGTTCAACCTATCCCGTGACACCGTTCTCTTAACTCACCCAGGACCGTCGGCTGGACCCGTTCGCGGAGAGCACCGTGGACGGCATCATCGCCGGCTCGCTGTCGGTGACGGTGCTCTCCGGCCAGCTGCTGACGGACAGGCGCTGCGGGACGTACGTCGAGGTGGACATGTTCGGGCTGCCCGCGGACACGGTGCGGAAAAAGTTCCGCACGCGCGTCGTCTCCAACAACGGGATCAATCCCGTCTACGGGGAGGAGCCGTTTGTTTTTAAAAAGGTTAGCGTTCTAAATTCAAATTCGTAAAAAATATTTCTTTGTATGTGTGCGTACAATAGTACACGCACACTTTTTTATTTCAATTATGTATAATATGCGGCCTTTATACACTACTCGCGAGTTTGATCGAAGTTGAGTGAAGTCAAGCGTATAGCGCTTTCTCGCTCTGGCCACGGTCGACGTCCGATTACTGTGGGTTAACGGTACGGTTTAAGTACTAAGTTGCAGTTAATCTTTTTGTTTTGATATAAACATTTTATTTGAATATAAATATATTTGACTCTTAAGCCTGATTTACATGATACCATTTTCTTGTACATGCAAGAGCAATAATGGTATGCAATTAAATACGCGCAAGAATTGCCATTCAAGAATTGTAAACGGCTGTTTACACGCAGATTATTGAATGCGATAATTGCATGCAATTCTTGGCAAGATAAAATTGCCAGTGTCTTTTGTTTACACCACGGCAATTCTGTTTATGAAACAATTGCTTTCAAGTTTTGCCTTGTCTAAACACATGCTTGTACCATCTTTTGACGTGTTGCTTCAAGTATTGCACGTATTTGCATTGGTGAATATTTAGTGGAACATTTTTTGCGCTAGCTAATTATTTCAAATGAGCCAAATAGTCCTAAAGTTCGGTTCTGCTGATATAATAAGGTTCATTGAAATTTATCGCGATAATTAATGTTTAAGGAATACTGAAAATAAAAATATATTTTAATATCTATAAATTATTTATTTATATTTTTACGTTGTTTTCTCAATATTTCGTGCCTATGAAGAGCAGCAACGATCATCACACCCTCACTCACTGCACTCATGTTTGCAAATGCAGAGAAAATTCAATAAAATTGAATACAATAATTGCATAAGAAATTATGGTATATGCTGTTTACACCAAGGCGAAACTTGCAAGGAAAGTTGTGCAAAATGTCAAGAATGTCACGAGTTGTTTAGATGATACAAGTAATTTATTGCTCCAATTTTATTGTATGCAACAGGCAAGAAACTGGTATCATGTAAATGAGGCCTTACTGTTGGTTATGTGTGTAAATTATATCCATACTAATATTGGTTTACCGAGAGAGCCCCGGAGCTGTAGATCGATTTGCGCAAGTGTGCATGTATCTTTTTCTATACAAGTTACATACATAGCTTCTATTATTATGACATTCCGACCAGCAGCAAGTGATAGATAAATTAAGACGACTGTTGTTTGAAACATATTTTTCTTAAACAGAAAAATTGCGGTAACAATTTACAAGCAAATCACGTTTTGTAATAAATGTATGCGTTGATCTATCCGTACACGCTCGTACGTTCGCGCGTACACCGATCGTACAACATGCGAGTATAAACGTGTTTAATGTGACGCAGCGCGATAATAAATGGTGTAGCGGTAAACGATGTAAACGGTTTTATAGTACCACCTCGTTGCTGTGTTGTTTATTTTTTTTACCGATACGTTTACAATTTGATTACTACGATGTGGGGATTATGTTCTTTTTTGTTTATTTGGTTGTGTTTTCGTTTGTATTTGATTTACGATAATTATTCGCTAATTACTAAATCTTGGTATTACAAACATTGTTGGAATTTGATTTGTGTTGTAAATAGCTTTTACTTTGTTTTGCTAGAATAAATTGTCGTTCGATGATCTTATTAGTCCAATCAGTGGTTAACATATTTTACGAGCGAATGGTCTCGCGTTTGTTTCCCGGCTGAAGCAAATAGAAAAAAAATCAATTTTTAAGGGCTCACGTCTTAACATGATATTTTTTTTAAGACATCTTCATGTGGCACATAAATATTTTTTATCGGGTTTCGAATGTTTGTAATACCTGAACTGTGTCTGATCATGCAATTAATTATTTATATAATTGTTTACATTTTAAATATTATTTCTTAGGTTAATGTTATTCTTTTTTAATTAATATATGAGTTATCTCATATATTAATTAAAAAGTTTATAAGTATTCGTTTTTATGATCTTGTTATCGTATCCTGTAATGTATTTTTAATTTATTTTTAATGTATTCTAAGGAGTAACCGTGAGCATACTCTTTCATTAAAATTTATGAAGTGTTTCGAGACGCTACTTACAATGCTAAGATGGAATGCTTAATGTATTGTTGCTAGATAACATATCAGTTAAAGTAATAGTGTTGGTGTCGAGTAATCGGCTCTATCTTAATGTTTTCTACGGCTCTATATTAATATTATCTTCACACCTAAATTATATAGTAGATTGCAGTGTGTGTCGCTTGCTACCATTGTTGCCTTATGACGTATCACCACAACCCGCAATCGGTTGTGGTGATGTTCACTGTTGGGTTGACTTTAAGGGTATAAAGTCGTTTGTGTAAAAGTGTTTTTTGCTTTTTACCACTTCACTTGAGTGTAATTCTAAATAAATCATATACCTATTTGTAATCAGTCAAGAAATATGCGACCTATAAAGAGATAAAGAATCTTTAATTGTAGTTTAGTTTTGGTGCTAAAATTAATTGCCTTCATATAATTATGATCCAAACGCACAGACAAACCGACAATAAAATACAATAAATTTTTTATAAGATTTATTGCGTTAACAAAATATTTTTTTCACCCAGTTTTTCTCAAATATCTGTGAAAGATCGATCTGTCGATGTCTCTATCTGGAGACATCGATCAGTTGCCGTCAAATTATGTAAATGTCGTGTGTCAGGTGGTGCTGCCCGAGCTGGCGATGCTGCGGATCGCGGCGCACGAGGAGAACGGGCGGCTGGTGGGGCACCGCGCGCTGCCCGTGCTCGGGCTGCGGCCCGGCTACCGGCACCTCAACCTGCGCACGGAGCTCGGCCTGCCGCTGCCCGCCAGCCTGCTGCTCTTCGTCAGGGTCGATGTGAGCACACACACGCACACGCACGCGCACGCGCACACGCACGCGCACGCACACGCACACGCGCGCGCGCGCACACACACACACACACACACACACACACATACACACATACACACCCGCTCGCACGGACGCACACATGCTCGTGCGGACGTACACACACGACGACATGACGACGACGGTTGGAAATATTAATTAAAAATATTTGTACAGCATTGTAATTTACCCAATTTTCATACATTACGTTCTGAAATCTCAAAACTCTATCGGCTCTGGTGAACCATTACTATTCTGCGAGTTACAGCGTCACCGCTTTTTGCGTCGATATTGATCGCCGTCGCGAACGTTGCAGGACTACGTGCCGGACCGCATGTCGGAGCTGGCGGAGGCGCTGGCCAACCCCATCAAGTACCAGAGCGAGCTGGACAAGCGCACGCAGCAGCTGGCCGTGCTCACCGACGACACCGACGAGCCCGCCCAGCCCGACAAGAGGTCCTCCGCCACGCTTCCGGTATGGTTCTACGTAAATAATCGCTTAAACATCCATGCACGTATATAATCGCTTAAAGATTCCCTGGGTGTTTGGAGGCTTTCCTGGGTGGCAAGGCACAAGTCCCGAGAACAAACACCTAGTATCGCAAGCGGCGTCACTATTAACTAGGTTAGGCCGTCCATATACGTCCGTAACACCAAAGGTATCGCCGATTCATTGTCGCCAAGAAAGAAGAGAGAAGAAACATAGTACTGGCTCTCACGCCCCCGGCCCAAACTCGACAAGTCTTTTGGCAGCGGACTCAAACTCGAGAGCAATAGCTAGCCAGGCAGGGTTCGCCGAATGATATCAATACCTTTAAATATATTAAAGACATCTTGATAATACGGACATAGGTAGTCATGATATATATGACTACCGATGTATGGATGGATATTCACCGGTAAATCGTAAATTACTCCGTAGCTCACCCGGTGGTGTGAAAAAATTCAAAATACTCTTGCATCCTGCCCTATGAAATGAGTTTTAGAATAATCGAAAGTGTTTCATTACCAAGAAACCTGATCTAATCCGTGCCAATATTTTCTTGTTAATTCCTGTCAACCTAGTTCATACATGAATGTGGTGAAGGCTAGAAGTGGTCCAACGTGATGGTCCTACCATCGGTTGCAGGTACAAGACACCGTGGTGGACGGTAGCCCGGGCCGGCCGGCGAGCGGTACGGACAACAATAAGAAGACCGACCCGGATGGTCAACCGACCGTCACCGCGCCCGTCAATGACGATAAACCAGCTGCGACAGGTACTTTATCGCACTATACAACAGCGTTTCATCTTTATACGTCAAGCGGTTTTCGATGTTTCGTGATGAGTGACTGACCTTTCGCTTTTATACTGGGTGATTTTTATTTCACTTGACATACTCAAGGACTTGAAAGAACATGGTCATAGATAATGATTAGACATATAAAGTCAAAATTCTACACGATATTTATTTCAAAAATGGCAATCAAAATAATCTAAAAATACTCGGAATGAATGATCAACAGCTGTGCCGTACGGCGACCGAGAGCCGGCGCCTGATCTTTCCGGGGTTAATGACCTTTAGTGGAGTAGTTTAAGACCACGCGCTTAGTTTGCCACATTATTGGTTTGTAATGGATATTTACGTCAAATTTTAAGCATCCTTTTTAATTACATATTTGAAATGAGAATCAAATACTGAGTACCCCCTATTAATATGTCAACGGATTAAAAGATCAGCTTGTATATTTAGATTGAACGAAATTAACAAATTTCCCAACCCTAAATGATATGCACACATTGAACACATTAAACTGTCCAGAGGAAGCGCCAACGAACGAGGGGCAGTGGGCGAGCGGCGAGGGCGGCGAGGCGTCGGACGTGACGCTGCAGAGCGCGCTCGACGTGCTGCTCGAGGGCAAGGTGGTGCGCGACAAGCGCGCGGAGCTCGCGCGCAAGCTGGACGCGCTGCGGCGGAAGCACGCGCGGCACAGCCGGACCAAGTTCCACGTGCCCAACAAACTGGTCAAGCGGCTCTCGTCGAGGAACATGTGAGTGGGGTGCTGGCGGGCCGGGCGAAATTGGACCGTAACTTGTTCGACCGAGGGTTATTTTACATTGACACATCGTAAATGATGAATGTTTAATTTTTATTCATAAATGTATTTGGAGCACATTTTATATTTTTGTTTTCACAAAAAGCTACCAAACTAGGGTATCGTAGAAAGATAATGGCCGGTATGTCAGTTCAGGTATGTCCGAGAATGGCAATTAGATTCACAATTGGACCCGGTAGGTGGCGCTGCTGTCGATATGTCACCAAATTTATTTATTGGTTATAGAGCGGTACGAAGTTCGCTGGGACAGCTAGTACTATATATGTTTTACATAGATTAATAAAGAGCAGATGTACCATTATGAGGCGTGGCGTGCAGGTCGGGCGGCGAGGCGGGCGCGGAGGAGCGCGGCGAGGCGGCGGCGGAGCGCGAGCTGCGGCTGCGCTACCACCACGCGATCTACGCCGCGCTCGAGAAGCAGCTGCGCGCGCAGCAACAGCACCAGATGAAGGCGCTCACGGTACGTGAGCTGCGTGGTGTGATGATAGCATAATATTAGTTAAACACGTAGAGATAAGATTAAGTATTGAAGATTTGGTCAGTAATAAGATAATCTAATAACCAGTAAATAAGCACGTAATTAGTAGTATATAAGATAGCTTCACACCTATGAAATATACACAGTTTTTACGGAGAACTCTTGTGTCTATTACTGCTCATGGGGTTACCCTAACCCCTGGGCGACCTTCTGCCGCCTCTCCATGGGTTCCTCACGGGTCTAGCATATAACCACACATCACATGGCGACCCTAACGTGCACCCCACATAACAGCTGCGTCTATGAATTGTTTTAATAGATTGCAGTGTAGCGTAGAATTGCACACAATGCAGTTTGTGCAACTGCAACGGGCGAGGCGTAGGTTGATGCGCCAGTCGTCACCGGGGCACGGTGTTAAACGGTAGTAATTGGTAGGGTATAGGGCATATTATATAACATATAACCAGTGTATGTAGAAGTGAATTAAACAGACACATTTTAACGTGGGAGAAAATGAGACAGGTAGCATCGGCAAAATGGCGGCTTACGTTAGCAAAGCAAAACATCAATATTAGGACTGACAGAATTGGTTTTTTTTAAGGTTCCATTTCTAGCACGTGTGAATTGCACACATTTTGATTTTTTTCCCCGTATACAGGAAATTATGTTATAATTTCTTTAAAAATAAATAAATTATAATTTCTTATAACATTTGATATTCTCTAAATACACAAACCCACACATACACTTTTAATTAAATTGTAAACCTTTAGTCAATTAAGTTAAGCTTCGTCACAACATATCTTTGCTAAGAATCTTGTAAGGACATAATGCACGTATGACCGTAGGATCTTCTAGAAGTGGAAAAGAAGGAGATCCTGAACCGGCTGGCGACGTCGCGGAAGGAAGACGTGAAGGCGCTGGCGAAGAAGACCAACAGAGATAAAGACGAGATCCTCAGGATTAAGCGGGAGATACACTCGCAGGTCAGTTTTTTAGAGATTTAACATGATACGGGTTATGTCTGTAACATGAATATTTTGGGGTAGTTATGGAAAAATTACATCGAATTATTTAATGCATAATTTTTTGTTTTAGTCTTTCTGCGCACTACAATTTCGTTAAGAACTACTGAATCGATTTTGATGTAACACTTCTGTGCCCTAAGTGAATGTAAACAGTAAAAATGGTCACAATCCAATTACTAGTTTCGGAGTATTACGTTATGTGTACAAACATACATACATACACGTTTAAAATTTTATATACATATGTATGTTTTGGACACACAATAATAGATTAGTGTGAATATTTTGTATTTCCAATATGATTCCACACCTTGTCGAAGTGTATTGTGAAGTGTGCGATCAACTGATGTACAATCACTAGCAATAATATGTATATACATTGTCACGTTTTCTAAAATATCTTAACTTGAACAACAACAACAACAACAATTCGTTCTAAATTGTACATTATACGTACCTTATTTTGACATCGTTTAATGGTTAGTTAATTTAGAACGAATTGTTGATCACTTCTTTCTAGATTGGTACAAGTTAAGATATTTTAGAAAACGTGACAATGTCAATGTATATTGGACACCCGGCGTGAATAAGTTGATAAGTCAACTTGAATATATTTTGTTTTCATCGTACTTGGCATTAGAAATGTTTGCTTTGTAGGTTGAATAAATCAGTAAGTCGACAGGTCTTTTATAATAGCACACACTAGTCTTGTGAATCACCCTATAAAACAAACAATTCTAATGCCAAGTACGATGTAAAAAATATATATATGCAAGTCGACTTATCAACTTAGTCACGCCTGGTATCCATATATTATTGGTGGTGACCGTACAAGTGTGTCGTGTGTTCCCCGCGACAGTCGGTGGAGCGCGGCGTGGCGGAGTGCTCGCGGCTGGAGGCGGCGCACGCGCGGCGCCGCGAGACGCTCGCGCGCACGCACGAGCGGCTGCGCGCGCTGCTGCTGCAGCACCGCGACCGGGTGTGTACTGGCTCTCGTCCGCGGCGTCGCCCGCCATTTTCCTAAAATGCTTTCTTAGTGCTCACTTGAGATACCTTTATACCAAGTTTCAAGTGAATCCATTGAACAAATAAAAAGTTTCAGGTTAACCCCTTAAGGGGGGGAATATACTCGCCAAATAACATTTTGACAAATTTCTACTTATATTCAGTAGTTTCGGCTGTGCGTTGTCTGTCAGTCATTCAGTAACGCAAGAGTTTTATATTACATTGATGGGCAAAATGTAATCATGATAACGAGTGCGATTACATCTGGAGGCACGGAAATGCCTCCGCCAAAAACGAAAAGTTCAAAATGATCTCAGATCTATTCACTATATAAACTGTCTGCAATTCCAGGAGCTATTGGAACTGGAGAACATGTGCGGCGGCGCGCCCGAAGGTTAAGGGCGGCGCACTCTGCGCGTCTGTCGTAGCCGGTGCAGGCGCCCCCTGGCGCCCGAGTGCACCTCACTCTCTCTTGGTAGCTAGCTGACACTCTATGTCAAAGTGGTCTGGTATTACATGGTTCTGCCATTCATTGGGGAATGGTTGAGGGTGAACGGTGAAGTGAACGATTGCATCACGTATATTAATGGCCGTTCTCAATATTGTAGGTATCGATAAACCTCGGTAAATTGCCTGGCCACTGCCTTGTCACATAAATTATAGTATTATTTGCTATCACTTTACTAGAGATAATTATGTATAATATTGGGGACGGTATTAAGATGTTGTTCGATGTTTGAAATGTATCATTCACAAGTGCCACTCATTCGTTCGCGTGTACACTGGACGTGTGCGCGAGTGAGGTTAGTATTATTCGAATGGTAGCGGTACGAACCGTATAATATCATCATCACTATTTTATTTAGGAATCTGTGATATTATCTCCTAAGCAGCGTGCGGCCGAGACCCCGCTATGTAATCTCATAGTTTAAGTTGAACTGCGATGTTCATTTGTTGACCTTGTGTGAGCGTGTGGTGCGGTCCCTGTCCTACTCGCGAAGTTGGTCGAAGTTGATCGAAGTTGATCGAAGTTGGGCGAAGATGAATATAGAGAGCCACTAGTAACTTTGTGCCGCGGGCGATTTTCAATCGTTGTTGGTTTTATGTGCGCGCCGACGAGAAGACATCTCGCGAGGTTTTTGAACACTTAGTCCTCGAAGTCGAACAAGTAGTTTAGTGATGAATCTCTTACTGAAATCTCTTCGACCGCTTCGACGAGCAGGGCAGTGGACGCGTGAGGATCGACGTTCGTCGGAGCCTCGTGCGAATGTTCGCGAACCGAATTCGCCGCGTCCGTCGTTCGATCCTATCTTAAGACTTGAGACCCGTAATTTTTACTAGATTCTTACGTAACGTAACTTTTCTATCGCTACGTGTTTACTACCCTATTGCGACCCTACGTCACTTCGTGATATAGTAATATTGTTGTAGTGATTCTAGTGGGACGTTAGGTGGGTTGGAGATTGTTATCGCTGCATTTAAAGTGATTAGTGTTAGTGTATAGGACGAACTCTATTAATGGTTCGGTCGTGATTTGCTAGTCACGTTGACAGGGCTGCCGCGGAAAAGATGGTTGTTTATTAATTCGTTTTGTCGAAATATATGTAGTTACTTTTAACTTGTATATCGAGATTTTTAGGTCTCGTCACAGATGCTGCTGTTGATTGGTCGACAAGTCGGTGTACGATCGACTGATGCCACTTCGAATAACCCGCTACCTAATAAAAGCATAAAAATCGAGATATCTCGCTTATTTTGTTTGAAAAATTAATTCTTATAAATAATGAAATTTATCAGCCAATTTATTGCTGACCCATTTAATTATCTATGTCGTAAATTCAAAAATTAAATCGCGAAATTTTCTTTTATTATTTCAAAACTTAATTTTCATGTAGTCTTAGCTCAAACTACTTCGGTAAAACTATTTGTAATTATCTTTTACGCGGCAGAAAAGGAAAAATAAATAAAAATAATAGATATTATTCAAGGTCATCCATTATTTTCTCACGAATCCGTCGAGTTTTCCTCAAATCCTAAGACGGTTCCATATAACGTAACGTGTATACATATCTAAAACAGCGCAACATCTAAAACATTGAAAAGAAAGAGACGCAGCACAGCTATGAACTATTGATCAGAGCAGGACAGTAGACGCAGGCTTAGCATGCTGCGCGGACAGCAATCCGGTTGTAACCGGTCTGGTGTTTTATGAACGGAAATAACGCACAAAAATAACAATGTTACGCAAAATAAGTTCATACACTCAATCAAGATTTTCACATGCACACATTAGCCCGGTGGTACTTAGCTGCCACGAATGGCTACTATACTATACTATACATATATACTATGAATATATGCAAATCAGACGTCACAAAAAACCACGATCCGAGGATAAAGATGGGTTGTCAATAAATCTCGGTGTAGTCTTACAAGTCGTCAATAAGAAAGAGTTTGGAGTTAACAGTTATTAAATACCTAGCTGGTCTAGCATAGCTTGTAGTGAAAAATAAACAATTATGGTTTATAATATGTAAAGACAAAAAAAATATACTTAGTGTTCTCTGGCTAAGTATAAGACTTAATTAACCATTAACTACTTTTAGTGACCTTTCTATTAACGTCATCTTCGCTACGACGTTGTTAACTAAGTAGTACCTAACTTCAATCTTGCGCTGTGCTGAGCTGCGTCACGGATGTCTTAATATCTGTATTAAATACCTCATTGAGAACCCTTTCTATGACTTTTCCTTTATGTACACGTAGTAGGTGCATTCGTCCCTCGAGCGAAGACATGTAGTAAAATTATTAACTCGATTCTTATGATGATTATTCCAATGTACTCTGGTTAGTGAAAGTGCGGACGCTTGAATATACTTGGATTTATTCAAGTTATCCGACGGCTATTTTTACATTTATCTATCGGCTTTTGAAACTATATCCCTTCTATATATTAAAACTATAGAAAAATAACGTATGTAAAATGTAATTACTCATCTTCAAGTATGTGGTATTGAATTATAATATCGTTTATGTAATCAATTTGTTCTCGCAAATATTAGCGTCTGTCGTCCGTGTATCGCGTTATACCGAATATTAGGCTCGAACACACCTTCTTAATTTTAGTAATGTTGGTTATTTCGTTAGCTTCGTAATTTTGATTAATGATTGATTGAATAACCGAGTTGTTGTGTTGAAAATTAAATCGATACATTAGCGGGATCGGCGACTAACTCTTTATCAAGACAAGCTTAAGGGTATACGTAACGCAATTGTACATGAAGCGAATGCATATTTCGTTGTTATCAAATATATTTATAAATTTAAAGGTGTACCTACACGTACACCTTTAAATTAACAAGTCATTCTGTTTTTATTAATTGGGGTACTAGTATTACTTACTAATTACTGAAGTTGCAAGCGTAAAACAATGTTTGGTATTTTCTATTAACGCGTTATATAATAGTAGTGTCGATTGTACAATGTCATAGATAAATGAAAAGTTTAACTCCACTCCTGCCCGACTGATTTTGGCTTTCAAGCTATGAGCAACCACATCAAACTGTCCACTAGTTTTTGTGTTACAAAATAAACAAAATACCTAATTAAAAAAAGATAGTAACTTTCCAAGATTATATATCTGTGGGATGAAGTATCCAATGTTTTAGACTGCAATGATCTTGCTTAAAGACAGTAGTCAGTACTCTATGGCAACCCTCCTTTACGCTGTCATGTCATCGCAAATCGCAAAACTGTGTTTTCAAAAGCTACAACTACCTTTATTTACGGGATGATGTGGTCGCCCAGCGACAAATTCCCTAAATAAAAAAAACTACCTTTATTCATTTATATACCTTTTTACCCTTTGATACATTCTAACCCAACACAAATTTTAAATAGCTTTGTAGTATTTGAATATACATTTTATAAGTTCCTTTTCAATTCAAAGTGTTATTATCTTATTCTTATTATTATATTATTATCGTAACATTTAAAATTTCAACTTGTTGTGAGCACGAGATGCTTACGCAAGTATATTACTATTAATTATAAATAAGCACTAAGTCACTGTAACAAAAATTATATTTTTGTTACAAATTATTTTCATAACGGATTTGTCTTCGCGTATTTGTATCCGGTATTGTAATAGTTTAAAATAGGTTTGATGTTGGTATTTAGAAGTATATTTATTTGAACTTAAATAGCTGTCACATTACTGAATTTTTATTTACATGGATGTATGCATGCAGTATTCATGTAGGAACTACAAAGTAACTGTTTCCTACCTCTAAAAGAAGTTAAGTAAATGTAGTACGATCCAAGATCTCTTTTGGGTTCCAAATTGAGAAAAAGCCTTATTTGGAAGCATCCCTAGTCTCAAAATCTTTCTGACAAAAATAACACACAAAATAAAATTGTAAATTAACATTCCAAAATCAATCTAACGTCGAGTGAGTTTGATATGTAAGTTAAATTTATCTCTTGCAAAATTCTAATGAGATTGGCTTTTGTATAGTTAATGACAATCGTCTTTTTAAATCTTTGTGATTGACAGCAATTATTATATGTCGTAGCGGGAACAAAAATGCACGTAAAAACACGTAACATGCACTCGCATATCATTAAGTGCTAAAAAAGCATTACTTTTTCATCTGGCTTTTACTAGTAGATCAGGATAAACTTATTATATGGGATAAAGCTGAAACTATTTAATAACGTCCGATTAAAAGGAATAACAATTGTTTGGGGTGCATAATTTTTTTCCGAAGCGAAGCTGGTACCTTACGGTAACGATATATCGTTTGACGTTTAGGTTTCTTTTAAGTGTGTATACGAAGTGCCCTGTTATCGTGAGGACTGAAATGGAATGACTCATTTTTAAGTGTTACTAGAATTAACATTCTACTCTACTGACGACTTCTTCACCATCTACCAATGAGCAAGGTTTTGCCAACATCTATGTTCGTATTTATTTATTTATTTATTTATTATTTACTTATTTATTTATCATTACTTAATTATAACTGTAGGTATAATTTAAGTACATTTTTAAAGGCCATAATACTGTTTTCTATACACACTCAATAAATGAATTATGTTTGAGTAATTTAGACTATCTTATTTAAAATTCATGAAATTTTAGTATTCATTTTATTTAAATAAAAATAATAAATTGGGGAATGTGTAAAGGTGTAACGCATTTATCCTAACTCGTAGTGGATGATGTATAAAAAAGTAAAGTCTCCCTTTGTTCGATAACTACATATTGTTTACAAGTAAGTTATAAATAAAAATATACATATAGACATAAAAAATGTCTATCATAGATTCAACTGTCAAGTTTTATCAAGTGTCAGTCTTAAAATACAAATTTTTCAGTACCTGCTACAGCTAAAAATACATAAAAGGTCTATATTCTTTTACATTGTCATCAACTGTTAAAAACAATAGCGAGTTTCAAAATAATAATTTGGTACTGCCGTATCAGTTTTGAGTTCTATGTAATAAGTGTGAGAGTTGAAAGTTAATGAACTCAAGTTTACTAGTAATATAACGTGTGTGTGTGTGTGTGTGTGTGTGTGTGTGTGTGTGTGTGTGTGTGTGTGTGTGGTGTGCGTGCGTGCGTGTTTGCGTGCGTGCGTGCGTGCGTGCGTGCGTGCGTGCGTGCGTGTGTGTGTGTGTGTGAACGATACCACGGGTCGCCACTCGCCGGTAATGCCTTGCCTTGCTGATACATATTATTGTCGTTACTAAGAATTAATAAAGTGATAATATCCCATACTACTTTCATTACAAAATTTTACATTCATTATATCGATAGCAATAAAAGTGAAAACTTGGCCTAAGATGTTAATACGAAATGGATTATGGATTATTTCACCCCTCGTTCGATTTTTCAACTGTTGATTAAAAGTAGTTAGATTTAAGACACTAACAAAATGAGACCGATTTCAAATGACAACTAAGTTATGATTACCTAGTACTACGCATAATAATTTTCATAAGCATTATAAAGTCATAATGTATAGATTTTTGTATTATACGTTTCAATAAAATTATCTCAGTAATATCTGAAATATTAAGTATGTTTAAGTATATTATTATGTATATACTCGTAAGCTAAGGTATAACACTGTATTATATTAATTTCAAGACTAAATGCATAGAGCAACAATTTTACTGAGTGTTGGGTGCTCTTTTTGTGTCAGACGAGCATTCCCCCGCGGCTACGGCCGCCGATTTCCAAAAAATCCGTAAAAATGGGATATTTTTACCCCCTAAGGGGGGATTATCCCAAAAATAGTCTCCTAACTAAAACCAGAAGAAAGATGTATAAATTGTAGAAGCTTATCGAAATTGTTTGTGAAAACTAACATAGGCCATAGGTACATATTTTATTATGATCACTGTTACAATCTCTTGCTACTTCTGAAGAACACTCCTTTTATAATTGTTTCTCAACTAACATACATCCTTTGGAGTTTGAAATTAGATATGGCATCCTTTCCGAATTCCGATTTAATACCACGATTCTATGGCCTGCGATAGGAGCAATTCAGAAACTCGTAAAATTGTTGTCATCCGAGCGCTTGTCTTGATGAAACTGTACACCGATCGAGAGCTACTTATTCGATGAGGGAAAGTTACAGGAAGTCTTTACTAAGGTTCACATAGGACGTCCGTTTTACTGGATCCAGTAAAACGGAAGGTAATATTCACTCAGCATTTTGAGCGCGTTCACATAGAACGTCCGTTTTACTGGATCGGTTTTAACGGGTCAGTATTAAATACTGACCGTATTTCAGTTGTGTGTGGGATTTTTTACTGGATCCGGTATACTGGATTCTGTGTGAAATCGCTCATACAACTAAATACGCTACTAGCTTCCAGTATTCCGGATCTAGTAAAACGGACGTCCTATTTGAACGCGCCCTAAGCCCGTACGAATATACGCTAGCGATTGTCGAATACGGTCGCCACTCACGATCGGTGTACGGAGCTGTGTACTATCCTGTCTCTGTGATCTCTCTCTTGTAACTAAACTAATGTATACCGTAACGTGACTCGACATGTATTAAAGCTACCCGCGTTTATCTGCCAACTAGTTGTAAGTGTTAACTGATAGTTATTTCCGTAGCGTTGGCTCCCACTGCAGCTTCTATCGACGGTTAAATAGGGTTAAATTTGGATGAGGGACTTGTAGGAAATTATACGATTACGTATTTCTTAGTACGTATCAGGTTTGTCTATTGTAAGGTGGCATTATAAAGCGGTTAATATGTTTTATTTCAATATCAGAATGTTTTAATAGCAATTATAATTCTCAACTAAGCAAAGTTGGGGTGGGGTTATGCTAATTATGAACGACTGCTGATGTGTTATTTCCGAGCTTGGCCGCTAGTTGCGCTGTAAAATGTCAATATAAAGTGTGCCACGTCATGAACGTATTCAATATTAATATTGATGCTGGATATGAACATTAATATTGAATACGAAATTCATGAGGTAGTCATACTTTGGCAGACGCGTATTAAATGTCGAGAGTGGCCTAGGCAAACACAACATTATCGGCGCTTCTCTAGCGGCCAAATATTATTAATACTCTAGTACTTATATTATACAGGTGACTAGTCATGGCAGAATAATTATAAAGATATTTTAACATTGAGATGTACAATCCCTCAATATAATATTGTAATCTTGTGAACAAAAATGGTAAAAACAAGTTAATCTAAATTTTTAACATCAAACAACTAAATTATACATGTTACCTTTAATTTCACCTTTTAATGTCACTTGAAAATTTTGTTTACAAGAGGGCTGTTTTACCTTGGAAGGGAGTTATTAAACTGCACAGATTTACTCTTTTACTCTATCTTGTTTAGTTTTTATGTATACTTTTTATCTGTATTGTTGTTTTTATAATATCTTGTCTATGTCTATTTAAAAATTTAGATTTTATGTAAATAAATTTAATATGGCAATTACTGTTTTTAACCCTACTACTTCCATTTTAATTTTAATTATGTATTTAATATGATAAATGAGATCTGTATCGATATTTAGAATCTCAGCGACTCGTGCAATATTTATAAATATATTTTGTGGGTAGGTGTGTTGTATCGTACAAATTAATGTTAGCTAAGCAATATTGGCCTTGTGTGGGCGGAGTCTTGTGATGGCATGTTTCTTATGAAGTATGCGTAGATGTCGCTGGCGACGGTTGTGGGTTGTGATGTCGGAAGCTGCAGTCTGCGCTCCCGATCAGTTGAGCTTATGGGCACTTCATAGTTATATTTATAGTGGCTTGTTCAATCGGTTTAGTTAGCTTAAAAGTTTTAAAGGAAAGACTCTTTATTGTCAAATGAAAAGCTGACAAGTTCGGCAGGGTTGCCACTGATAGTTAAAGTAATTCAAGTGCTATTGGTTTATATGATTTTTGAATTGGCATAGCCCTTATTTTCCCCGGAATCTTTTTAGACATCTGGGAAGCGACTCACTCACGACCCGTACAAAACGTCAGGCTAAAGTGTATAATGTTGTTATACAATAAATGAATTAATGAGGCATTCCATTTCAGTCCTCAAGAGTTATCAAGTTTTAGTTACTCAGAATAGGGCTGCAGTCTAATCAAGCTTGTATGTATAAGTTACATGACCATTTTATATTTAAAAGAAAATTAAGTGGTATGTTTTAATAAACAGTTAATATATTTCTGCACAATAACGTTTGAGACGGTTGTGTTATTAACTTTGGGTTTTATCGTTGAATATAAATTTGTAACAAAATATCATAATAATTGTAATTTTCTGAGAAGTATTTCGTACCCAACTCGTGGTAATTTAACATATTACTGAAAGAGGTATGAGCCTAATGCTAAGTTTAAATTTATTTTTCTTTATCTATCTTAAATTCGGCGTTCCTATAAATTATCGTTGCCATAAATGTATAGCACAAAATATTTTTATGTAATGCATTTGAACACAATACGCTCAAATATTTTTTAATTGTTCAATATGATTCGTGCCGCTATGTTTATTAAATTATTTTAATATAAACTAGTACTTATTTACGATGGTTTTTGTTATTAAGAAGTGAAGTCGCCCGAGCCGCGAGCTCTCTAATAGATCTAGTCATTTTTAATTCCTGTGTTGTATCTATACGTGAATATGCCTGTATATGGGTAGACAATATAATATTAATAATCAATATGAATGTTATACTAAATATATATTAAACATAGGTGAACTTATCTATTAAATTTGATGTCTGTTCTATGTGTCGTTTTATTTTGTTTCTACATTCGTTTCCTTATAGTTAAAATTATTTTTAAATTTTTAGTTTAAGGATGTTTCTAGGTAAGACCCCAAAGAGTATATAACACTGCGTTTTAGGTACGACCATAGATTCGTTATGGCGTTATGGTTAGTTTCAGGTTAAGCCGTCCTATTCTCAAAGGATATTTAAATTTTTACGCATTGAAAGCTGAGGGGCATCCTGGTGTCTATGCATAAAAGGTGCATGAATGTAGATTTATCTAGTGACTTGTGAAAATAACGTTTTTAATTGTTTATGAAAGATCACCACAACTATTATATTTAATTCTTTTACCATAACAGTTTATCGTTTTACATTTTAAATATGTCTCAATTTTTTTTATGTAACGACACTAAAATAAATGTATGTTATCTTTAATCTTAAAATAAATTAATATGTGAATAGAGTCGAGAAAGAATAAGAAAGAAATATCTGATTGACATCTGTCTACAATTTAAATTCCAAAGTAAAAATGTAGGCCCAAAACCAAACCAATATATTGCAGCGAATAAAATACAAAAAAATCATCCATGCTCTAAGATAGGACGAAATAGGACACAAATTTGTTTAGACGGTAACAGTCATGTTGCGACTCGATCGCCAGTTGGTACAGTCTGCGAAGCTGGTGGTGCGGACGTCACGGCGGTGCTACCAGAACTTTGTGATGTCAGATGAACTGGCTCGCATCGAGAAAGATTGCGACAGGTTCTGCGCAGTGCCCAGGATTCCGCCACAGAAGGTTTGTAAACGGGTCTTATTTTCTATTAATGTTTCAACACTAGTTACGAGTGTGAAGTCTAGCCATCGGTCTATGTCCCACCTGGTAACTGCATGCTTCTCGAACCAGCTAAATAATTAACTGTTAACCCAGAACGGTATTTTATCATGAATCCCTTTAAATTCGCGAACCTCAACCATTGCTAGAATCAGCCACCAAACGAATTGTCTTATCTTGTAGACTTGAGAATCATAATACCTTTTTTTCTCCTTTCTTGACCTTGACCGGTAATGCCTTTGGTGACACCAATGTCTACGGGCGACGGTAAGCCCTTATCGTCAGGTGGTAACCTAAAAAACACTACCATTTCACCAGGTGACAGTGATAGGCGCGGGCAGTGACGTCGGTCGCGTGGTGAGCCTGTTCCTGAAGCAGCAGAAGGTGATCAAGTCGCTGGCGCTGTACGACGACTACCCGGAGCACAACGTCCTGGGCGTGGCTAACGACCTCGCGCACATCGACACCAGCACCGAGGTGGAAGCGTACCAGGGACGTTCCTTCCTCAAGAACGCTCTCCATGTATGATGTAATATTATAATGACGAGGAAGAAGGAATGATAGTAGTAGTCTAGTTTGAACAGCGCGTTGGTGTACGGCACCAGTGAGCCGGAATTCTAATACTGCACGTACCACTAACATTTCAAATTTCATACTCGAAATGAATTAGATTAAGACAAACAAGAACAACGAGAACACAATCCAAATGTTTTTGTAAAGAATGTATGAAGTCTCTCAAACCGCAGTTGGGCAGCGTTGTGGTCTAGTGGAAGAGAGCCCAGCTGTCAGATAGTAACGGATTGTATTGATGATAACAATCGATGAGTGTGACGATTTATTACGCCAATTACAAATAAATCGCAAGAATCCCACATAACACAGACACACACACACAGTCATCACTTTTTTTTGGATCGGTCAGTTGTCATGGGCGGCAGCGGAAGGGTGGTGCTGCATGCTCGTTTGCTACCTTAATTCCGTAAAAAGTAGGTATTAGTACCTAATTTTGAGAGGCCGAAACAATTGGCGAACGCTGTTATTGGCAGGACACAGACGTAGCGCTGATATGCGGCGGCTGCTACGTCCTGCCGCCGTGCTGCAACATCCCCGACCGGGAGCTGTTCTTCCAGAACATGAAGTACGTGCGCACGTCGGCGCTGGCCGTGGCGCAGTTCAGTCCGCAGGCGGTGCTCGCGGTGCAGACCCCGCCCGTCGACTGCAACTTGGCGCTTTGTCTCTATGTGAGTTGTCCTACATTTAAATCGACTTCAAATAAAAGAGGAGGTTCTGTGTTCGATGGCTATATTGTTTTAAATTGAATCTTCTATTAGGATTTTTCTGTCACGTAAAAGCGTTATGGTCGTGATAACAAATTCAAACTCAAAAACTACTGAACGGATTTTCTCGCGGTTTTCTAAAATAAACAGAGGGAGTAGTGAGGAAGGTTTATGTATATAATATATTAAAGTTATGAATTGGTTGAAATATGTAGTAATTAGTTAATATATAAATTCGTGCGCGGGTTTCGTTTAACAATTTTGGAGTGATGGTACTAAGGGACTAGTATCCTGAAGCGAAGTGAGGGCGGGTTTAATAGTACTCGAATAATTTAATAAAATAGTACGAAAGAATCAAAATGTGTCTATAACGTCTTTTCGAACGACACTTTCCTTAGTGTGTCACCTCGTCGCCCTCCCCGCCTATATCTCTCCACGCTCCACTTTCCGGGACCCATGGGCTATGTCCTTATTGCGTTTTATAATACACCTTGACTAAACTAATCCGTATGTTCCAGACAATGAAACAGAACCAGGTGTACGACAAGCGGCGCGTGCTGGGCGTGAACGCGATCAACGCGATGCGCGCCAACCAGCTGTTCTGCTCGCTGACGGGCGCCGACCCGAGCGGCGCGCACACGCCCGTCGTCTGCGGGACCAGTCGCTGCACGCGCGTGCCCGTCTTCTCCGCGGGTAAAGCCGGCAACTTTCCACAGGTAACAACAACAATAACAACAAAAACAACAACAACAAAAACAACAACAACTAAATCCTGAAATCATCCTGGAAATGATCGCGAGCAGATTTGACTGCCCTTATGCGATTCATTGTGTGTGCAGTTTCGAATGAAATGGAATACACAGTATTTTTGTGTTTATAGTTTTAGTTTCAATTAAGAGGGGGTATAAAGCAAAATTGGCAATCGTAGATTCAATTTTTACAGTAGTAGATCAAGTTTCTAGAAGCTGAAGAAAAACATAGTTATACTTCATCATATTATTGAGTGAATGCAAGAAGCAAAAACATAAAAAAATTAAATTTTCTCGATAGAAAAAAATCACAAAGATAGGTCTAATTTTCAACTAAAATCAATTTATTTTCAATATGGTGCATGTTTTTGAGTCAATATTTTAATATATTATGCTAATTAGTATCACGGAGGGATTTGTAGATCGATTTCTAAATCAAATCTATAATTTACGAATTATTTAAATAAAATACATTTATCTTTATAGCTCTAGGATTTTGACATGCTCTGTTCCATTTATCAGTACCGTTGCTCCATTGAGACGGGCGGGTGAAATTTGATTTTTTCCTAGCTTTATACCCCCTCTTAAGTACTTACATAGAAAATAAGTAAATTATAAGTATAAAAATTATAAGTAAAATCCTCTTTATTGTAGGTACACCAAAATGTTATATGTATACATTATTTTATTTCACGGAAATGACTACAACAGGGAGTCTCACCATTTCATTAGCGATCTCTTCTAGGCAACCTATTAAGCTTAATTCAAAAAATACTATAGTAGTGAATGTTACTTAAGGTGAAATTATAGATGTTTGTTATGCAATAACGCCAATACGAAAGAACGGATTTGGATAATATACCCACATAGTTTATAAAGGCGTATTAACACATAAAGTGCGATTACTTCTTAATAATAATAAATTGTACTCCGAGATCCCAGATTCGCCGGTGACCCCACACTAGGATGCCCAATGTCGCGCGTGACGTGCCATAAACAACACACGAATACATATACCTAAACCAAAAACAGCTATTAAAACTCATCATTAAAATTTTCTCCTTCATAATAACAATAACAAAATAATTATGATCATTAGCTGTCGCTATGTACCTAGTTAAGTAACCATTACCTTGTGTAAAATTCTTTTGCTAACTCCATTTCTATGTTATTATAAATCTAGACTCTATACATATCAAGACTCTATCTATACATATCAAGACTCTATCTATACATATCTAGACTCTATATATTATATCTAGACTCAAGTGGACTGCCTAACGCGGCTGGTGCGCGAGGCCGACGACATCATCTGCAGGGTGAAGAGCAACAATGAGCAGGGCCACCTCTCCATAGGTTTCGCCACCGCCAGATTCGTTATAAACATTATGAAAGGTAACCACTACTGAACTTTGAATATCTTTCACAGCATTAGCTTGTGAGCCGAACCTTGGGTGCAGTTTTTGTGGAGGCATAAAGCGTACCACCACGCTGCTCCTGGTCGAATTAAGCTTTTGGCCAACACTTATTTGAAACCCCTATCAATACCCGACTGCCAGAGTAAACTGCGACTAATGGCTAATTTCTCAAATGCGTTCTATTCAGCGGTCGAACACACCCAAAGTGAGCCTCAAAAACAACATCAATGTTTGTAGTGTTTCAGTGCTTCGGATAATACGTGAAGGTAGTTAAACTAATTAAGATTATTATCATAATTATTATGTTATCGTTAGAAATCGTTAGATCAAAATCTATCCTGAAAAGTATGTAATTTAGCGGGTAATTTAGTTTACGGAAAAGTATCTAAAAGTAACTTCCAGGTTTGTTCGAGAGGCCGACGTTCATCGACAGCGCGCTAGTGGAGCAGGCTGACCCAGGGCGCTGCTACGGCATGCCGATATGCGCCACGCCCGTGACGGTGGGCCGCGGGGGGGTCGTGGAGTACGCCGTGCCCACGCTCAACGCGGCCGAGACCAGGCTCTTGGAGGATAGCAAGTTAGTCGATTGTTGATGTTTCACATTATGTTTATGAAATTAGATTTTATTGAGGTGACACTTACGTCACGTAATTACATCAATTATTTGTTGTTGGAATGATATAGGTATCATAATAATAATATAATAAAAATGAATTAGATGAGCAGATAGTAATCGGGTTTAAAAATAAAGACATTTCGACGAAAAGCGACATGTCGTATTTCCGCTGGGAATTTGAGAGCAAGTTGTATGTTTATTTTTGTTGGCTGGCAACGCGTCAGTAATACCTTAGGTGTCCCTGATGTCAATGGGCGAAGATGACCATTCTCTATCAGATGGCTGGTCTGCTAAACAACTGCTAAAACATACGTAGGTATAGCCTGTGAGTGTGTTTATGTTCCTTGAAGAGCGTAGGGCAGCACTAAGATTGGATTTTCGGAAATTCCCCCCCCTAACGGGATATAAAGGGGATAAATAGATTTTTTGGAAATCAGCGGGCGTAGCCGCGGGGGAATGCTCGTGTATTATAAAAATGAGCTTTGTGATGTACACCAGGTGCGATTTGGAGGATATGCTGAACCTGGGGCGGTGCTACGCGGAGGGCGACGAGTACTTCCTGCACCCCGACAAGATCTGTCCGTGCTGCGTGTGCCCCCCCTGCGAGGTCTGCGAGCCCTGCGCCACCGGGGGGGGCTAGGAAATACTGACAACATTATCCAACCGTACAGTAAATAGTTCATGGTAATAGAACAGTAGTACCTACAATTACAGCTTGTGGACTCTACGTATAATTTGCTTGATTTGCGATAAAAATGATTTTCGGTTTTTCGGATGACTTTTTTGGTTTTTGGGCAATATTATTTGTATTTCCTGTAATTCTGCGCTGGAAAAGACAAGAAAAATGTATTTGTCGGGTACTTTTTACAGAAATGTCTACAAACTATCATAATATTGTATGTTTGATAATATTATATAATATAGAGTCTGAAATAAAAGTGGTTTTAACGTAACGTAGTATTCACAAAAAATATTCATAACTTAAAAAACCTTTGATATAAACATTATGTTGTTAAAATGTTAAAGTGATTCAGTTAGGTTCGGGAAGGGCTTCGATCATAGCTATGATGAAATACAAATAAATTAGGTAATTTATCAAAGTTATATAGATTACTTTGTAATACGAGTATGTTTCAGTAATATGACGTATTACTATACTAATATGACGTTCAAATTAAAATTGATATTCATAGGTAAGTAGTGCACTTGATCTAATAGCACGTTTTGATTTATTTTCGGCTTTCTACTAGCACGCGAACTAAAACGTTACAGTAACTCCGCAAGGCCACACTGTCACGTTTCAGGCCTTGCTTCTCGGGTAATCCCAGTTCACTTATTGTATATAAAAAGCACAGTACGAATCTTATTTTTATCTTATCTTATCTTTATCTGGTTTGCAGAAGTTAGCGAACTTAAGTCAGCGAACTTAATATTATAATTACACAGTCCCGCGGTATTTCATAAATGGGTAATAATCTATATCTGCAATAAAACTGTAAGTAAAACTGTAACTGTAACTGTCTACGTCTGTACATAGGATATTTAAGAAAAAAATGTATGAGTTATCTTTACAGGGCCAAGAGAAGCCAAAATTATTAATTCTATATTAATTGTATTGTTGTCTGTCTGTCTGTACGTTTGTACGCGAATCACGCAAAACTTAAGGAATGAATTTGATGCGATTTTCACAGTCGTATTGCATTTGTCGTATTTCTTCAATGGATTCACTTGAAAATTTGGATACGGGTGCCGCAAGTGACGCAAATGCGCACTAAGAATAGATTTTTGTAAATTGGCAGGCGAAGCCGCGGGGGAAAGCTAGTTATGAAGCTTATGAAATATATATATAAAACTGTAATGAAGCTACGTTCAGCTTACGTTCTTGTGTGTCACATAACTAGTTTCTACCTACAGATCTTTTTACTTCACTGGCAAGCTTACTTCAAGATGTTACAAAAACTGTTTACTTTACTAGCATTGGTAATAAAATCTTGGTATTGTGTTCCGGTTAGAAAGGTTTGGAGCCGGTTACAATTTATATGTGTAGCGTTATTTATTTATTTTCACTTTAATGTCTGCCTTATTTAGAATCATGCGTGCATGATTGTTTCTATTTAAGTTGTATTTACGGTTGGTCGTCGACCGTTATAGAGTCCACATCACCTGATGATGCTCTGTTTTGGGGCGAAACACGTGTCGTGTACTATTGGAATACGTTGTAATGGTATATACCTACCTGGAGATAAGGGAGGGTGGTGGGTCCATACCAAAACAAGTTTCACCTGTGCGGATTGTTGCAAAGAAATATAAATACAACTTAAATAACAATGGATTTCCGCAAAGTAACGCCTGATACAATAAATGATTGTTTCTAGTTAGCGAGCGGATATCACGTTTCCTGCTCGGGCGGCAACACTTGTTCGAGCCTTTGGTGTTACGAACATCTATTACCGGTGGTGAGTGACCACTTACATACGTACCTACCATCGACTGGCCAATCTGCTCGTTTGTCGGTTCTTGATAGTTCACAATAACAACTTATCCATAGATTAATATGTACATATATTATATCCAACAGGTTTTGGTTTCTTCACGATGTTTTTGTTTCTGAAAATGAGACTCATAGAGAAGCTCTGGGTAGACGGCGCTACTGGAGTTTGAGACAACATTAACATAACATCACAAAATATTATAGTGTTCTGTGAGGATAATCAGAAGCAAAAAATGACGCCTCGCCTATCATTTTGCGGATCTAATAAAATTAAAAATAATTACATTAAGTGTTCCAACTGAAGGACAAAAAGTTGAATATATTAATATATTTTAATAGTATACGAACTTATTCATACAAATAATATCTTATGATAAAGTTATCATTTAAACAATTTCTTTTATTATACGTAATGCGGCTGATACCTACGCCATAGCGTAGGTTCATCATAATGAACCTGTGTTGTATGTATTTTAGGCTCACCCCTACTGAGTTCTTTGAACCCTGCATTGCGCGTGGCCAGGCATGCATTACCGTTAATTTAGACGAGCTACTTCATTTTGATTATTATTAGAGTAATATGACTATGGTCGTATATTTTTGCTTATAAATAATGGCCGTAGTTATTGAACTTGACCGTGTCCTTGCTGAGTCCGGACTCCCCTACGTCCGGGTAATTCAGGGCGGAACAAGTGGCTAGCTGCAGCGACTTGGAATATTTAAGTCTCTATTAATATTTTTCTATCTCATGTTGTTTTTTGTCTAGGTTGTGTAAAAACAAGAATCTAGCGTCCCTAAAATATTTTAGGTAAAATACCAGTAAAAAAGGTAGACTATTCTACAAATCATCATCACAGTCATGTCGTAAATATTCTAAATAAAATAATTAGGACCTCTTAATTTCATCTCAATGTCTAAGAGAAGCAATAACTGCAGCTGTCTGTGATCTGCAGAGACTAAAATTAAATAAACCCAAGTAAAAAAAGTCAGGTCACCGGTATCCCCAAACTTGTCCCGAAGGGGTTCTTACAAGCTCTTTAGTTAATAAATAATAAAATTGTACATTTATTTGCATGGTACAGTCATATCAGTAGGTACATGCAGGTACATTATGTATTATTGCCGACTATTTACATAAATATTTCAGACATTTACATGTACATTTTGATACTAGCCATTTTTATAGTCAATGTCTATTGACTTAGACCACGAACAATGTCGCCCTTCCTCTAAACTTCAATGTCAGGAACACTGTAGCAGCGAACTGTAACTATGTAGGTCTGCAAACTATTAATACACTGACTATAGCGAAATGTAGTGTTATTTTGAACTCTATAATATCTATAATATAACTATATTATAATACCTAGTAGTAGGTACTCTCCGTGGAGAGTTTTAATTAAATTAAATCATTCTCGTGTTGAGCGCTAGCTGGGTGGTGGATCTAAACGTTCTGAGGTAAGTGTTTATCAATACTAATGTTATAAATGCGAAAAAAACGCTTGTCTGTCATTCCGCTATATTTTCACACGTGATCCGCCGAACCAATGTAGATGAATTCTGCTATTTGTTTGAAACCCTGGAAAAGACATAGGATAGTTTTATCCCGAAGATGCATTTTTGGGATAATTTTAATGTTATTTTGTATTTTTCGGCTCCAACGCAGGCAAACCGCGGCGAGTAAAACCTAGTAATTATTCAGACTATAATATGAATAGCCACAAGTAGGTTTCGTTAATTACTATATACCTAATCATGAAACACTTCTTGCGTTGACTGCGCGTCGCGAAAGTTGCTGAGCCTAAGCCTAGAGCGTATTAAATACGCTCTAGGCTAAATTTCTAGGCTAATTTTTGAAATTTTCAACACGTAGTGCCAGTGCGCCAGACTGGTGGAGAGTTAATGGTCAACCCAATGTGTCGAATATTTTTATGCTACCTGGTGGCCTCTGACACGGCTAAACTACTTCTATCTAACGATAACAAGTGGGACAGACTGCTTTACGTGCTCTTAGACGCATAGAAGTGTCCAAGAATTTTTGCCACTTGTGGTCACCCATCCAACTACCGACCGCGCGCTGTTGCTTAACTTTGTCGATCAGTTAGGATCATCACAAGCTGCCGGGATACGAGCCCTACCCAAAATAGGGTCTGCCTTAAACTACTTTATACAGACAGCAATGTGGTTCCATCGTGATTAAACATACGTAATAATTAATTAATTAATTAACCTAATAATATATTAATTAATTTTTTTTTTAACTTCCGCTTCGTGCACGAGTAAAATATTAATTTCGTAGTCAATATCACTCTCGACGATTGAAATTACCCAATATTGTTGAAAGTTCAAAGAGCTGTTCATATGTCGTACCCGAAGGTAATTAACGGAACAATCAGGCGACTGGCACGTGTTTCGAGCCACGTGCGGGGTCGGCGGGGAGGGACTTACCAGTTACCGAGTCGCTAAACCCATGTAACTCGTTATTGGTCATTGCTACTACTGGAATTGAATTGCGAATCAATTTGGAAATTAGTTAACCTGTTCAGGTAGAGGGCTGTCAACAATGTTAATGGTATTGGTTGTATAATCTATTCTAATCTAATAATACCTACCTTTAAACGAGCAATTCTTGTATATAAACATAGGTATGCACATATACAGGGTATTCCGTAGTCAGTGACCCCACGGAAAGATGGTTATAGAGGTGATAATTTCCTACCAGACATCCCGTGACGTTACTGTATACCTAATCTGAATCTCGGAAACGGCTCCAACGATTGTCATGACATTTAGCATGCAGGGGGTTTCGGGGGCGATAAATCGATCTAGCTACGTTTCATTTTTAGATAATATCGTTTTATCCGTGTTTTCAGGCAACGAAAATCATTAGAATAATATAGGTAGGTATATCATAGATTTTTTTATAATGTCGGTAAGATCGAAAAATAGTATTCATATTTCATCAGTAGGTAATTCGTATCTAATTATTATAATTACCAAAAACACGAATTACCAAAAAAAATTTAACCGTGAAATTATAAAAAAAAAGATGAATAAATAATCGTAGTAATAAATCATGGTAACTTGGCTTCTTAAAATAAGGCTAAGTTTAATTTTCACTTTTACTCCAACGACTCAGGCCCGCTACGCCACGCCGTAGCCCGTAGATCATAGATGAGTTTAATCACCTGTGTTACGTTCCAATTCAGCAGGACCTTGTGAGCTCAATGCACGTTGATTATGCTAATTGTACCGCACTCTACTAATAGGCCCTACTAATAGACGCTCTGTGCTGCACTGGCATAAAGTTTAGCATCATTGTGGCTATATGTATGCGAGAGAGCTTGTTATGTTTCTGACCGCTTATGAATGAATACCTACCACTTACTTAAAAAACCGGTAAATTGCGAGTCAAACCGAACGATATGAAGTCTAATTATTCGTTCAAAAACAAAATAGAATGCAACCCCCATTTTTAAGGTAACTTCTATAGGGACCTCCTTTGGGATCTAATTATTTTTACTTTTTTATTATTTTGTTGTTATAGCGGCCTACAGTTATGCAAATTCTGTGAAAATTTTAGGTGTCTGCCTATTTCCTTTCTAGAGATATAGCTCTGTGACAGACATACAGATAGTGCAGACATATTAATAGGGTTTCCTTTGTCATCCTTTTGGTACGGAAACCCTAAAAAAATAATCTGATCGCTCAGAAATTTACTTAATTTACTATTATAATAAAACTGGTTAGTTAAAATTTTAATTAATTAATTACTTAATTAGGTTAATACTAGTATAAAAAAACTGGTTAGTTAAAATTTTAATTAATTAATTAGTTAATAGGTAAGTACTATTGTAATAAAACTGGTTAGTATAAACACTTAACTGAAAATTGCACCCTTGCTACGTACGTGTAGGTCAGTAGATAGTAAAATATTATATATATAAAATAGAAGAAGAAAGTACACCCGTGAGTTCCGTCGTTAAACCATGTTGAATACCTTCGGGCGGTATAAATACTTCCAATGCTTGGGTTGGCCACTAACCCTACCACCAATCTGCACTGGAGCAACGTGGTAGAGTAAGCTATAGGTTTCCATAGCTATAAGGAGCGGCCCATGCATGCCCTGTAGATTGGCTCTCCAAAGCCATCGCCTGTCGTACAAAGGGTCATTGACTCCATTTTCAGCCAAAACAAACGGTTATCACGTATAAACGTATATGATTGTTTTAACGTTCTTATCGTATGTCATATTTAAGTTATGTATCTCTTGTCCACTGTACATGCTACCCGCAAGGCGCCACTCAGGCAAATCTAAGGTGTGGCGTGTATGTCAGCGTTTATTTCATACTAGTAGACCCAACCTCGCTTAGTACTTAGATAGAATTTTTGGAAAAAGGTGGGCGAAGCCGCGGGGAAAAGCTAGTCATACATAAAATAAATACTTAAAGAGAAACAAAAACACTCCGCAACCCGCTACGAGTACGATCTACGCGCGCTACGCTAGTCTACGCCAGCACTGTGGCCAAGTCCCAAAGTCGTATTGAAGGTCGCAGGGTGGCAGCCGCTTGCACCCTGTACCCTGTCAGCGTTTCAGTCCACCACGAGCTACCGTCAGCTGCTATCGCTCACCAACAGCAGGCTAGAAAAAATGCTAGTGGAAAAATCAATGCGGAAACTGATTAGATGTTAATTAGCAGAGAATAATTAAGTGTTTCAAGCGATTTTAAGTGCTAATTTTAGTTATTTTGCGATTAGTACTTCGGAATAGTTTTCAGGTATATCGGCTTGAAATGTTTTTAGGAAAATTTGCTGCGTAAATTTGTAGAAGAACCGGTCTGGTTTTTAATGACTTGATTTATGTATAGTGATGATTGTAATTATAAAACTGTCAATTATTTTGTAGTCATGGCCAAGTGTGAGAAGAAGTTATATCCCAACTGTGACTCTGGCGTATGGTTGAGGTCCTGTGAGGAAGAGGTAACCGAACCCTTGGAGGGAGACATCACAGGTATGAAGTCTTTAGATCTATGCTGAGTATAATATTTATACAGGGTGTCCCGTAAGTAGTGGACCAACGGGTTATGGGGGGTAGTGGGACTTATTATCTAACGAAAATACTAAATTTTATCGTCCTAGACCTTGTAGTTCTTGAGTTATGCTTTTTTATATAAAAATTTTGTATATTTCTATCGATATTAGTGAAAATGACAATAACGTTACATATGCTTTACATATAGCTTACGTTACATAGCTTTGTTGTCACGTAAAAATATAACTTGATTATTATTAATTAATCGTCATAATTAAAATCCGGATAAGTGGAAATCGGACTCCCGCAAAAGGAATATTTACGAGGAAAAAATAAGTTTCTTGTGATTTTTAATTTTTAAATTAAATTCCCGTGACAGATGCACGAAAGGACCGACGGACAGCGGATTTTAGGAATGGTCCCTTTGGGTACGGAACCCTTAAAATAACGGTACATTAAATTTAATGAGTACCGTACGAGTATGTGTTGATGTAAGAAAAAAATAACATAGAAAAGGAAAATCATAAGAGGATCTAGAATTTCTCCTCACAATTCCATAGTAGTTCACTTCCCCTCATCGCAATACACCTCAATTTTTCCGGTTTTAAGCATGACAGAACATTCAACTACGGATTTGTGTCGCAGTTTTTATTATGGTTGTACAATGCGTAGATGATTGACAGCGTGACTGCTTTACATTTAACCTTGAACTATTAGTCGCTCTTTTCTATTAGTTTTGCCCCTTAAAAAAAAATTAACGAGCTGCTACTAGTGTCATTGAAATGCACATCCTTGAAAGGAAAGTTTTGCTGGCAGGCTGGCATATTGCCGTGGTCACTGATAAGCGTAGCTGGAAAAGTTTTAAAGCTTTTACCCTCTGAGCACCTACTTCTGATATCTAGAAATTGCGAGTGCAAGTGATATAAAATTTCGTGAACGGAAACAAGGAAATAATAACTGTTATAGCTGAATCATAATTTTGTATACAATTTGTCATTCAGGGGAGATACCACTGTGGATCGACGGCAGCTTGCTGCGAAACGGGCCTGGATCACTCAAAGTGGGCTCAATGCGCTTCAATCACCTGTTTGATAGTTCAGCTCTCTTACACAGGTATGTTAATGACTGTTTATTAACCCCCGACGCAAAAAGAGGGGTGTTATATGTTTGACATGTCTGTGAGTTTGTCTGTGGCAACGTGGCATCTCGTAAACGAATGTACCGATAATGATGCGCTTTTTTTGTTAGAAAGCTGACGTAATCGATGATGGGTCTTAGCTATAATTTATGAAGATCTGTTCAGGCCTTCGATGACCATCAACATTAGCGAATTTTCTTAGTTGGGGGTTTTTAAATTGTAAGGTGGTTGTTCCTCCTAATCTCTGAAACGGTGTTTTTACACCGCTGTATCGTAAACTTGAGGTAGCAAGTAGTAGTTTAAGTATTTCATTTCAGTCGGTTCACAGTTAAATATGTCAATTAAAGAATAATCTATTTAGTTAAATGGGTATTTAACGCATCGTTTTCCTAATAAGGGTCTTTATTTATTAATATTTTCACGAATGTTCGAGTTAAGGGACAAAGGACGATTATCCCTGCCAAGGCTGCAAGTTAACTCCGCAAATGCGATAAATGTCGATCTAATCCTTAGCTCAATGACAGCAGCCACATTTAGCGCATGAGGGAACTAAGCGGATTTTATAGCCAACCATGAACGGCGTATTTTTGTATAAGGAGCACAGCGAAAAAAAAAGAAACTGAACTCTGCTGAATGACGAACCATGATGTCTGGTCTCATCTGTTAGAGATAGTAGGGCTCTTTAGAGCCCAGTTTATTTCCAGTTATAATGGTGGTCGCGTCTTTCGACTAGCTAATGACCACTTGCATGAAATCAACAGTAAAACGTTATTTACGTGTGACGGTTGCAGTGTCTGAAACGCATTAATAAGCGGGAGAAAACAGAATTTTCTCTATTGTTGGGTGACCTGTAGCAGTAGTGCTAACAAATTACAGGTATTTCAAGTTACAATTAGTAGCCAATAAATGTCAGAAGTTATGCCGCCATAAGAAAACCAAGATCCAAGATGGAGGAGGAGACCTTAGTTCTTTTACCAAGGTCTCCTCTTCCAAGGTACCCTCAAGCTCGAAAGCTTTCACCAATTTTGTTACTACTGGTCACCCATACAAGTTTTAACTAGAAGTTGCATAATTTATCGACTGCATGTTATTGGCCTTCTGCTCCTTTATATTACAAAAATATTGAAGATTCAGCTAAAATCTAACTAAAGTTTATTGTTCAGGTTCGCCATACACGACGGCCTGGCGACCTATCAGTGCCGGTTTCTCCGCTCGAACACGTTCAAGAAAAATCGCGCTGCCGACCGGATTGTGGTCACTGAATTCGGCACCAGGGCTGTGCCTGACCCGTGTCACACTATCTTTGACAGGTAGGACTTTTTTATGTTTATAAAAGTTTACAGTTATATAAGTAAACGTTTACATTATCGCACTAGGAATCTTTGTAAGTACTGTTGACATACACAAACACACAGTGACACACACAGTTAAGAATTGAACCTGGGAGCTATCGATCGGTGGACTCCTTTCTACTAATAGGACAATTGCAGATAGGTTAAGACCACTCAGACCGCTTCCTAGCCAATTTTATAACAATTCAAATTGACCTAAAGGTCGCCAAGGCCTCAATTCTTGACGAGTAGCTACACAAGACTAAAGTAATCAACACAATTGAACGGATAATTGCAATTACTTTGCCTTGTGCATTGAATTGTTGATTGTTTCGCCAATTAGACGACAACACCCGGAGGTCGGACAAAAACGTATTTGAGACAGAAGATTCTTGAAACTCTTCCACTTACTCCAGTTTTCACATACAGGTTAATCAACTTATCTTCTTACCTTCTTACCTACTGTTGGGTTGACATGACACAAGTATCGTACTCTTCTAAAATTTGAATTTAGGATAAAAACAAGCAACGTCGAATCTTGAGCTTGAATTCAATTTCCTTAGTTAAATAAATGCTTTGTGTAAATAATTATTCTGTTAGACAAGAAGTTGTGTTACTGAGTACCAAACATTTTTGTACTTTCAGGAATAAAAAAAATGTAATTACATTTACATTTATTTTAGAATATTTTATAGCCTTGTAACTAAAATATCAGATGTAACTACACACAATGATATAATACATTACTAATGTCATTGCCTACACAACTTTGGGTATGCAATTTAATCAATCTCAATCATCTCAATCTTTTTTGTCGGCGATGTCGGTCTCAATTTTTTTTGTCGGCGATGTCGACGCATCTTAGTGAACTGAATGCATACCAATTTTTACATTCATGTTTTTTTTTTGATGAAACAATATTTATTTTACAACATTGAATGTATTTTAGGGTAGCATCATTGTTCAAGCCGTCTGAACTTCTGTCGGATAATGCGATGATATCGTTGTATCCGTTTGGTGATGAAATGTACGCGTTCACCGAAGGCCCAGTTATACACAGGTTAGTAACAATTTATAATCTGCAGACACAAACACATACACACAAACACAAACACAAACAAACTAGCAAAATCATCGTTTATTAAAAGATATACGAGTATAAATAATCAAATACACGCTCTCCATTGTTCTGATTAATATCAATGCCAGTTTCATAATTGAAATAAGTTAAGAAATAAGTTTCATAAATGATAAATCGTGGCTTGACAGTACATAGCTTTTACAATATTTTCTAGAATCGATCCGGTGACTTTAGACACGTTGGAGCGCAAGAATTTAATGGACTCCGTCGCTCTGGTCAATCACACGTCCCATCCGCACGTGATGCCGAATGGTGAGAACGTAGTCATAAAAAAATAATTATACCACTTTTATCATAGTGCGCAAATAATAATAGGCAGTAAGTACTAATAGGTAGTAGAGCCTAGAGTTCGCCCGGGGAGTACTACCGCCCGCCACGGTACTTAGTACCATTTCTACCGTGTAATAATTCAGCAATTGTGTTCCGGTTAGAAAAGCGTGGAGCCGGCTACACCTTTTAAGAGGCGACCATCTCAATCCTCAAGGGTAGCAAACATTCATCAATTGTGTAATCACTCCTTTTTTATCCGTTGACGAAACTCAAACCCATTTTATGAAATTTTAATTTTATTTATTTTTAATCAATCTTTATTTATACAATACGGCTTATGCAAATATTTTCATAACAGGCGACGTCTACAACGTGGGCATGTCCGTTGTAAAGGGCAGACTACGGCACGTTGTCGTCAAGTTTCCCTTCACGGAAAAAGGTATGAAAATACTCTTCTACTGTATACCTACTATGGCAAGTCCTATGTCCAAATTCAAACCCGTGGCTCAATTTTAGGAGGGATTGGAAAGCTCTAGTGTTACGTATAAGTTTAAACTTAACTCATCGCGGATTGTACACATTTTATTATTATATACCTACGGGTTTTCATAATAAAAGCTCTAGTATAAATTGTAGGGCATTGGAATTTATTATCTAGGCCTATGACAGGAGCAGCTTTTTGAAATCATACATTGATTATCAATATACTTCATTCTCGCTTCCTTTTGCGAGGTCAGATAAATGAATAACTGAATATTTTATTCTGAAATTGTGGTTTTACAAAAGATCTTACTGTTAAAGTATAATGCTCACTAGTTTACGAATTTCAATGTCTTTTTCAGGTGACATGTTCGAAAATGCGCACATAGTGGCCAGCGTGAAGCCGCGGTGGGCGCTGCATCCCGCCTACATGCACACGTTCGGTATGTGATTTGCTTTGCTATTTGTACTTAGTTAAACCAGGCATACCTATTAATTTATTTTCTAATCATGCTTCTTCTTCGCAATCCATAACCGTCCTATTACTGGACTCGAGTTTCCTCTCACAATGTGGGGAGTACAGGCCATACTTAGTCCACAACGATGGCCAAGTTCGGATTGGTAGACTTCAATTTTATGCAAAAGAAAAGTAGTTTACGAGCAATATGATGATGCATCTGAGTCAGAGAGAATTGTCGTCAATCAAGAACGAAGCTTAAAACTATCTTACTGGCTTTTCAACACCTGTTACAATGATTGCCTGCTACATATCTCATCCATTTATTATTTTTTCCAGGAATAACAGAGAAGTACTTCGTGATAGTGGAGCAGCCGCTGACGGTGTCGGTGTGCGGCGCGGCGCGGAACCACGTCCTCAACAAGCCCCTCATCTCCAGCCTGCACTGGTACCCGGACCAAGAGGTGGGTCAGCGGGCAAACAAACGAACAAACTGGGTCACCTGATGGCAGGGATCGGCAAAATGTAACGCGAGCGCCTTCTCATCTTGTAGAATCTCGAGAGATGAGCCAATAGACTAGAGAGCATAGGGTTGAGGAGTTATTGGTGCACTCATAAGAGATTCTAAGACCTTTGAAGAATGAAATAAAAAACAAAATGTGTGCAATTCACACGTGCTAGAAGTGAAACTTCAATAAAACGAATACTGTCAGTCCAAATATTGATGTTTTGCTTTTTCACTTCAAAAGAGTACTGGCTTTTAAGCCAAATTGTCAAGTAGAGGGCCATTACAAAAGCAGGGGAACTTCAAATAATTGAATGTATTCTTTCAGACGCACGTGGTACTGATCAGCCGAGAGAGCGGTAAGGAGGTGAGGCGGTTCCGCACCGACCCGCTTTTCTTTTTGCACATCATCAACTGCTTCGAGATGAATGGCAAAATGGTGGTAGATCTATGCACCTACAAAGATGCGAAGGTCTTGGATGCTATGTACGTTCACGCGATTGAGGTAAGCATACTAAGGATGGATGGATGGATGAGATTAAATAAGCGGTACATTCATATCATACAGGTTATAGAAACCATGAGCGCCTTTTCTAATATCCAATTCATGCCATGTAAATGAAAACTTCGTGAGGAAACCTGAACACCTAAGAGTTCTCCGTAATGTTCTCAAAGGTGTGCGAAATCCACCAATCCGCACTTTTCCAGCGTGGTTGACTATAACCCTTCACATTATGACAGGAGACCCCACTGCTGGGAGTGGGACAGATATGGGTTGCGATGATATTGCTAGAGTAAAGACGTTCTGTGTTACAGAATATGCAAAGCAACGCTGACTATGCCGATTGGTTTCGCGCGAGGCCCAGACGACTGGAGTTGCCCCTGGACGGAACTCGGACCAGGATAGAGCCCCAACTGCTGGCGGACATCGGCTGCGAGACGCCCCGGATAAACTATAACCTGCTTAACGGTTCGATCAGTAGTTCCTAACCTTTTTCATTTTGTCACCCCTATGGCTTGCTAGAAGCTTTACTAAAGGTAAAAGAGAAGGGATTTGCAAAAGCATTTGGAATTGGAAAGCAGCTTCTTTTAAATCCCTTCCCCCCCATGCAAATTAACTTTACTAAACATAAAAATGCGCAAAATATCGGTAAGTTCCAACATCAACATATCGATGCAGAGTTTTACTGTGAAGGTTTATACTGTTGGGCATTAACAAGTTTTAGAATGGTAAATAATTAGAATCTTGTATAGCGAAACAAAAAAATACTAGTCTTCGGCTGGGGGCTTTAGAGGCAGTAGGTACTTTCTTTTTTTTTGCTGCTAACGTGTCAGCGCTTTTGGCGTTAACGACAGCTATTTATGTAAAAAAGAAGATGCAGATACGTGTTTCTATAATTATTTTAGAGCACTTCAAAATATTTTCAGGTCGACCGTACCGATACTTCTGGGCTATTAGCTCTGATGTGGACGCTGAACACCCCGGAGCGGTGAGGACATTTTTTTAATCGTTTAAAAAAAACAATATTTTTTATGATTAGATAGTGCTTGTCCACAATATACCTGATGGTAAGTAGAGATGAAGTATAAATTGGTGAGCGCACATATTTAGTGAAAGCACACAATTTTTGCATAAGTATAATGATAAAATTATATAAAAACACAATGTTCCTCGTGTTCACCCTCGTAAGTATCCTTTATTCTTTTCTCTGTAATGTAAGTGAAGTCGCAAATACCAAGAGCCCAAGTCCGCTAATTTATAAATGCTTCAATTGCATTGTGTTTGAATAGTTTGACAAATTTCGTATTAAAATACAGACTTATAGCCTCGGAAGCCCTGTGCTTTAAGAGCTGTGATTGGTGGTGTAATGGCACGTATTGAACTGGTTCCCAGATAATCAAAGTGGACACGGTGACGGGTGAGGTGAAGACGTGGTACGACACCGACTGGTATCCCAGCGAGCCGGTGTTTGTGCCCCGACCGGACGCTAAGGTACTTGTTGATAAATAAAATGACCCTTTAACCCGTAAGTAGTCTTTTTTTATAAAATTAAGATACCATTCGAGTATATAGCACCATTCTTCCTTAGCCGCCCATGGCAACTGTGGCCGATACAGAATGAGACTCATTCGGGACTAGGATGGTTAGTCAGTTAGCAAACGGTGTTACAATGTTGGTTGGCTAGTGCATCAGTAGGTATGAGGACTGGGGCAGGGACTTTTAGTGATAGTTAGTCCTGTTAGTAGATGTTAGTACCTCGTTCTTAGATACCTTGAGTCTTGTTCTATTTCGGTTACAGATGTGTTGCTACCCTTGATGTCTAAAATGGTCGCCTCTAAAAAAGTGTAGCCGGCTCCACACCTTTCTATTCAGAACAAAATTGCTGATTACACGGTAGAAAATTGTACCGGGTACTACCACGGTTGAACTCGGCGCTCCTATTAAAAAATCTGCAAAGCACGGGTTTCTAGTTATTCAAGGAGTGTTTTATGCAGTTAAAGTACCTACTTCTTCCAAAATTTCCTACAGGTCTACAAATAAAGTTAATTTTCCCCTGTCCCCAGGCGGAAGACGACGGCGTGTTGTTGAGCGCGTTGGTGCGCGGCGGCGGCGCGGGCAGTGACAGCGCGTGCGTGCTGGCGCTCGTCGTGCTGGACGCGGGCGCGCTGCGCGAGCGGGCGCGCGCGACCTTCCGCACGCCCTCGCCCGCGCCCAAGTGCTTGCACGGGTGGTTCCTGCCGGCACGTGCGTAGACCTCCGTGTAATTACAATCTTCGTTTTGGGCTGCTTTTTTAAGCTACATTGCTATGGATGCGTTTGATGTCCAACAATCATGATCATTTGTCCACATAGCATAGCACTGGTGGAAACGAGTTCCAATAAGCTGTGGTTTTGAAGTGAAAGCTTCTATAGTATCTTTATAATTTGGAATTCGATGAAACGGAAATGACGCGCAAATGAATTGAAACGGAAACGAAAAAGACACAGACACATTTTAACGTGGGAGAAAATGAGATAGGAAGCATCGGCGAAATGGCGGCTTACGTAAGCAAAGCCAAACATCAATATTTTATTGATTTTTTTATGGTTGGACGCAATCTATGGACGTTCACAAGTGGTGTACAGTAGGAACGCATCCATAGTTTCGCGTCAGTGGAAACGGTTACATAGTTTCGTAGCTCAGCTTTCACATCCTCGCATCATAGCATCTAACATCTCTGGTGGAAAAGCAGCCTTAGTTTTAGGCCATAAATATTTAAGTTTAATTTTAAAATGTCAGATCTCAAAGAGTGGACCTAGGTGGTGGAGTGAATTCTTTTATACAAGTTTGAACATTAAATCTTAATGTATGGTTGAATGGCCTAGAAAGTATCTCATAATAAGGCTTACCTATTACTTGATTATTTTACATACATTGTACATACATAAATTTCTGAAAAGCGGAGGGATCCGTGTAGCCGTGCATATAATATGTATTAACAAAGTTTTATCTTAGAAAGATTGAATAAGTTGGTAATAGATAAAATTCGAGTATAGACTAAAAACTGGAAGAAATCTCCTCTATGTTTAAATAATTATTTAATACTATCACACTACAATTTATTACTTATTTGAGTTCTTGTTTTAGGCATAGAATCCTATATTTTACGCATATAGTGTTATAAAAATGGTCTCAAATTCCGCCACTTCTTTATAAATAATATTGTTTTAAATATTGGTCCGAAAAGTATTTTGTTGTACATTAATAATGACTGTTAATTTATCTCTATAATTTATAAAATAAGTATTACAGTATGTATTAAGTATTACTGTAATATATTTTGCTCTGTTGTTTCATTTTATTTGGTCTGTTTTAAAAGTTGTAATTATTACTCATAGCATATCAGCGTGTATTTTTGCAATTATGCAAGCCTTCGTTGGTATTGCAATAGTAATCTGTGCAAGCTAAGTAGTTCTAGAACAGTTAATACCATGACCCTTTCATAGTAGCATACTAGCTAAGTTAATTAAGTTAGGTTAATTGCGAAATACTGTAGCAAAATGAAATAAATAAATATGTTTTTTATAATGTTTCTGTTTTTTAAACATACCTATCCCTTCACTTCATTTCCTCAAATATAGAGGATCTGAGGATGGAAGTAGGTGTCTGACGGAACCATAGCGTTTCAAGAAACGCTACATAATTAGTAGATTAAAATATCTTAAGACTAACAAAATAAAAATAAAATAAAATGGATGAACTGGGAAAAATGAAATGGGACCACAAGGGAAGCACGAGTTTTCAAATAAAAAAAATAATTATCAAAATCGGTTCATCTAGTCAAAAGTTCCGAGCCAACAAACATAAAAAAATACAGTCGAATTGAGAAAAAATTAAGAAAATTGAGAAAAAAAGTTATTTTTTGAAGTCGGTTAATAAGTAAAGTGACAACGAAATAATGCGAGTGTCCTGTTTTTTGGCTGGTAAGGACTCGGTGATTTCTGATATTACAAATGTCCTTGCGCTAGGGTATTTCTCCGTCAGGTGGCTCACCTACACCTTTGTTAGTTACTTAGATAACAAACAATTAATGATAATTAAACCTCTCAGTACGTAAGACTATAAAACGTGTTGTCTTGTTTTTGCATGCGCAATTTTTTTTAGGAATATAAAACTTTGAAAGACAATATCTTTAACCACCTTACTAATCTAATAATACTAATCTTTAATCACCAATCATAAAACATGTTTGATGGTTCTGCATTGATGCACAGGTAATTACAGCAATGTAGCAACAAAAAATGCGGTGTAGGTACCTACCTAACTACCTGCATTTTATTCCTTTATTGTAAACCTTCTAATGCATTTGTATAATCAAGAGTGCCTTTTTATTTAAATAGCCGACACACGAGCAGACGGGCCACCTGATGGTAAGTGGTGTAACTCGGTGGGTGTAACCGTTGCTTACGGACATCAGTACTAAAAGCATCACCGATGCGTTACTAAATTATATAACAGATAAATGTCCATTCTCAGATCAAAAATGGTTGTAATGTCCAATTTGTGTGCCCATGCTACGTAGTATATCAAAATTATAGTGCGAGTGAGAGCTTTTAATTATTATTTATTTCTTCTCCTTCCCTCTCTTTTTTTGATGATGATGTTGATGTCCTTGGGCAACATTGAACACCTACCATCGTATTACGTCTCCTCGTCTGTCGGCTATTTACATAAAATACAATTAAGTATTGTTATTTTTACAGCTAATAAAGGTAGATACTTAGATGTGCATTCTGGAGAAACAAAACTTTGATGGCTGGTCTCTTGGAGAGGCGGTGTTCGTACCACATCCTGATGCTCAGGTATCATTTACTTTCAATATTTCCAATTCCTTCTCTTATACACAAAGTAGATAAGTAAATCTTTTATTTACTTAATATAAGAGATGGAATTGGAAACCGCTGTCTGGTATAAAACTATATTTCAACATTGTGAGTAAGTGGAATTTTTATAATTGTAATCTATACCTATGTATTATTATTAAATAACGTTGATAAAATTAGTATCGCTATCTGTCTTAATATTTATAAGGTAACTAATTACTATGTAAGATTAAAATAAAATTACCTAACCCAAGGTCGTTCGTTACCAATTCGTTACCCTACTAATTGTCGACATAATTATTGTCATTTTCTGACAATTATTAATATATTTAACAGATCTAATACGGCATTTAAAATATGCGCGGTATCCTAGTGGCGGTATTCCTATTGTTCAAACCTTAGAGTATATATATTAACTATATACTCTAAGGTTCAAACCTAAGCGAATATTGCTAACGGTATGGGTAGAGAAACATTTTGATCATCGTCCACTATTTAATTAGACAGTTAGAATCATCCTCCAATCCATCCTTCCAGCATCATTCGTACGACGCGCTGTAACAAAAATACCGCCTACCTAGGCCGTATGGAACGTTTCGCAACGGTCGGTATCCGGGCCTATATATCGCGCGATATTTTTTGCTACCGATAGCGGTAGCGGATACCGCGATTAGGCGAACAGGCCTAAGGTCCGTGAAATTTTGTTGTTGTTGTTGTCGGCCATGGTCCGCGAGTGCGCGCCGCACAGTGCGCACGCGCACTAGCTGGCGCTGCTCGTGCTGGACGCGCGCACGATGTGCGAGCGAGCGCGCGCGCTGTTCCGCACGCCCTCGCCCGCGCCCAAGTGCCTGCACGGGTGGTTCCTGCCGGAAAAAGGACGTGATAAATGAAATGTTGTTGTGATAAATTATTTCTATTTATACAATAAAATATATAAATATATTTTTACACACATATACTATCCTCTTTATGTTCTCATTCGAACGTACCTACCTTGAAAACCTGTTCCTATGTATGTGTCTAATTAATAAAAAATGTGTATCATAATGAAAATTTCTGACTTTGGATGATGTAACGTGGACTAAGATTTATATTATCATTGAGTGAGTTGGGGGAAAGAGGACCATACATTTTTAACATTTATTTAAAATAACATACATATTTTACATTTATTATTCAAATAATTGTGATAATTCTATTACATAATATCTAAACATACTCGTAGCATGGAAAGACAATCAGAACAATGTTGAATAATATTTTTTCTATCGTTAAGCTCTCAACCAGGGTTGCAACTTTTGCACGGTTTCTTAGAAAACGTCATAACTATTTTGTTTCTTAGTCGTCAGTTGCTGAAACTAAACCCCTACCATTCGCCACATAGCGCTTCGTCGCGTCGGTTTGGTTAAAATTGCAACTTCAACTGACAAACGTTAACGAAACCCAATGCTTTGACAGTTGCTTCACCTTAACTACACTTAAGCTATAAGCAATTTTTAGATCCTTGCCGAGAATAAAATATTTCCTTGTCCTTACCTCGATTTAATTGGCATTTGCCTATCTCCCTTCTCAAATCCTAGTGTAGCAGCGTGGTCGAGTACCTCCCTAGGCCTTAATTACGAGGAGAGATTGGTTATATTTCTCTTTTTATCTGGCAGAGTTGTATTTATCTTAAAGTTTTCATTTTCAATTGCTTTGCATAATAATGTTTTTCTTCACTTCGGTATAAGGGACTCGCTGACATTTAGCACCCTGACTTCCCTAGTTGCTTTTCGTATGAAAACTGTAATGATAACAAGATAATGTCCATTGCGCAGTTTTAATTGGCTCAGGTAGGTTATTCAGCGACTGTTCAAATTCTATATAATATTTTTTTAACGAATGCGTCTATATGCATTCATTTAAAAAATTATAAAAATCACGGAGTAAAAAGGTTTGTTTCTAATTCTGTTATCTGTAACTTTTCTGTGCTATGTTGTGGCGTAAAATATCATTGTTTTATATCAAATTCGTTTGTGTAATTTTTTTAATGGAGTGTAAATAACTAGTGTGATATTTATGTGATTGTTATTACTTTTGCATCACGAGAGGTGTCATTAGTAGGCCTCGCTTCTCTTCGGGGACCTGTATACCTTAGTAGGTAGTTAGGTAGCCACACTCGAAACAATATTAGACGGAGTATACGTAGTTATGTTTTTTATTTTTTGTTCAATGATTAAAATAAAAATAACACATAAATATTACCCCAAGCTTCCTACTAAAGGTACAGCAGTAAAACCCGCATGCAAATCGGGCAAACCTTTTCTTAGTTATAGTTTACTTGTCTACTTTGTGGTTATAGGTAGACTATTGTATGCCCAAGTGTGGCGGGAATGCGAAGGTTAAAACTACTAAAATTTTGTAACATCTGACAACAATTTGTATCCGTTTTCCAGAATATTTTTTTTTTGATTGATTGATATTATATAGATATCTTAATATAATTAAGCTGAAGAGTTGTGTTGTTTGTGAATGCGCTAGTCTCTGAAACTGGCAGTCGGATTAAAAATATATTTTTATGAATGATAGCCACATTCATGAGGAAAGCTTAAAGGCTTATTACCATTTTTCATTAGCCATACCGAAGGGAAGCGAGAGGGTTTATGCTCAGATCCTATATCTAACCCATCGTTAAACCGATCGTTATCGAGTTAATAGTATTAATTTCTTAAAATACACTTTTAGTTACGCCTCGTAGATAGTTCTACTACTACTACGACCGTATGCAAAACGAATCGTTTTTTGAATATAGTGCCACAGGAGTGGGTACGGGATAGGAAACGAATAAGGCCGGTTCCAATAGTTGACGTTTTTATTCGCACCACTCCCTCCCTTTCACCCTTCGGAAAGCGCTGGAGGTGGTGAATGCTCATGCAAACCAACACAGCCGACTGCGTTGGTTATATGCGACTCACGTCACGAGCACCTGAAAATGGCTTTGTCCTATACGGCCTTTAAGTCTTCGTATGTCGCGACCCTTAGATTAAAAAGTAAATATATATACTCTAAGGTCGCGACCTCGTCTGGAGATACGACGCGCTAGCGCATGCCGTGTTTTCAGATCACAAACAACATTCAACGATACAAAATTCAACGTTATTTTAAATTTCTTCTTTATCAATTTTTTCTATCCTGCTCGCACTATTTCGTTACTGAACCTACTTTCCTTTCTAGAACTTTCTAAAAATTCAATTGTAAATCTTCTATCCTGCTCGCACTGTGTTCTTTCTGACATACGCGTAAAAATTCAGATGAATCTACGCGACAATAGGAACCGGCATTACTAGTTAAACAATAAAGTAGCTCAATTTAAATACAATGTATTGTCTAAGGAATAAAGTACATAATTGGAATAGAGCCAGAACGCACTTATTGGGATTACGCGCCCACTTTAACCACACGTCCGGTGACCAGCATACCACATGTTAGTTTCACTATTTATAACTCAAGAACGGCTCGACCAATTTTATGTTTTTTGTGTTTTTGGATTTGTCTTCGTCCGGAATAGGATAATGAGTGGAAAACATCTGAAAAGTCAAAGAAAAATAATTTTTACGGTTCATAGCAACACAATTGAGTCGAATTATAGACCGTGTTTAGTTTTTATTTCGTGACAGTGTTTTGTTTTTGTTTCGTGATGTGTAACTATATATGATAGTGATATATAGATGATAGTGTAACAAGTGTTTCAGCTAAGAAGTTATCAAAACCTTATTAATTATAAGGCGGAAAGAAGTTCGCCGGGACAGCTAGTGGTTTTTAATTTTTAAAAGCTTTTAATTCATTGCTTTAGTAATCATGACGGATGAAGGTGACAAGTTATATCCGCACTGTGACTTCAACGTTTGGCTGAGGACTTGTGAACAGGAGGTCACCGAACCCTTGGAAGGCAATGTGACAGGTATGTGAATTTTTTGTGTAAATAGCCGACGAACGATCTGATAGGCCATCTAATAGCTAGTGGTCATCGCCCATGGATGTAATGTGCGTAGACCTTTGGCTGGCTGGCTACAACCCATTAATGGCCCACTACTGAGCACGGGTCTCTCCTCGTACCTGAGGAGGCCTAGAGCATACTCCACCACGCTGCTCCAGTGCGGATTGGTGGAGGGGTTAGTGGCCAACCCAAGTGTCGGAAATTTTAAGCCGCCCGAAGGTATCCGACATGGCTTATCGACTGCTACCAAATGATAACAACCGGGACCGACGGCTTTACGTGCCCTCCGAAGCACGGAAGCGCTCAAGAAATTTTTGCCACTAGCGGTCACCCATCCAACTACCGACCGCGCCCGCTGTTGCTTAACTTTGTCGATCACTTGAGATCGACGCAAGCCGCCGGGCTATGAGCGCTTCCGTAGACCTACGTAGACCTTTATTGTTTAGGAAATAATAAAATTGATTTAGTAGAGAGGTCTTGGCTGTTCATGAGATCGGACATCTCTTTAACAGAAGAAGCGTTGGGAGGTTGCGGGTCTTGGCAACCTACTACATGGGCTAATAAATTTTAAATCGTACCATATCGACTGCGCTGATAATTTCTGGTCAGAAATGGTCACGTAACTTAAGTTTAATGCCTCAGTAAACTGTTTCAGGGGAAATTCCGTCTTGGGTGTGCGGTACTCTGCTCCGCAATGGTCCCGGAGCTAACAGAGTTGGTGCTACGCGCTTTAATCACGTTTTTGATGGCTCGGCACTATTGCACAGGTAACTTAGGTCAATGTAGGCTGCAATTGGTGATGTATTTAGCGTTATTTATAATAGAAGAAGAAGAAACAACGTTTCTTCTTGATAGATGGCGCCGCTGTCGGTACGTCAAACGGCTGGACCGATTGGGATGAAATTTTCTATGTATATTCCAATGGGTCACTGGATAATTTCAAAACACAATTGGACCCGGTAGGTGGCGCTGCTGTCGGTCTATCGCTTAAAGCTTTTCCGGGCAGGGCGACGTCTGCCGGAACAGCTAGTTGAACATAAATAGACAATGAAATAGTTTTTCTATTTCTACTTTTCGGTACAAACAATAGAAGGTCTTATCGCTCAGAGCGATCTCTTATTGTCTAAAGAGCATGAGAAGTAATTAAATATAGTGAGATGACAACAGTGATAGCCTTCGACCTTGAGTGCCAGGAGCAAAAATAATTACTTGCAATAAATTATATGACTGTATAATTACATACAATGAATAATGATGAATTATAATTACATACAGACGAAACTGGTGTTGTTTTTTGAGGAAGTGCAACGTAATTTTTGTTATCATGCTCGATCATTATAACCGCATAATGATCTTTATACCAATTTTTAACCCTCGACGCGAAAATAGGAATTTTATAAGTTTGACGTGACTGTGCGCTGATCGTAGCTCCTAAACTAATGCAAATTATTAAATGCGATTTTTTTGCTTGAAAGCTGACGTGATCGACATGGCTCCTAGCTATAAATTATGAAGATCTGTTCAGGCGTTAGGTGCATGATCATCAGCTCATTACAACATTTCTTGTCGGGGGATTTTTAATGTATGTCTCGTACATAATGTCCTATTATAATTCTCAGGTTTGGGATCAAAGATGGCCACGCCACGTATCAGTGTCGCTTCGTGCGAACCAACTCCTGGCTCAAGAACCACGCCACTGACAGAATTGTATTTGCCGAGTTTGGCACCAAGGCTATGCCCGATCCATGCCAGACTATCTTCGAGAGGTAAAATTGATTTAGTATGTAGGTAGAACCTGTTTATTGGGACAAGTCTAAAGAAACATCATCTGTGGAATACTATAATAAAAGTATAATTTTTTTATAAGTCAATGGTCTGTCACATAAATGTCTACTCCGGCCGAGATCAAACCCGGGAGCCTCGGTTCGGTTCGCAGGGTCACTACCAAATGAGCTGTGGAGTTCATTTGGGGGATCTTGGTTCCAATCTTAGATGTATCTTCGGGTATTGAATACTCTGAAAAAATCTGCAGATCTATAGAATCTCAATTACAAAAGTCTGCCTCCTATTATAGATTATTGTCAAAAATATTGGGTGTGTGGCTAGTCCAAGATAATATTATGTACTTACTTAGACGACTGGGAAATTTTATCAAACATACTTTCGTTTTAGGATAGCATCAGTGTTTAAAATAGGCGATGCCATTACCGACAATACAATGGTGTCCGTGTATCCATTTGGAGATCAGGTGTACACGTTCACAGAAGTGCCAGTAATACACCGGTGAGTAGCATTCATATTATTAACTGAAGTATTAAGTATTGGATATTGGTAAAATAAATACAGAGTAAAGATATTATCTAGAAATGAGTTGAGCGGTCATAAAATTGTAACTGATTAATTTATTAATAACTAGCTATCCCGGAGAACTTCGTACCGCCCTATTAATTAATAAATAAAATACATAATAATAAATAACGCTACACATTCATAGCCCCACACTAGGATTCCCTGTGTCGTGGGTGCCATTGAATACACACAAGATAAGAACACACCCAGACCAAGAACGGAAATTTAAATTCATCATTCAAATTTCCGGCTCGCTGGGAATCGAACCCAGAACCCTCGGAACGGCGATCCGGCGTGTTAACCATTGCGCCATCCGGGTCGTCTTAATTATTAAACGTTGTGTAATCTGTGTGTAATAATAACACTATCACGAAAAAAATAAACAGTATCTCAGCAGTTCGACTCAATTGTTTTTGCGCGCACTTTGACAATCTTTATTTTTTTTCCTTATCTGGTATTTCATCTTGTGTCAAACACAATTCTCATGAAATAAACAAAACGAGTTAATGAATTGAACGAATCATCAGTCATCTGCCCGTTTCAAGAATTTTAATGTTGTTTTCAATAATATACCTATGTACCTATTTAGTATGCTTGGAGTAGCATTCAGTACTTATATGTTTTTTTAGATTCCATCCATTGCGAAGTAATCAGTTTTCAATGCCTATTAATCCGCTTATGATTATGTTATGATAAGCTACTTATGATTAAATATTATATAATTTGTCATCTTATTACATAATTATAATGAAAATTGATTAAAATGATAATGGTTTTGTTATACGTTGGTACTTATTTTGCAAAATGCTACATACGAACGATAAGACATGTTAATCGGAAATGTTTTAAAAATTCACAAACAGCAAATATTGTACACATTACTCTAGCCGGGAATAAAACCTGAATACGTTGGAAGGGAAACAGTGGCGTCCAATATTGATTCATGATTATTTAAGTTATAGATATTTATATCTTAAGGCTAAATGATAATCCAGATGTTACAAATCAAGAAATCAATAAATATGTTAAGTAGAGTTTTAAATTAGGTACTGTCTAAAGTTGGCCGTGAAATATTCCAATATGTAAGTACCTAGTAGGTCGCGGTCTGTATTTAATTGGGTGACAGTTATTACGACGACCCGGATGGCGCAGTGGTTAACACGCCAGATCACCGTTCCGAGGGTCCTGGATTCGATTCCCAGCGAGGCGGAAATTGGAATGATGAATTTAAATTTCCGTTCTTGGCCTGGGTGTCCGTGTTCTTGTCTTGTGTGTTGTCCATGGCACCCACGACACAGGGAATCCTAGTGTGGGGCTATGAGTGTGTAGCGTTATAAAAAAAATTATTGGCAGAAAAATATTATTATTATTAAAAAAAAAAAAAAAAACACGTAGCAATCGTTAAGCCTTGACGCCTTCGGGTGGCATGAAAATTTGCGTTAGGTACATGTGTTGGCCTCAAATCCTTCTACATCAATCCGCATTGGAGCAGCGTGGTGAAGTATGATCCAGGCCTCCTCAGCTGTAAAGAGACCCTTGCTTTATAGTGGGCCTTGTAGTGAGTTGAAGTGTCCCGTTTCCTTCGGTCGGCAACGCGTCGGAACAGCCGTCGTTACTGATCCATGGGTGACGGTGGTGACGTAACATCAAATGTCACGTCCGCCCGTTTATTAATTTGTTTTTATACATACCAATTACTATTTTGGAAGAAACCCAAGGTATAATTATTTAAATTTATAAAATTAATATTATTATATATTTTATATAGTTTGTAGATTTTATATAAAATTATTTAATGAGTGAAAATGTCTCTAATTTAATAAATCATATAAATGTGATCATTAATATGCATTTATGCTAAATAATATTTTAATGCTATGAAAAACCTGCAATGATTAGGTATGCAAATTTATGCATACACAGAAAACAAAAAAAACCATAAATATTGACGACCCCTGTAGTGTAGTGTCCCTGTCTACGAAGCGAGGGATCCCGGTTCGGTTCCTGGTCGGGGCAGATATTTATGTGACAGATAAATGTTTGTTCTCGGGTCGTGGGTGTTAGTGATGTGTTATTTGTGTTGTCCATGCCACCCGCGACACAGGGAATTCTTGTGGACCCCCACAAGAATGTATGAGTGTATTTAGTGTGATATTATTATCTATCAAACGTCATTGGTCAGCTTTATATTTTTTTTTTTACATTTATTACTCGAACATGTTATGAGTTATGACGTACCTACCTATCATTAACACAAAAACTTTCAAACATACAAAACATCACATCGATTCTTTGCTTCGTTTTGACGTGCAAGAAGGTCAAAAAAACGGTTTGTTATTTATAACGTTAGTAAGCCTGTATTTTTTTTATTGCCAGCATAGATCCAAAGACGCTAGAAACCATAGAGCGGCGAAGTCTAGAAGCGTGCGTAGTGAATCACACAGCCCATCCACATGTAATGCCCAATGGTAAGAGATACACTTATCGTAAAACTTACAATTTTACAGAATTGTACAGTGTTCTGTGATTTTCCATTTTGAATCGAATTTAATGCGGCTTGCGGATGTTTAAAATCGCCCTTTTACAAACTTTTATTACACCAATATAAACTTGCAATGTTTCTATGTATGTTGGGGTCAAATCTAGTAAGCTGAACTGGTTTAAATTCCTCTTACTCAGCTTTCAAGGGCCCAGCCGAAGCACGACACACCGTTTGGAAGTTGTCTCCAGCAAGAGGGTGGTAGGGCCCCTGCTGGGTTCAAAACCTTACCTACCACCAGCCAAAAATATATCATAGATTAACAATATTGGTTCAATAACAAGTTCTTTCATGAATCTAATAAGTAATAATCTTCTAATATGTAAAAAAAAACGATTTTTTTTTTGTTTTCCAGGTGACGTGTACAACTTGGGTATGTCAGTGTGTAGGGGGCAATTACAACATGTCATAGTTAAGTTCCCGTTTACTGAAGAAGGTAAGATAGCCATTTCAATGAAAATAATGGCAAAATAATTAAATACATAGACAGATAATAATATGACACTTAACCTTTTTGCAGATGATATGTTCGAGAAGGCACACATAGTATGCACCATACCTCCAAGATGGCCGATGTACCCCGCGTATATGCATTCCTTTGGTAAATTAACTCGTAATATTAATAAAAAGTACAATGCGTCTGTTTTACTGATGGTTCTCACAAATAAGATGCGAATAAAAACGAAACCTGTCCCTTAGTATCCTCCCTCCACAATGATTCGACGTTACCCGCGCTAGAATTTATTTTCACATTTTTGTTATATCTCAAACGGATTAGGCAGCGTTGGCGCTTAAATCTCCCAGGCGGCCCGATGTTTTCCGACTTTCTCAAAAGTTTTCGTCATATTTCAACCAATTTACACAAAACTTTAATAAATTATACTTACCTAAATTTTGTTCCTGAATCCCTCTATCAATATCAGACAGACGCGGCCGTGGACTTTGTTTGTTAACTATTCTACGAGTATTACGAGATGTTGATAACTATTCTCTTACATACTTACAGGAATAACTGAGAACTATTTCATCCTCATCGAACATCCGCTGTGCTTGTCGCTTTTCGGTGTTTTTAAAAACAAGATATTCAACGATGAACTAGCTAAAGCATTGCAATGGTACCCTGATGACCAGGTAAATATCCAAAATTGCTGATATCATCATAAATAGCAGTCGTTAAGCCGTGTCGGACAGTCGGACGCTGTATGGGTATGTTTCCTAACGTATAATATATATTGATTTTCACTTGAAGTTGCACAGATAGATAAAAAAATAATTGACCTCTACATCAATAACCAAGTCTTACATTACAATTTATATCAATAGGTATGTTTAATAATTTAGATTATCATGGTCATTATTTATATCTACTGTTTATACTATTTTATTGAGATTTATGATTGATTTAATATTTATTTTCACTTGTTTACTAATTAGGACTCAAATGCATTATTTTTAATTATAAAATTATGCATTAATTCGTTGAATTGGAAACCGGTTTTAATTAACTTTAATAAATTAATTAATTACAATGAAAGAATATATCCAATGTACAGATTTGGCTTTACACGTTAGTTTTAATATTAGTAACCCTACCTAAATATTTTGTTGTGACCTATTCTACTCCGTTTATTACCCGGGGTTCGTTCGCGAAGTTCTGCTGGTCGATCCAAGGTGCCGTGGTTCTATCAATCGGACCACGGGCAAATCAAATTACCCATAAACCACCCATAGATCATTGATACTAAGGGCAATTTTGCATACCCGAGGTTCTATCCAACTACAACCTCTTTCAGACATGCATAACACTAGTGGACCGACATGACGGATCCATAAAACGCTACCGTACCGAATCCTTCGCGTTTTTCCACATCATCAATAGTTACGAGATCGATGGGAAAGTAATTGTCGACATCAGCACATACGAGGACCCTAAAATTATCAGTGCACTATACGCTGAGACTATTGAGGTGAGTTTATGAATTGTAGTTGCGTAATGTGTTATCCTCACACAACCTAACATTTATTTAAATATCTGGGCTATCGATAGGTGTAAATCAATTTTATATTTTTAGAATTATTTGATATATAAGGATCTACAATATTAAATTAGATTCCCCGATATTTTTTTCCTCTAAAAAGTAAAAGTTAAAGACGTATTCACGTCAAAAAATTCAGTAACATTGTAACTTGTAGCTATAGAAATGCAATTTAACGAATGGTGAAGTAAATATTTGTAGGCCATGCAGTCTAATAAGGAGTACGCCGATTGGTGCCGCAGCAGGCCGAACCGGATTGAAATACCATTGGATGCGCCGGAGATGAGCAAGGTGGATATGAGGCTGCTGGCTGACACCAGCTGCGAAACGCCGAAGATTAATTACGAGAAATATAACGGTATTGATTTTTTTGCAAACGAGTAGTAGATTACCTTTTTTTTAAACGATGCTAAGTTAATCCTTGACAACAATCCCACCTGATGGTAAGTGGGCACGGCCTCGTTATTAATTGACCACAATCCTACCTGATGGTAAGTGGAGGTGTAGTCTTGGGTGGTAGAGCGCACTAAGTTAGTAGAAGCCTATTCACTCTTGATTTGAAGTTATTCCTTAAAGTTATTATACTTTTAGACTATCAATATTATGTATTTTATCTGTCTAAGTTACTTTTGCCTAACTTGATTAGGTAGTAATTAGATGGCTGGTCTACTCGTGTTTTGGTTAATATAAAAATGCGATGAAAATATATATACTGGTTGTTTTGTTTTCCTTCCAGGACGGCCATACAATTATTGCTACGGTACGGGGACCGATGTCGATGCGGCGCACGCAGCGCCGGTACTTAAATAATTTCTCTATGTTCTTGCATTGTTTCTCTAAGTACGCGTTAGCATCCCTTGTGAGCATTATCGTCCCTTTCTGGGGGCTTAAGATTTTCGTGGTGACTGTAGAAGACAAAAACAAAGAGATGAGTTCGACTCAGGCTAACCAAGTTATCAGAAAGTGAGCCATATTCTAGGCCCACATAATTACGTAATCGAAAAATGTGGACTATTTATCTGTTCTTATTAATATTCTTTTTCAGTAGCTTTTTTAGGCAAATAGTAACTTAATCGGTAATTAATACCTTGTTATACATGACTTTAGGTTAACCGAACTTACAAACAGATTGTGTTGTATTGTGACGCCTGGTAAATAATAATGTTATACTTAGTTACACTTATTTACCTATTTCATTGTTGCAGTTAGTAAAGATCGACTTAAAGGCGGGCGATTTCAAGTTATGGTATGAGGCAGGCTGGTCTCCAGGAGAGCCGATATTTGTGCCACGCCCTGGTGCCACGGTATATTAGTTGAAATATTTAAAATTATAACTTAACTATCCCCCGCCAATCCGCTCTGGAGCAGCGTGGTGGAGTATGATCTAAACCTCCTCAATGTTCAATGGATGGGAGCCATGACTTTGTCTTGACACAATTTTTTATATTCTCATCTGATTACAAATTTCTTTAAAGTATGTATTTTTTTTTGTAACCGACTTGAAAAAAGGAGGAATCGATTCGACTGTATAATTTTTTGTGTGTGTGTTAACCTCATAACTTTTTACTGGGTGTACCGCTTTTGATGATTCTTTTTTTAAGCTTGTCATGTGGTCCCAATTTGAGCGAGATCTGACGAGTAGTTTTTGAGTTATCCCTAATAATGCGTATTTTTTACTTCGAGTTGATGATGTTCTCATTTTCTTGTCGATGTAAAATTAATAATTTTAAAATTAATTTTATTTGTTTTAATATATAGGATGAAGACGACGGCGTGTTGTTGTCGGCGATGGTCCGCGAGTGCGCGCCGCACAGTGAGCACGCGCACGCACTGGCGCTGCTCGTGCTGGACGCGCGCACGATGCGCGAGCGGGCGCGCGCGCTGTTCCGCACGCCCTCGCCCGCGCCCAAGTGCCTGCACGGGTGGTTCCTGCCCGAGGGACGCGGCGATGTTAAATCTTAGTTCTAAATCATAATGCACTACCTACGATCTGTGTCCTTCTAACTGTTCATAATGTACTTCGTATACCTGCAATTTGTTAACTATACCTACCTAGGTACCATGCTATATTTTAATTACCAGAAATATATTTTGTCGGGGAATGCAAAACAGGCATATTTTATGTGTAGTCAGAGTTTTTATTTACCTCAAACTCACAAAATAATTACAATTAAAAATTTAAAGTACTTAAGTACGAAAAAATGATGGGCAAAACAATTTACTGCAATCATTGGAAACTTAACTCATCGCGGATTGAGCACATTTTACACTCACAATTACTATATAGGTAGGTACTCGTAGTTTGTACAATATTGTACAAACTACTGCCTATAATATGTTATGTGCCAATTTCTTATTGGGTATGTGGATTGTGGAGTCTTATTGACGCTGTAATTATTATTTCTTATAACTATTATTTCTTCAATAGAACCACTTGAAACTTTGTATATAGGTTTCTCGAGTGACGCAAGGGAAAGAATAAAAAAGAAACTACTTAAAAAAACTAACAAAGGATTTTTGGAAAATAAGAATTTCACGCGGGGATAAAATCACACCTTTTTTATGGTAATAGCCGTTAAACGAACAGATGAGCCACCTGGTGGTAAGTGGTCGCCGTCGCCCGGACATCAGTAAAACCAAAGCATCATCACGGTAATAGTATCACACAGTATTGTGACTCGACCCTATCGTTGAAATAAATGCCTAAAGACCCGCGCGGGCCGCCTCTTTCTGGTTGTAGTGAATGTCAGTGGGTAAGAAACCAGAAACTGTCCTCCCTAAGTAAATTGTGATCATGCTACACGCATCCCAATATTTTGTAAAGGACGCACTTAGCCTCCTTTTATAATAATTAATAACGTAAATTACAAATTGAAATTTATGTATATATATTTTTTGCATTTACGACAGTTTCGCCAAAGCGTCTTTAAATATTGAATTGTTAAAATTACATGTATATCTTTACCAAATTTTATTGATTTGGTAGACATTTTTTGTTGTTCCATAAATTAGAAAGATTTGTTTTTGCAATAATTGCACAAATAAAAAACTTTTTCACTGAATCTCCATACTTATATCTGTTATCTCCCCGTTTTATGGGTTGAAAAGTATTATACATATAGGCAGACCTACATATAAGCTGCAAACACATCAAGTATCGTCTAAATCTAATCAGTGCTTTCCGAATAATGTTCCAACAAACAACTTATTTGGAATAATTCTGTACTATAGGTATTATACAATATACTATACAGTACACTATACATTATGCTATACAGTATAGCCGTATATTTGGAATAATTCTGCCTATGGAAAAATTCGTAACTTTTCCGAGTTATACTAATTGGAAATCTCGATAAATATCAAAATTATCTACAAATGGCGGCGCTGGACAATTTTCGAATGTACTACATGTAGGTATACCTACCTAAGTGACATGTTTCCCGAAGCGAAGCGAGGGCTGGTCTTAAATACATAATTTTAATTATAATCGTTAAGATAAACCAAAAGGATTTTTTACTGCTATTACTAAATACTTATAAGTTATAAGTAACCATTCGATGCGAGTTTCTTAAGTAGTTGGCAGCGTTCTGCAGGAAATACAACAAGTATTAATCCTTAATAATGTAAGTACTCGTATTGTTTTAGTAAATAAATAAATAATTAATTATATAGAAACGAGCAATCTATACAAATAAATAAAATTGGAGTGTCTGTTTGTAATATTAAAATAACCGCTTTTTACTAAATGCATCTTAGGATGTGTATACACGGTGCATATACCAAAATAACATTTTCTACAGTTTTTCACTGTCTGTCTGTCCGTTTGTTTGAGCTAATCTCTGGAAGGCTGGACCGATTTTGACGGGACTTCCACTGCCAGATTGTTGTAGGCTACTTTTAGATTTTTATTTTTTTAAATTTCACGCGGACTAAGTCGCGGGCACTGCTTGTTAGTTGATATAAGTAGGTAGGTACTTAGTCGATCATATTAAATTATTATACAATAACAATGTTTTTAATAAATTTAAAATTATATTATTTACCTGAGTACTAAGTTTCATTAAGTACCTATTATTTTAGCAACCATGCCGAACCAACCGGATCAAGACATAAAAATATATCCCAACTGTGACTATAACGTATGGTTAAGAACTTGTGAAAAGGAAGTCACTGTGCCCCTGGAAGGGGACATAGCAGGTACGGTCAACAACATAGTTTTAGGTGGGTCTTAAAATCTGGGATTTTACTATAATTATGAACAAAATTTAGGTGAAATTCCGTCTTGGGTACGTGGCACCCTGCTCCGAAATGGCCCGGGAGCTTATAAAGTTGGTGATTCGCGGTTCAAACATATTTTTGACGGCTCTGCGCTTCTGCACAGGTAATGCTAAGTGAAAAACTCTGCTTTAATAATAACGAAAATTAAATGACTTCTTTTAAAATTAAAATGTTTGATTTCGAATTAAGACTACTATCGTAGTTTTACTGATTGACTTACCTATAGGTACTTTATTTAATTGTACAATATTGTATCTTCGATTGATTTGTCACTTCCCTTTGTTCGAATATTATGCGTGTGCCTGTTCTTTGTGTTTATGCAATAAGTAAGAAATAAATAATTGCAACTACGCTGAATTAACTTACAAAATTGTTCATATTTTGATGGACACGGTTTTCCATAATCGCATCATTTTATGGAATAGAACTAATAGTGGAGTTGAAAAGGAGACTGAGGGAAATATAATAAGCAGTTTTTCAGATTTTTTATCAAAGATGGTCGCGCGACTTACCAGTGCCGCTTCGTACGCTCCAACACCTTACTGAAGAACCGGGCAGCTAATAGGATTGTCATCACGGAATTCGGAACAAAGGGGGTTCCGGACCCTTGTCAGACTATCTTCAGCAGGTCAGTTTTACTGGTGCTTTAGCTCTCAGCAGCCGAATTCAGGGCATAAGCCTCTCCTCGATACCCTAGAGCGTCTTAGTAGTCAGCCCAAATGCAGATTTAATCATTAATGCCTCAAATTTCGCACTGAGTAGGTACTTTTTGTTCACCCTTCAAACAAACTGTTCGATGGTAGTCTAAGCTACTGGTGGATTGCAACAACTGCAAACAAGACACAAGTCGCATGGACAGCCGCATCCAGGATAAAAAAGAATATTGTATCTGCATCGCCGTCCAAAACAGAATTGGTCGACACCCCCACAGAGAAATAATAGCTCCTGCGGCTAAAAAGAAACCTACTTAATTGGAGATTCGTCGTCTTTGCTACAATCGATTCGCTTATCACTGACGAATGACACAAGACGATCAAGTTGTGCTCCTATTAGCAGTATTATTATTGCGAGGTGAGAGACGTTCTTCGTGAAGTTTAGGCGTTCTAGAGATCATTTACTATTCTTACAAATAGTGATGAAATCGCGTCGACTATTAACCCAGAACCCCCAACAACACATGGTGATACTAAATATCCATAAGTCATACCTTGATTTTACAGAATAGCATCAGTTTTCAAGATGTCAGATAAAATGACCGATAACACTTTGGTATCCGTATATCCATTCGGAGATCAGGTATACACGCTAACAGAATTTCCAGTAATTCATCGGTGAGTACAAATTGGTTTTCAAAGCATAGCAAAATAGTACGTTACAATTTTCTTACGACGCCGACGACGTTGCGAATCTTTGAATGTTCATGCCAATTGATGAAATCAATTTCATGTTTACCTACGTTGTAGATAATATATTCAAATATGTCTATTTAATTTTAGCATAGATCCCGAGACACTAGAAACTCTAGAGCGGAAAAGTCTAGAAGCATACGTAGTGAACCACACAGCCCATCCACATGTAATGCCAAATGGTAAGATTTTTTTAATTAATTTTTAGTAGACCTACGTTTAGCCGACTTTGAAAAAGGAGGAGCTTGTATATTCATGTGCATGTTTTCTACATTATATAAAAATTTAAGTACCTAAGCAATTCGAATAGTTCTATTATTATAATTGTCTGCTTTACTGTTTCAGGAGACGTTTACAATTTGGGCATGTCTGTGTATAACGGAAAATTGAGACACGCTATTGTTAAATTTCCGTTTTCGGAAAATGGTAATCTTTTTAAATTTAATTTATTTTTGAAATATGTTATGGTAGGTTAAGTTGAATTAAATAAAACAGAAATTGTAATCCCGCCCCAGCCGGATACTACGGACGAAGCCTCGCCCCTTCCCCATTTATCCTACCCCGCTTTTCCTACTTCCCGCTTGTGTCATATTCCCTTTCGTGATTAGTAGGTATTATGAATAAAGTTATTTAAACAAATTTAAATTTATTATCGATTATTTTGTCTTTTTATCAATGAAGTTAAAATTGTAAATGTTTCGAAGCTGATTTAAATTATCACTGCTTAATTCAGGGCTATTATTATGCTTTTCATTATTTGATTCAGGTGATATGTTTGAGGACGCTCACATAGTATGCACTGTACCGTCAACGTGGCCGATGTATCCCAGCTACATGCACACTTTTGGTAAATTTACTTTAACTTTAGTAAAGATTCGGCGAAACCGGCCGCCCGCCGACAGCCACCGGTGGCTGTGGTTCGGTGGCGCTTCTTTTGGAAGCACGATACGACCATCGGCCTAAAAGACGTCACTTCTTATAGCCATCTCTTTGGCATGAAATTATTTTACGAATTGTTTAAAATACAGCTGTTATTTTTCATAAATATGACTGTAGATTTAAGCTTAATACCGTTGAGGTTGTTCTAAAAATATTTTCGTTTTCGAAAAGACAACTTAACATACATCCTGCAAAATATTTATAAATAAAAAAAGCAATATTCCATCATTTGTAAAGGCCAAACTGAGTAAAAGTATCTTAATATGATTCAGTGTGGTCTAAACAACCTAAGCGTACTAAGGCGATGACAGAAGATCCAATGTACTTACACTGTATTATTTCTCTTCACAGGGATTACAGAGAACTACTTTGTGATTGTTGAACAACCACTGTGTCTGTCACTGGTCAACATTCTCAAACATCAAATATCCAGTAACGAAGTTGCCAAAGCTTTGCGTTGGCGACCTGATCGCGAGGTGTTGTGATTGTTTTTATATCTGATATCCTCGAAATTTTACCTCCTTCCTTGATTTCTCTTTAAACTAACTTCACTTTATCTGCCTATAGGTTCGCCATCCATCTTTAAATGTTTTCAATCCCTATTTGTGAGGAATTGTTAAATCACATTTTTTATAGAATTAAGGTAGCAAACGGCCTACAACAAGACTCACACGGGGACCAGGACAGTTACTCCGATTAGCAGACGGTGTTAGAACATTAGTTAGTTAGTTTGTTAGTAAGCATGAGGACTGGGACAGGGGCTCTTAGTGATATTTAGTACTGTTATTTGTTGTTAGTTGATTCGGTCACAGATGTGTTGCTACCCTTAAGGACTGAGATGGTCGCTTTTAAAAACTGTAGCTGGCTCCGAGCTCCGCTGTGAGTACATCATTATAACTACCCTAATACCCTTTAATGATTTTCCTCTTTCCTACTTCCTACTAATTAGTATTTGGAATAGTTTCACTCACTAATCTTCATCTGAAATAATGATCTTCAAATTATCTTTTTGTTATTATTAAACGAATGTGTTACAGACATGCATTGTAGTAATCGATCGACGGGACGACTCAATAAAGCGCTTCCGTACAGACTCCTTCGCGTACTTCCACATTATCAACAGTTACCAGGAAGAAGGAAGACTTATAGTGGATATAATTACATACGACGACGATAAAGTTATCCAGGCTCTTTACGTAGAGGCCATTGAAGTAAGTCATGAGAAACTTAACAATCTTTTTCGATTTCTTTCTGTATTTACATTCTTATCTTCACCAATAGCTTGCACAACTAATTCGCGGTACCTACATTGCTCACCAAATTACACCCGTTCTAAGATGGAACAATAGTTTGGGATTTCGCTATGACTCGTGAAGTCTTTGAATATAATCATTTATACATGTACAGAATTAAAAGTTCATTCTTTATAAACATTTTTGACCTACATTGTATGCATTACTCTCGTACCAGTATACCTAACAATCTTGCGCACAATTGTCCATTGATAGAGTCGGGAAAAATTCCCAATAAGATATCCCTGTAAATCCCTCTTGCCGTATTACCAATCGTTACGGAGCCAAAAGTTACGGAAGTAGTCCACAGTGAAATTATACTATTAACTTTAGGGAATGCAGTCTAACAAGGATTATGCTGCATGGTGCCGTACTAGACCGAAGCGAATTGAAATACCTCTGGATGCACCAGAGAGGAGCAAAGTGGACATCAGGCTGCTAGCGAATACCAGCTTTGAGATGCCGAAGATTAACTACGAGAAATGTAACGGTATGGGCATTACAATTCATCATCATCATCATCGAACGAAACCCATAACTGTCCACTGCTGGGTAGGCGTCACCTCTCTCAATGTGAGGGGTACAGGTCATAGTCCACCACGATGGCCAAGGAGGGATTGGCGTACTTCACACAAGTTTGAGAACATTATGGGGAACTCTCAGGTGTGCAGGTTTCCTCATGATGTTTTCCTTCACCGAAGCTAGTTATAATTCTAATGGCTTCAACCCATTAATGGCCCACTACTGAGCACGGGTCTCTCCTCATACCTGAGGAGGCCTAGAGCATACTCCACCACGCTGCTCCAGTGCGGATTGGTGGAGGGGTTAGTGGCCAACCCATGTGTCGGAAATTTTTAAGCCGCCCGAAGGTATCCGACATGGCTTAACGACTGCTACCATATGATAACAACCGGGACCGACGGCTTCACGTGCCCTCCGAAGCACGGAAGCGCTCAAGAAATTTTTTGCCACTAGCGGTCACCCATCCAACTACCGACCGCGCCCGCTGTTGCTTAACTTTGTCGATCACTTGAGATCGACGCAAGCCGCCGGGCTATGAGCGCTTCGATATAGTTATATAGTTATAATGATATATATATATATATCATATATATATCATATATATATGATATAGTTATAATTCTAATACACACATAATATCATTTTAGACAATTATGCGTGCATGAATTGAACCTTGGCCCCACAGATTCCCAAGTTCCAAACACTCGGCTATCACTGCCTATAAACGGTATTGACATTTCGATTGCTGCACAATAACTAACCGGGCATAAGAATTGAGCCACCTCATTAAAATTTAAAAATAAGATATTTTTAGTTTAAATTCTCAATTAAAATTCGGAATAATGTTAGGTATACCTAGTAATGACCCCATATTACTCAACTATTTGCAGGTCTTCCATACAATTATTGTTTCGGTTGCGGGACAGACGCCACTGCGACGCATTCAACGCCGGTAAACATACACTTTTCACTTTTGTACTACAGAAACCTCCTTATCTACAGCTATTGCTATAACGAATTTATTTCATTGTTATAGATAGTAAAGCTTGACGTCAACACCGGTGATATCAAGCTCTGGTATGAAGCAGGCTGGTCTCCCGGAGAACCAGTGTTCGTGGCTCGACCTGGAGCTACGGTACGTACTTCAAATATATCGACCGTTTAAATATATTTAGTCATATATCATAAATACGTAATCTGATAGCGGAAGCATATTAATAGGGATCCGTTTTGGTACCCTAAAATCTAGGAGCTCTATAATAATCTCTTGTATTATAATAGGAGGAAGACGACGGCGTGTTGTTGTCGGCGATGGTCCGCGAGTGCGCGCCGCACAGTGAGCACGCGCACGCGCTGGCGCTGCTCGTGCTTGACGCGCGCACGATGCGCGAGCGAGCGCGCGCGCTGTTCCGCACGCCCTCGCCCGCGCCCAAGTGCATGCACGGGTGGTTTCTGCCTGAAGGACGCTGACTTTTATTATTATTCTTAAAAATTACTCCCTCTATATTAATTTTATAAACTTTTAGCTATGAATCTGGTGGTATAGTTGTTTAAATAAAAGGGGCAGCAAAGAAAAATGAGTAGAAAGAAATGTGTTTTTTTTTTCAAAAATCAAATATCTTTATTCAGTCTATCAGTTACATCTAAGTTAATCAGTTGATGAAGCAACCTAGTAAGCATAAAATAATTTATACTTGTGTCAGGATGTCCCACTCTTCCTTAACACAAACTTTACTTATTTATAATAGACTGTAAAAACAACAAATAAATTTCTAATGCAACAATGTACTATAGTATAGTTATCATATAGTATTCCATCTTCATACAAACGATTCACAATACTGTATGATACTATTACCGTGCTTCAACTCACTAATAGCCTACTACGGAACGCGGGTCTCTCCTCATAACTGAGGTCTACAGTACCACGCTTCTCCAACGCGAATTGTTGGAAAGGTTACTGGCCAAGCCAAGTATCGGAATAAATTATGCCGATAGAAGGCCTCCAACATGGCTTAATGATAAACAAGCCCAGAATTATTTATAATTTTATCTATTTCAAAACGCGTACAATAACTAAGTATTAAAACCTAAATAATTATCTGCCACGATAACGTAATCGGATGCCTTCATTCAGGCAAGGTTATATAATTATACAAAACACGCTAGCGATACCCGTACCCGAGCTAATTGTCTCATCAAACGTACATGATTCTAGTACGTCATTTTATTATTCTCTTTTTATTTTATTTTCCGTGAGTCCTTCACAGTCCTTCACATCTTCCTTATTGAAGTACGTGACGCAAAATATTGCCAAATAGGTTTCACATTTTGTCTCGAGTTCTAATTCTAACCTTGTTTAGTACCTACTAACTGTCGTGCTCGTGTATTATATTTGTGTGTATCCTTGGAGTGTTTATTAATAAAAAAATTAACAGAGACGAACTGTGCACGAACAAACTACCCATTTGGTACACCAAATGTGTCAAATATGTGTCAAATATACCTATAAATTAGCAGACTTGGTCTCCTGCTAAGCTCGTCACTTATGTGAATATACACACACATTATAGATTCGTCAATACAATTATATTCGTGTGTCTATAATATATAAACCATATTAATTAATTTCAGAATAACTAGCTTTGTAAAAATTCTGTGTTATAAATAGAAATAATTAGTTAATAACATTGTGATTAAAAATATAATCAAGAAGGTAAGTTCAATATTTTTATTGCCTGCCACAGACCACTTGTGTTACCTGTTTAACTTTATTAACTTACCTTACCTACCTATTTAATTTTATTTGCACGGTAGTGAAAACAATTTTATTCCCCTTACCAGTGTATACATAATGTATAACTGTATTTTGTTCCTACAACACGCAACTACATATTTAAATAATTCATTTGGCTCAAGATCAATTACGTGGCAAAACCAGTTTCAAGTTTAAAGTATTACACGCGGCCATTTAGTAGATTTCTTGATTCGAAAACGTAAACATGTACGCTTATATCTACGCCATAATATCAGTAATATGTATCCTTCTTATTGTGATATTAATAAGAGTGTTTTTAAAGTGGACTGTAACAAAATTCCGGTCGGATATTAGCATGAAAGGAAAAGTTGTTATAGTGACAGGAGCGAACACCGGAATAGGATACTACACAGCGAAGGATTTGGCAGCCAGAGGCGCTCGTGTGATCTTAGGCTGCAGGAACGAGGAAAAAGGAATCTTAGCTCAGAATAATATCATAAAAGAAACCGGTAATAGTGATATTTTGTATAAAAAACTCAATTTATCCGATCTTAATACAGTGCGGAAATTTGCTAACGAAATTCTTGAATCGGAAGAACGTTTGGATGTTTTGATAAACAATGCAGGTATTTTCGGATTGGGGAATCACGTTACGGTGGATGGAATTGTAGAAGGTATGCAAGTGAACCATTTCGCTCCTTTCCTCCTAACACTATTATTGCTACCGTTGCTAATAAAATCTCAACCGAGCAGAATCGTGAACGTCAACTCCACTATACATTACTTGGGATTCTTCAAACTGAACAAGTTGAATAAGAAAGGTTATTATGGAAAAATTCGGACGTACGCGAACAGCAAACTTTGCCACTTGATTTTTACCATGGACTTGGCTAAACGTCTTCAAGACACGGGTGTTGTAGTAAACGCATTACATCCAGGAATTATTGAGACCGGTCTACTAGGAAAAACTAACTTCCTCAGTAGATTTGGTTTTAAAATATGGTGCTGGATCTGTTGCAGGAGTGCTGAAGATGGCGCTCAGACGTCACTGTACTTAGCGGTCGCTGAAGAGAACGCCACGGTTACCGGAAAATACTTCGTGGATTGCAAACCACGATTTACTTTATGGACGGTCAGAAATCAAACTATAGCTCGGAAGTTGTGGGAACTTTCAGAGACTTTAGTAGGTTTTAAAAGCGATATTTGAAAAGTTAATTTCTAGTCTGTAATTAGTATCTATTATACAATTTGTTTATTTAACGGGTATCAATAATGTTAATTATAGCATATTTCGTGGGCCTCAAACCAAGTTTCAAGATACGAAGAGTCTGAAATTGGAAGTGGTTTTGAGAATTGTGTAAGCATACAAATATTTCAGTTCAGTATGAATGTAGTTCCATACTCAAAGTGAGATATTGACCTGTTTTATATGTATCTGAAATCAGCATGAACAGGCGCCATAAAGAAGCAAACAGACAACCAAACGAGTTAGAACAAATGAAAAATCTTCAGAGGAAGGACCGGTATTCAAATCAAAAGCTGTGGTAATTAACCTGAGTACAGGCGAATTTTTATCTTGTTTCGCTGGTTTATTCAAGACTCACACATAGATCTTCCTTTGCCGCGTGGAATCAGGTAAAAATAAAAATGTATGAATCGAAGATAAAAAAACTGGTTACCTAAGTACAATTGTTTATTGGTCCCCGAAAATCACGATAGCATAATTAGAAATAGGTACTTACGTTTTATAAACGCCAATGTTTTTCTTGATGTCAATGATTAAATATATTTTTATCTATCATATTGTGTCTTTACTATGAATTCAAATATGACTATGACTATGTATTCACGGTGGTTACCGGTGGTATAATACAATAATACCGTCGGATATAACATTTACGTGCTACGAATTATAAACCACGCGACCTAGGCCTATGACATTCCGTTTAATCCTAGTGGATATCACGACTCTTGGAAATATTTGTTCGGTATCTAGGACAATAATTTCCAATGACTACCCATAAGGCGCAAAGGTTTTAAAGGGATAAGTTATATTATGTCGGGTTGCCGTTCGAAGTTTTTTTGAGGGTCCTGGGTTCGATCCCCCACGAGGCGGGAATTTGAAGGATGAGCTTAAATTTCTATTCGGTTTTGGGTGTGTGTGTTCTTATCTTTGTGTGTTGTCCAGGGCATCCACGGCACAGGGAAGCCAAGTATTGGACTATGTGTGTAGCGTTTATTTATTTCATGTCGCGATATTAATGAATGCAAGACATCGTTTTTTTTATTTAGCAGTAGGTACACACAAGCAGTTACAATGAATGTACGTGTAGTACTTACTTTATTACATAAATATCTGTCAAAGTGCTAAATATCGTTAAGGGAAAATCCCGGAATGACTCGCTATACATAGCCATTACCAACTAGGAGCTCATATAAGACAAGAGTCACGTATCGAGGATCGAGCGACCCTGCCCTCGCAGTGTTACATCACGAAGTGTGTCGCACTCGCAGACAAGCAGCCTCATTCTATTCAGGTGCTGACGGGTCAACCGTATCGCGTTGCTAGGCCTTATTGCAACTAAGGGTGAAGGAAGTTTAATTTAATGTCGGCCAAGTGCGAGTCGGACGTAATAAATTAATAAAATAAATCTATTCAGTAACAGTACAATAATTAGGGGGCTGACCTTGAGATCTATGTATAGGACTGTATCGAATAGTAAAATTCATTCAGGAGGGGTGAAATAATTACGACATATTTTAAAATTTAAGAAAAGAAAATGTTAAAACAATCTACAGGGTGAGTTTTTAGTCAGTTAGAATATTAATAGGGGGTACTCAGTATTCGATTCTCGTTCCAAATATGTAATAAAAAAGGGTGCTTAAAATTTCACTTAATTATCCATTAAACAACCCAAATGTAGACAACCTAACGCGGCGCCGCCGCCGCCGCCGGCGCCGCCAATATTCGGGCGCACAAAGACGCCGTCGATTTGGCCTTGAAATTGCCGCCAACCGCCGGCCGGCCGCAATGTCCTTCACCCCACCTTTCGAAGTTTCGAGCGCATTGGAACTGTGTATTTTACTATTTTCATTTTTCTCTCAGTTTGTGTTGGGCTACTCAGCGATTAGACGCAAATAATTTTACTTCCTGGATCGTGTATCTTAGTTACATAGTGAGTACTGTAATAAAAAATAACAACATTTTAGTTGTATCGCGAATTATTCCCAAACCGAAGATACGTGATGCTCCCTACGCCTTCGCCTTACGTGATGAAGAATACCTATACCTTACGAGGTGCCGTGCGCGCGGCCGGCGCGCTGGCGAAGCCAAACATCGAAGCGGTGACGTCAAACAACTTGTGTACGTTACGGAGTACTCCAACAGAGACGAATTAAAGTCAAGAATAGTGACTGCTTTTGGCAAAGTTCGTAGTGAATAGTAGTGATCCTCTCGTCTTAAATCGCTTGAAAGACAATTTGTGCAAACATGGTGAACTGTGCATTGAGCGATAAGGTGCGCATTTTGAACAATTGTTAAGGTTGGTGTAATTTTGTTTGTAAATAAAATTTATTATTACACATAACCCATGACCCGAGAACAAACTTTTATCTGTCACAAACGTCTGCCCTGGCCGGGAATCGAACCGGGGACCCCTCGCTTCGCAGGCAGGGTCACTTCCAACTAGGCTACGGGGTCATCAAACTTGTATGATGAAAGTTGAGAAGTTTACGGAGTTTGCATTAGTGACGTGATAAATTGACTAAATTGTATAAATAACAGAATTTTAAAAATACTCTTTTAATCTTTTAACGTTTAACAGTGTTTATGTTAAATTATTTTTAATATGGTAATTAAACAGTTATTTATAACTTTCAACGCCCACTACTGCTATCTTGTCCTTAAAAGGTCACTAACCCCGTCTCGCCCCGTATGGCACAGCCGCGCCGCGGCGCGGCTGTGCCGCCGTGGCGCGCGCCGCGGCGCAAGCGGCATCAGCTGTGATTTCGGGCGTTTCCATACGTTCCGAGTATTTTGAGATAATTTTGATTGCCATTTTTGAAATAATTAGTAGTGTAGAATTTTGACTTTATATTTTTGATCATTACCTATGACCACGTTCTTTCATGTCCTCGAGTATGTCAACTGACTAAAAACTCACCCTGTATATGGTACAAAAAAATGCATCGAATATTTTTTTTCGATGTAGGTGGTATTTATTACCCAGAATCACGGTCCGAAAGCGTGGTTACAAGGTTTCTGTTTGAGCCCCTAACACCCTGTATACTGCATGTTTGGGGAAGATGTGCCTTCCAAAGTGGAAGGCACATCTTCCCCAAACATTGACTGATTGACTCATTGACTCATTGAGATGTGGTGGAAGGCACATCTTTTAACCTAGCATAGACGTCAAACGTTTTTTACCATTTTTAAACATGTATGCCGTATAAACTCAATTTCGCTTTTTTGCAGATATGCCTAGGTATATATTTATTACTAGGTGAGTGATATAAGAGTATCCACAATGCAAATTTTGTTACTTGGAAAGTAAGTAACGTCTGGGGTCCTTGGGATAATGGACTATCACACGCGGCCATTTAGTCGAGTTTGTAGCTGCTTGACGCAGCTATCATTATACTTACGATTACCCCCCTATTAATACCTAAATACGTTGTTACCAATAACTTTCAAAACCAAGCAATCGTACCTTTTAACTAACCGCAACGTTACCTGGAATCCAATGGGAAAGAGTAATCCTAACTTTTATTTCAAACGAAGTAAAACAAACAAACACCTCAGTAGAATAATATTTTATTGTTTTGACGATCTGTCTTAGAAACCGGAATTTATGACGATCTCATTAGACTTGTTTCTAAGAAGTGCAGCCTGTCAGCATCTCCCTCGTTCCTCTTCATCAGTCTTCAAGCCACACGATCTCATCTTCTAAGCACCCAGCAGGCGGCAGTTTTCTTCGTTGGGTAGGTACATACTACAGACCCGAGCCGTTTCCGCGCTCGCATGAAAATTATCCCATTTTGGACTCCCGCAGAATTTATAGCGTTCTCCAAGCGCTACGCGAAAAGCGAAATGGTGACGTTAGAACGAGATGGCAATACGGAATACGGAGCGAGAGATATAGCGCTATTGCTTCTAGAGTGAACGAGATAGTATGCAAATAAATTTTCGTGACCTCTCGTGAACTGTATTTATCCTTACCTTACATATTATGTCGTATAGGTAATCTTTTTTCTTATTGGACAATCTTTTTCTTGTAAATTAATGTATTGGATTTAATTGGATAATCGTTTTTACAAATCTACATCTACACTTCTACACTAGTTAATATTATAAAGAGGAAAGATTTGATTGTTTGTTTGTTTGTTTGCATCGAATAGGCTTCAAAACTACTGAACCGATTTGAAAAATTCTTTCACTGTTGGAAAGCTACACTATCCCCGGGTGACATAGGCTATATCATATAATTATTATAAAAATGAATTGCTGTGCGTTAGTCACGCTAAAACTCAAAAACGGCTGTACCGATTCGGTTGAAATTTTTTGTGTGTCTTCAGGTGGATCCAAGAATGGTTTTGATTTACAATTGGACCCGGTAGGTGGCGTTGCTGTCGATATATCACCAAAACATTTTTTAACGACTGGACCGATTTGGATGAAATTTTTTGTGTGTGTTCAAGGGGATCTGGGAATGGTTTAGATTCACAATTGGACCCGATAGGTGGCGTTGCTGTCGATATATCACCAAAACATTTTTTAATTATAAAGCGGTACGAAGTACGCCGGGACACCTTGTTCTGTATATAAACCCGTTTATTTTTAACAAAAGATATTCCTCGGAAAACCAGCAGAAGTGTATCATTGCAAGCAATCTCTCTGATATTACAAAATTAGGAACCACCTACATTGGTAACTTCTTACAAGTTCTTGATTCGAATACGTAAGCGTGTACGCTTATATTTACACCATCATATCAATAATATGTATCCTTCTTATTGTAATACTAATAAGAGTGTTTTTAAAGTTGACTGTAACAAAATTCCGGTCGGATATTAGCATGAAAGGAAAAGTTAGTGACAGGAGCGAACACCGGTATAGGATAGGTACTACACAGCGAAGGATAACCACCAGTACTCTCAATTTATGGCATCATTCATCCTTATAATGTCGTTTACATTTGTTTAATTTATTTATATATATAATTTTACTTGCGTATTATCACTGGGTAAGAATTATAAACTAAGCTTGTTTATTTTCACACAATTTATTTGCTTGATTCCAACACCTTATAGCTACATTACATTAACAAAGTTTACTTAATACCTACGTAGAACAAACCGCCCTTCAATTTGAGGTTTATTTATTTGGCACCAGTCCTGCTCGCCCTTTTGAATATGGTGCATTGCTTCTTGTTGAGAAATAGAAGTTCCCACGAGCACTGAAAATATAGGATCATTTGTTAACTTTGAGCTTCAGACCTTCTAAAATCGACGGTGAAATGTTTTGCTTGTGGTAATGGTAAGGCGTTTATATGACACGCATGAACGTAGCGTGGCCGGGCCGCGCTAAAACTATCGCGTCGTCTAACTGGGGCCAGTGGGGCCTAAAGGTGTCACACGCACAGTGTCAGAGAGCCAGTGATGATGGCTTTCCGCTTCCTTTTCGATCGGCAGCGCTCGAGTGATGCCTCTGTTGTAACTAACGTCCATGGGCGACGATGATTACAATGAGGTGACTAATGACCTCGTTTGTTACATAAAAATATTTAATTGTCAAGAAATAAAGTGGTAATTGTGTAGTAGTTACTTGCAGAAAACAAGTGAGGAACCTAAAGATGGTGATTATATAGGTAGGTACATGGTCACAAATTAGAATATAAGATGATATCGAGGTATCTATACTCGTGAAGAGACCCGTGCCCAGCAGTGCGACAGTTATGGGTTGTGATGGTGATGAACAGGTTGTTGTACGTGAAGAAGGTTTCAGCACATAACTTACTTGGTGTCAACCAAATCTCCTAGATATATAGTCTGCGAAGAAACCCCCTGTGACTGCCAACTGCTACAATCCTTGGCTTTTACAGCAATAATTGAGGTGGGCGATAGTATCACTTCAGAAAAAATCCTGAATGAACGCCAATGGCTGCACAATTCTGTCGGAAATAAGCTGAGTAGATTTATTTATGCCCGGCTCCTATATTCGGGAAACGATTCGTTTTGCTTACGGATAGTGGAACTATCTACGAGGCGTAACTAAAGAGTGTTCCTATAAGAAAAGATTTTATTGAACGATTTTGACGACTCGTTAATGGTAACTCGAAAACGATCGTCATAACGATTTGTTAAATATAGGAACCTGGCGTTATACACGAATTTGCAATTTATCCAACTACCCACTTATTAAAAAGCCCACGATGACATATTATACTCATCAAAACAGTGATATAAAACTCAATAATGACATAAAAACACTAGAAATCTTACGATCCTCAACATCTATCATTTCTGGATCATTGGCACATCCTGGCTGGACCGCATCACCGCAGTTAGCCCAGAAGTCGACACTGCCAATGGATTGACTGATGCCATATTGTCCTGGATTTGTATGGAGAACGTCGACAAACCTAGCCGCTGAATTATTTAAACCGCTACTTCCATCAAATAACGGACCGGCTGGATCCAATCCAGTTATGCTGGAAATATATAGAGCTGAAATGTGTATTTTTCAAACCTGTTATAAATTTAATTAATATCTGTTCATATAATTATAAGGAATGCATAAAATATAATTAACTCATTTTGCCAGTGAATAATTCAAGGATTGTCTTCTCTTTCCCACCAGGGTCGTTGTACCTTATGCTATGATGCTTAACATGATACTAGGAAAAAGTTGAGCTTTGTGAGGAATCGCGTAGTTTTTTTAACGGTTATTAATTTTAATTACTATGTGACATTGTCACTTGCCCGCCGAATCTCCGCCATTATTTTGCAACCTAATTATATTGGTGTCATATTTGAATATTGAGTTTAGTTCTGTTGCAGCGATGTTAACTCTTTGATTTTCTAACAGATGGCGTTAGTTGTACAATAATATTATATCCTATGAACACAAAAATGTTAAATGATCATTTTTTTTAATGGTTATAAAATTATATTTTTTTGGCAGACAACACATCTAGATATGAAGTTAAATTACTGTGTTAAAGCACAAATCTATAGGCGTGATAGCTTTTCAGTTAAGTGTACCAAAAATTGCTCAGAATGTGGGATAGTGAATAATAGAGTGAGTTACGCACACATGAAACGAAAAGCGCGATTGCTCAGAATAAACTTACCGTGGCAATTCAAAATTATAGTCCTTGGTGTATTCACCGGCATACCCGGCCACGTGGGCTCCCAGAGAATGTCCTAATACGTGCATTGTGTCACCACTAATACCATTTTTCATATACATCACTAGAGCTCTGCCAAATGCTCTTCCAACCTGGTGGATTCGGTTATATTAATCCTAAGGCTAACAGCAGTGTTAGCTGAATGGTTCCAACGTCGGGGGGTCAAAAATTATGTGCGTGCGTCCATAATGTTCTCATAGGTGTGTGAAGTCCGCCAATCCGCACTTCGACTATGGCTATAGACTATGGCCTGTACCCCTCACATTTGTGAAAGATAACCTGTGCCCAGCAGTAGGACAGTTATGGGTCGAGAGGACCCGATGACATAACATTTTTTAGAATAAGGATTTAGATAAGCCAGGCAGGTAGAAAATCATGCTATCTTGCATTAGTAATTGCTTACTTACAAGATTAAGCTGAATGCTACGAAGCTCAGCTCATCTAATAGGAGTTAGCCTTGTTTGTTTAGCACAATGTTCTAAGATCAGGGGAGGTTGGTGTCGATTCAATGATCCATGGAATATTACATGAAACGTTACATCCGTCAAGGATGGGTGAGGTCACAACCTAGTTCATCATCACAACCCATAACTGTCCCACTGCACGGGGCGCGGGTCTCCTTTCACAGTGTGAGGGGTATAGGCCATAGTCCACTACGCTGGCCAAGTGCGGATTGGTGGACTTCACACACCTTTCAGAACATTATGGAGAACTCTCAGGTGTGCAGGTTTCCTCACGATGTTTTCCTTCACCGAAGCAAGTGATAATAATACATACATATATTAATACGCACATAATTTTTGAAAATTAGTGGTGCGTGCGGGGTTTGAACCTGGACCCTCCGGTTCGGCAGTCCAAGTTTAACCACACGGCTATCACTGCTTCAAACAACCTAGTTAGAGACAACATATCCAAAAGGTTCTTACAAATCTAACATTCAGCGCCACTATTAAACCATATGAGAGCGGGGCACTATTCCACGGCGCCCGCGCTTCATCGGCCCAATCCAGCAGCACCACGTTAGTGTGTCCGGTGTTCAAATACGCCGACACCATTATCGTAGCGTCTTCGGAATCAGCAGTTTCGTTGAACCCAAATATGTAGAAGATCGAGACACGGGTTTTATTGAAGTGTGGCAGTAACCGGAGGGGTTCTTCCAGAGGTGTCTCCGTATAGTTCAGTAAGGACCTTGAAATGTAAATGTTTCGTATTATTTTCAGGTAATGGTATAATTAGTATATTACTATTGCAGTTGTTTACGTACAATTTTGTTACTGTTGCTTTTTTGTATACAATAAAAATCATTAAATCTTTTAAATCTTTAAATTTATGATCATTTCTTCGTATTTCAACCCATTAACAACCGTGCTGCAGTAAGCGTGATTAGGTAATGATATCTCCTAGTAATTGCAAAGACTCTTGGTGGTGGGGTAGTGCTGAACTTAAATGTCAATAGTTTTTATACTGCTCGAGGGCTGAACGACTGTTATGTCAAAATATTTTTATTTAAATAGCAAAACGCAAACAAATAAGTCATGACTCAAAGATTTATGTATGCCTAATGACCGGAGCCTTACGGATAACAATATGGTATGTAACTGATATTTACCCATGGTAAAATTTTAAGCTAGCCGATTCCGTGCCTAAAATTGCACCTGAAAAATATAAAATTAAAAATTAAGTAAGTATAAAGGCAGAAGAGAGCAGTTCAGGACACACACTGATGAATCCGTTTACCATAGTTTTACCATAGTTCTATTAATATATTTTATATATTATATTTATTACCATAGTTTTATTTATGGATTAAGGCCTCATTTACATGATACCAGTTTCCTGCCTGTTGCATACAATAAAATTGGAGCAATAAATGACTTGTATGATCTAAACAACTCGTTCATTGCAGTCAATTATTGCTCTATTATAGTCTCTCCCCTTGTCTGTTTTTCGGCGGTTTTGTAAGCGCTAATCTTCGAAACGACTTATCCGATTTGGGGGCGGTTTTCACTGATATATTGTATAATATATTTAGTCTTTGTTTTATTTCAATTGGTTCACAAATAAAAAAGTTAGTCAGTTTAAATAATCACAACTAACAATTTCAAAAGGGGCGTGATAATGGGCATGTTTCCGAAGCGAAGTGGGGGCGGCTCCACTAGGCTATACTAATATTATAAAGAGAAAAGATTGAATTGTATTTTATATAATTAGTGCACAATACCTGAGAGAAGGAAGGTTAATATCCAAATATATAGAAGTACAGACATTGTATAAAAAGGTGTTGCAACACTGACGGTAACGTTTGGATAGTGTATCGTTACTATATAGGTTGTAACGTGTGATAACAAAATTAAATAAATTGTTTACAAGACCGCAATATTGATAAACTCGAAAGGTACCTAACAAGAATATTACCTTAACCCTTTCACTTCGGTACCATTGTTTAGCCAAAGTTTTAAAAGGTAATTACTAATTTTGAAAAATATTATTTTTATTTCTGTTAACTTTTATATGGATTTAATACATCAAAGGAGCATGCAGTTGGTACCACGCTTCTGCTGCCTAGGTCATTTACTGGGTGATATTTAATTCACTTGATATACTCGAGGACTTGAAAGAACACGGTCATAGGTAATGATTAAAAATATAAAGTCAAAACTCTACACGATAATTATTTCAAAAATTGTAATCAAAATTATCTAAAAATACTCGGAATGTATGGACAATGAATGCTGAATGCTGAATGCCTTAGCGCGGGGCCGAGCGGTCTATGGATAATTACATCAAATTTTAAGCACCTTTTTAATTACATACATATTTGAAATGAGAATCGAATACTGAGTAGGTTAATATGTCAAGTGACTTACGAATCACCTTGTGTTAAGGATCGATGGTGCAGCAAACGACGAAAAAAGGTGTGTCTGAACAACAAGTACCTAAGTCGAATTTTGTATGAAAGAAAAAAATATTTATTTGTATGTTTAGTAATACAACAATATTAAATTACCTTAAAAAATAAAATTTCGCTATGGCTTGCAAAATGGATGCCCTGTGATCAAGAGTGTCCATTGATTTCCATACCGGTCTACCCGGGGCTGTTAACATGCATAAAAAGAAGATAACATCACCTACAGTGACAGTGACCAGGAGGTGATGAAGATTATGTTTAATTACTTATACAACACGCAAGCAAACGAGCAGACGAATCATCTGATATGATCACCGCTCATCATGGAAATTCATTAAATGGCTTTAACAATTGAAATAACAGGCTAGCATTAAAATATAAGATTGAATTTTCAGTCAGGTCTTTCAAATTGTTAAAAATTGAACCGTAACAAACTCGAAATAAATATTAGCTTTTCTTCGAGTTGGTTACGGTTGAATTTTCAACAATTGTCAACAATATATCAACTGATATATTATCCGCAGTATGTAAGAAAATGGAACTGCAGACGATCGCAAGGTTGGGTGAGCAAATGCGAGTATGGTATCACACTGAACACTGCCTCTTTTTTACCTTGTTACAAACACGGAGCCGGTAAAAAATACGAATTAATTCATCTTAGTATAACATTAAAATTAAGTAAGTATTTATTAATAATTATAAATTTATTAAGAGGACTCGACTGACAATGGTTACCACCTGGATTACCTTTCGAGGAGTCTTGGGTTCGATTCCCAGCGAGGCAGAAATTATGATGAGTTTAAAAATCCGGTATCGCTCCGGGTCTCTGGTCTTCTCATTGTATGTTGTCCATGGCACCCAGGACAAAGGGAATTTCTTAACAAAAACTAAACCTACGTAAGTACAATTATAATAAATATCATACTTAATTGTGTTAACGTAAATTTTATGATTGCAAAATACGAGTAACTATTTAATTAGTTGTTCTTTATTGCTAATTACAATGTAGTCTTAATGATAAGAATACTAAATTGTTAATGGGTTCTAAACATCGAATTAATGTGATAATTACCTACAGTTAATTATATTGTGTAACGAGCGCGGCGTGGTACATCCCTATCGTTTACTTATCGATAATGGGTTACCATTAATATACCCATAAAATAAAAGTTTTTCGAAAGATATGCCTTAATAGGTGGCAGGCTAAAACGGTGTAATCCACACCTGTGTCAATTTTTGTAAGATTCGGAATCAGAAAAAAATCTGCGTCGAATGGTCAAAGTCTAGTGGCTCTACGACCAGTAGAATATTTTGTACAGCGTTAAAATTAACCCTATTTTTATACATTATGTTCTTAAATCCCAAAAGTTTATCGGCTCTGTTGAATCATTTTGTGTCGATATGAAGTCTATGGGGTTTGTATAGAGTCCGCCCAGCATTCGTAGCGCCTTCTATCACACCGCACCGAATACCATTAACACCGTGTAATAATTGTTTTAATAATAAATATATTAGTACAAACCGCATCCAAATCGGATAAGCTGTTTCGGAGATTAGCGCGTACAAAACCACAGGCAAACAGACAATAATTCTAAAAATGATTGTTTTGAGTTTTACTGCGGTAATAAAGGCCCCAATAATATTTTTTATATATATCTCCGAGATGAAGGGAAGAAGGTATGACGATCGGCAAGGTAGACGCAGAGGCATTATCAGACTTGGACTCTTCAATAACATACATAATAATATATGTCTAATAAAATTCAGATACATGAGAAAGTGCGTGAGTATTTGCGTTTTCTATGCTAACGCTTTATAAAAAATATAAACTCTATACAACTATATATACTACTAACTCTAATACAGGTGTGTCACGTACGTTACTATACGTGGACATAATATAACTATCACTACCTCGTTAAATCGTAACTCGACACCTACGGTTGTTACGTTTTTTGCGTTTCCTTATTAAGTTGCGGACAATCATCAGTAGTTTGAACAAGGTGTCGAAAACAATACCGCATCCCCAGTCTTTTGAAGAAGGTGATACGAGTAGGTAGCCTGGCGAGTATAAATACATCCATGCATGAGGACTATAAGGATTAAACGGGTTTAAGAAGGGAGATGATCCCAAGGACATTATGTAGTTGCTGTGCACACGGCGGAGATTATCGTCGGTTGTATCATATTGTGCAATCGTGAATAGAATCCGCCTTGTGTATCGTACATGCACATTATCAAAGTGTCTCAAAGGGGCCTACCGTGTTGGACTTGTGTCCCCACGCAAGCCTTCCAAATGACCGGGGTCCACATAAGTACATCTAGGACCCGTCAAACTTTAAGGTTAGAGATACATAATAATAGTGTTTTTTTGTCTTGTGCGTTGTCCATGGCACCCACGACACAGGGAATCCTAGTTTGGGGCTTTATTTATTTATAATTGATTAATATAGAAAGTAAGAAATGTTTAATTTCCGCAGCGTAACATAATAAACACAGTTAATAGAAACACAATTATATGTTATACTACACCCAGACTATGTCCGTGCTGAAGCATGACGACCTGCGAATGGGTCCAGCGTCAGCCGCGCGCGAGTACAGCGCTGATATTACAGTCTACGTACGTACTACGTACTTCCGTGACGGAAGCGCGGTCAGTCGTTTTGGCTTGAATTCTTTTACTATAATGATTAAATTATGCTGTACCTATTCGTAACCCAACATACGCCACTGTTTGTCAATGACGTGGCCGGACTTTTTTTTCGATATTAATCCATTTAGTACTGAACATACTTTGTTAATCTTTGTTTAGCAAACTTTGTTTAGCTAATATAGTTAGGGCGTGCGTCCATCGATGTGCTTCTGAAAATTAAATAGTACAAGAGTTTTTTTTTCTGTATAGACTTCAACCCATTAATGGCCTCTACAGGACATGGTTTTCTCCTTACAGCTGAGGAGACCTAGGCCCTAGATCATTCTCCACCACGCTGCTCCAATGTCGATGGGTGGAGGGGTTAGCGGCCAACCCAAGTGTCGCAAGTTTTTGTGCCACCTGTAAGAAATGTTTTATGACTTTTTTTATGACAGTGGTCGACCAACGAGCTTTTTTATTAATTTTAATCCACAAGTGATACAGCACGCATATGCATCCTCACACAGAAACTACCAGTTCATTCGCTCACTGACCATCAATATTGTAATATCTTATGATCCCATCAAGAGTTATGACCAAATGAATGAGTTGTTACCAAATTATGCAAATCGTATCGTTTGAAAGCGCCTTAAGACTGTCACTGTTTACACAAGTTACTCCATAGCACGATCGTCATTAATGGGGGTAAACATTTTGGTCAGTTGCGTTTTTACCATCGCCACTGTAACACTGCATTATCATTGAAATTATAGCAATGTCGAACCTGTCAGTATCTAAGGATTTCGACTACGACCTCTGGTCCCAATTTCTGACGAGGTGTATAGAACTGGAGCCAGACTGGGTTAACGTGTTGTTCGTCACCGCTATGCTAATCATCTTCGTGGTCAGCATTATCGGCAACCTCCTCACATGCATCGTCATTTACTACGACAAAACGATGCACACCGCGACAAATTACTACCTCTTCAATTTAGCTGTCTCCGACCTGATTGTTACCTTTGGTATCCTGCTGGAAGTATACGAATACGTGACTGACGCCTATCAATTCGGCGACATCGTGTGCAAGATACACTTCTTCTTTATCTTAGTGCTGTGGAACAATAGTATCCTGATCATGACCACTCTTGCTATAGAGAGGTATATAGCAATATGTCACCCATTGATGCTGAAGTCAAAGCCGGTCTGGCGGAGAGTGACGAAGATAATTGTGATCGTTTGGGTGATAGCTATTGCAGAGGCGGTGCCAGAGATTTGGACGGTGGGTCTCATAAAGACTAACAAGTCATTCATATGCTACACCATCCCTACACCGTATGCTCGTGTCATAAACGGCATATTAGCATTAGTTACGTTTGTTATTCCGCTAATTTTAATGATATTCGTATATTCGATGATTGCCCTTAAAGTGAACCTCGCGGAGAAGTCTAATCCAGACGGAATGGTGTTCAATCATCGTGAAAATAGGAAGAAAGTTAACAAATTAATTGGTAAGTATTGGTAATTATTATTATTAGCATGGGAATAAACATGTTTTCCTCATTTTATCGACTTAGCAATAATTGTTGGTGGTCTGTTATTAAGAAGACGTCTACTTACATACAAACTGCTGTCAAAATAATTTTTATTAGGTATCTACCTACTAACCTTTTAACAGACCTTACCAATTTCATACTTTTATTATCATACTTTTATTATCATACATGGTACCTAAGTACCTAACTAGTATCTAGAAAATTAGAAAATTAGGTGTTCTGATATAAATTATTCCCATTTATAGATATTCAATTCATAGCTGAATATGATCCCGCAGTTTAATATTTGTGACTGCCCTGCGTGTGTGTAAAACTTCCTTACAGAAGGCACGTATCCGGTCTCTTTATTACTCGTACTTCTCGTAGAAAGATCAAAAATTTATCAATTGGTGTTCAGTAGCTCTGACGACGTCGTTCCTGGTCTGCTGGCTGCCGTTCTTCACGCTGAGAGTCCTTTTCTTCGCGTACGATGTCCACGAGTTCGAGCATTTGTTCGAGGTTGTCATTTTTTTTAATACGCTTTTATTAGCTTGAGACGTATGTTGGTATGTAACAAACTGAAAATTTATTATCCAAAAGACTGATACTCCATTCATTTGTAATAAGGTTCTCTTTAATCTGTCAGTGGTAAAGTGGTTATATTCTCTTTGGTAATTAAATAAAAGATGATGAATGACAGTCATGGTAAATGAAACTAGGGTTGACTCTAGTATACAAATAGTGTAGGGTTGTTGCTCTAGCCCTAAACGTATTTTTAAGTTTTTTTATAGCTATATTTATTTAATCCTTATTAGCGTGTGTTTTAATTACATTAAATTAATGCTTGACAATAATCCCACCACATTTTAAAGCAATGCAAGCACGTAGAAGTTTGGGAATAGTTATAGTTTGCATGGAAAATTGCAGAAAGTAAATTTTTAATCAAACTAATTATGCAAACGAAACTTAAATTGTAGAGTAGCTACCATTATGTTACGCAACTATTGTGTGTATTCCTTAAACCTAAAAAAACAGATAAGAAAGTAAGTATGTACATTAGTTGAGAGCATGAAAGACAAAGTCAGTTATGTTATCTATGTACAATGTATACCTTAGTATCTTAGTATATCATTGTCATTATATTTAAACTTACTTTTTGTAATGGTAAAAATTATCATAACAACAGCAGTTGGTAGTTAGTTAGTGATCCTACTTGCCAATCGTGGAGTCCGGAACCCCACGATTAGCTTCTCTTCTCAACTCTCTCTCTCTCTCTCACTCTCTCTCTTCATTTACTTTACTAACTTATCTCAATGGTGTCTGTCTGTCTGTGTGATGTCTCAACTTGTCTCAATGATGTTTCAGTACATGAGCATTGGTCATAGAATAATAATCTTCAACAACTGGTTCAGCACGGTGTTGAACCCTGTTCTGTTCAGCCTGATGTCTACCAAATTCCGGAAAGCTTTGAAGGTACTTATTTTTACTTGATGTAATGTAATGCTTTACTACAATCCCACTTGATTTTAAGTGATGTAGTCTTGGCTGGTAAATCGCACATACAGAAAAATCCTATTCACTCTTGTTTGATTATTTTTTAAAGTATGGTAAGACCGTCGCTCGTGGAGATTAGCACACCAAAGGCATCACTGCCAAGCAAAAAATAACAAGGAACAAACCTAGTCAAATCATGCATTTATTAAAGTTTGGGTTATTTATTAAACTTTACAATGTACGGAACTCCATTGTGTCATGTGTCCTTGTGTCATTTTCTATGGGGAGCAAAGAATGTGCATGCTGTTGAAAAATAGAACGGGGCTTCTCGCCCACGTCAGGGCGGAGCCACACGGTGTGGTGCGGCTCCGGCGCGGCGCCTGAGCGGTGCCGCAAACGGTTTCTTGCATTTAATGCATGGTATGCCACACGGCGCGACCGGCGCCGGACAGCGGCGCGAGGCAGACGACGTCAACTGGGCAAGCCAAGCCAAGTACGGTGCCGCGGCGGCGCCGTTGCGACGCCGCACTGCTCGTGTGGCCGCCAGTGCGGTGCAGCGTAATGCGGTGCGGCGCCGCACCGTGTGGCTCCGCCCTCAGGCTTTTTGTAGAACAGCTACTAAATGACCGTATTTCTCACCGACTTTTTGTAGGACGTGTGCGTTGCATCATTGCTATCAGTACGTTCTATTTTTCTCCTACAAAAAATTGGTCACCTATTTTCGGACGTGGGCGAGAAGCCTTATCCAGACAGTATTCGCGAGTGGTTTAGTTTTACCGATAAACACAGTAATATCATACTTCTACGTAATTATTATAATTTCAGATGCTGTGGAACTCGAAGATACGAAGATTGCCTTCAAATACCTACACTAAAAGTATGAACAATATGCAACTTTGATAGAATGATACCTACCATATCGGTTTGTACAATTTTCGTGATATTATTATTAATACCAGTACCATTTGTGTTTAAAATATTAAATTATGAGGTAAAGTGTAAGGTAAATAATAAAGTTTGTAAGTTTGGATGTAAGCAGTGGTCTTTGATCCATCCTATAAAACAAATTATTACACCAATATTTAAAAGACTTTCAAAGTTGATATAAGTATTATGGGCTGTACCTATATTAAGCCGATTAAAATAAAAGCGCTCTCCGTGGAGGCGTACCTATTTTGCAACGAAGATCGACTATAAAATAGAAGAGGTAGCGAAGAGTTTGTTGCGAACGCTGCCCTAAGGGCGCTTTCAATTTAGACGGTTGGACCCGGACTGCTGCCGTGCGGCTGCCGTATGAAAAATCATAACCGTGCGGGTGCCGCACGGCAGCCGCACGGCAGTAGTCCGGGTCCAACCGTCTAAATTGAAAGCGCCCTAAGGGTGAGGGATAAATCTAAAGACGAGCTAGAGAACTTAATTTAAGTAAGTACCTATTGTAAAGTATTTAATGCCTTGGCTTGTCACATGTTTGCTTTTGTGAGTTAGATTAGTTTAATAAGTAGGTATGTAATATGTTTTGTATTATGTTAGATAACTGTTATTTATGTTAAGGAATAAGTAGAAGTTTATGTGAAGCTTGGGATTGGATAGTAATTAATATTTTTAGTAAGTAATATTATATTAAAAAGTTGTTATTATCAAAACTCGTTTATAAAATACGTTACAAGCGAATTCATGCTTTCGAAGCTTTCGTTTCATCATCATCATCATCATCACAACCCATAACTGTCCCACTGCTGGGCACGGGTCTCCTCTCACAGTGTGAGGGGTGTAGGCCATAGTCCACCACGCTGGCCAAGTGCGGATTGGCGGACTTCACACACCTTTGAGAACATTATGGAGAACTCTCGGGTGTGCAGGTTTCCTCACGATGTTTTCCTTCACCGAAGCAAGTGATAATTAAATTTTAATACGCACATAATTTTAGCTTTCGTTTACGACGAAATAATTATCAGTTGAGTTCCACCAATTGATTATAATTATTTAAAAATATATTTAAATTCCTCTTAATCTTTCAGGGATAATATTAAGTAGATAATATTAAATTGTTATACAAAAATTTGCTTATCGTAAGGAAAGCCTTTTATACACATATCTACCTAATGTAATATCACGTATTACGTACATATAGGTATGGACAATGACATTTTAATATATCATTGGGTATGAAACAATACTTTATTTGGTGAAAGAGTTACATGACCAATACTAAATCGGTTTTTGATCTGCATAGTTAAATTTTATAATTATAGTCTGCTCTGATTAGGTATAGTCATTGACATATTGTTTGTAGATAAATTATGTTTGTTGTTTGATTGCGACATTCTTTCAAAGATAATTCCGGATCAATGTGTGTCTGTGTGTGTGTTTTTTTTATGTTTAAGTTGACCATGGTCTCACTCATAAAATTAACCTTTGTAACCCATTTACTTAATATTTAAAATCGTCACAGATAAATTCATCAAAAACAAAATAATCATCTTGTGTTATGAGAAAGTTATGACTTACAACTACGAGTAATAGCGCGCGCAAATTTTGTTGCACAAGAATACATTATTGCTCCTATTTACAAGCTTTAATTTTTTTCAGGTTGCACCAAAAAATGTGATTGCATAACATTTTTCTTTTTAATGAAAAAGAAACACCTGGATGATATAATTATTATATTAAAACGTTAATTTTTTTAATTAACTTGTGAAATTTTACTACGTCAATAAACATGAAACTATGTTCAAAAAGACAATGGTCATTGAAGTATGGGGCAATGGGCTAGAATGGCATCAGAACCACTTTTCTGAACATACATAGGTACTCGTACCTTGTTATAAAATCAGTTAGGTACTAACTCATGTTAGTATTTTTGGAAGGTAAACCGGAGTTCAAACAATATTTATGTTAATAAGATACATGCTTTCTCGTACAGATGACAACCTTTTTCATAACATTCATTACAATCTTATGGTATGATAGCAATCCCACCTTATTCCAATTATATCATTTTTCGTTTATATTTACAGTAAAATTCGATTAACAGAATTTAAACACAACATTCATATTAGAATTAAATAATAAGTTTCCCAAACCATATAATAAAACTTTATCAATTATCATATCTTCATCAAAACCCTTAAACTGTCCTTATCCAAGTATTCTCCGTGGTAAGGGCCATGATAGGTCTCGCACACTGTTTTATTTTAATTTCTAACACAAAACCGTACGTAAACCGGATGATTCGTACGTAACACGAGGTCGGATTTGAATACTAAGTCCTGGGGTCTGGTGACTGGTTCGACCCGATAACTCCGCAGCAACACAGAAAGCAGGGCCTTCATCTCTAACATTGCAAATTTTTGTCCTGGAAAACAAATGAGTAAGGGGTTGTTTACACTGTCAATAAATAAACCCTAGCACACTCACGTCCGCGCGCTAGGATTCTCTGTGTCGCAGGCGACAGACAACCCAAATAACAATTACTCACACCCACGACCTGATAATATACATTTACCTGTCACATAAATATCTGCCCAGTACGGAATCGAACCCGACACACCTCGCTTCGCAGGCAGAGCCATTACCAGGCTAGGGAGTCGTCAAAGGTCAAAGGTGCTGAAAAATGTAATAAGTGTATCTGATAAAAATACCTACCAATGCAGTTCCGAGGACCAGCACTGAAGGGAATGTACGCGTACGGATGTCTTTGGAAGGCATTCTCGGGCAGAAACCTCTCTGGAATAAACTCTTCAGGATCGGCGTATAGCTTTTTCGAGTGATGTAAGTCAAAGACGTGGATGTTACAAGTCGTGTCCTGTGGGACTCTGTAGCCACCTGGAATAAAAGTGTTTATCCTAAGATTATGTTCCCGCTGTCATTTAACATTTAAGAATTTTAATATTTTAGGAGTGCACGCCTTGTTTCTTTACAGAAAGTTACCTAAAACGGCAAGTTGCTAAGTTGAGCAGAAAAAATATACGGGTGTTTTTTCTGGTGGTTAATGAATTTCCACAACAAAATCCTGGAAACAAGATCTTTCAGGAAACCATTTTTATTATTCAGATTCAATTGAAAATTTGAAAACTGTCTTTTTCATTCATTATAGCGAATTAGACTTGTCTTCTTACCTATCAGACACAAATAAACCTGCAAGAACAAAGTAGCTAAATATTTATATACTTAGAGTAACTTCTTCCGTAAGATGTCTGGTGATAAATGGTACACTAGGATACAGCTGCAGGGACTCCTTGATACAACACTCGAGGTATTTCATTTCATTATGATCCTCTGTAGTCGGAGATCGAAGCGAATCGCCGAATACACGTTGAATTTCTTCTACAATTTTATCCTGATATAAAAAAGATTTCTAGATAATATCAGTAATATCGTATCATTATTAAAAGCCATGTTTGTCAATTTTCAGATCCATTAGTCAGTAACAGTCCATTAGTCAGTAACATTACAGTTTTCGTAAAGTTTAACATTTGAATGGTTCATTTTGATGTTGAATGGAAAGAATTGTCAAGATACGTATTCTTCTGCGGGGAACTAAAATTGTCCTCAAAGTATACTTGTATTCTGTTGTTCTCATAAAAAGTCAGAAAGGATAAAAAGTCGAACGAATTCTAGAAAGTTAAATGATGACCATAGACTAAGCTAACAAATTAGCTAAGTACCTTCTCGTATATTGTGGGTCTGGGTACCTACCACAAGCAGGAATAATATTTTTTATGATACTTTTACTACTTCTTCATCTTAGTATTTGCAATCCTCATTATAAAAAATGAAATCGCCATCGCTACCGTATCGTGGCCCTGTATTAAAAAAAATAGGTTATTCTAAGTTCATTGACTGCTCATATTTATCGCGGTACAAATCCTACTATCGATTAACGCGCGGTACAAATGTGCACGATACTCCTCTCATAGTACAGGAGTACAAGGTACAAGGCATACTCCACCACGCTGGCCAAGTGCGGATTGACGGAATTCACACACCTTTGAGAACATTATGAATAAGTCGGGGATGCGCAGGTTTCCTCACGATGTTTTCGCTTACCAAATCAATTGTTAATTAAATTCTCATACGCACATAATTTTTTTGGAAATTAGAAGGGCGTGTAGGATTTGAACCCGGGCTCCCCCAGTTCGGGAGTCCAACGTAAAAGATTGTACGTGTTTGGTCCGTTGGTCGTATAGTCATAATGTTAATAATGTAAACAATTCACGGTCTATCTACATTTTCGTAGCCTCTAATCCCATTATAAAATTTAAAATTACCTCAAACATAAAAGTGTCTACTTCTTCCCTGATTCCGTTTTGGTCAATCATTCCTTCTCTTTTATTCTCCAGCAACAAATCTAACATTGCGAGATTTTTTGCTCCGTAAACATCATTACTCTGTGCGGTTCTAGCTGCATCTTGCGGGTTAAATTCTTCTTTCCTATCCTTAATAATCTTCGTTGTAAAATCGTGTAAAGTTTTAACTACTCCTTTCTGCATTTTGTACAGATTGCTGGATAAAAATATGATGTCGATGTACAACCAAACTTTGCAAATGCGTTCTGCTGTTATTTGCCCAAAACTGTGTAGTGCTTCAAAATATTTAGAAAACATTTCGTGAGATTGTTTTGTGCTTGACAGACCCATAGTAGTTTCTGTCAAAGTAACAAGTTATTTTATAGTGCGACGTGCGACGTAACTGTAGAACGACTGCAGTGATCCTAAAATTTATTTAGAACAAAGGAATGCATAGATGATATCATTGTCTTAATACACTGCTTAGCTTGAGACTGTAAAACAAATTCGAAAGAACGAGTTTGTTGTAAGTCGCCAAGATTTTTTATCTTTAAATAAACGGGTGGTTTTCGAAGATGAATTCGAAAAACCTATCCTATTTCAATAGATTTAATACAAACTAGTGCTTCTTACACCTTCCCGGACTGTCCGGCCTGGCTAGCTACAATCGTTCTGTAGGTAATAGACTTTTGATAGTAGTGGTAGGTAATGATGAAAGATGATGATGAACATAATTAATGTTTTGTAAGTAGATTAAGTTCTCATGTAAGTGACATTAATGTCTTTATGAGAATAAATTTCTTTAAACCTAACCTAATAGACATTGGCAGCTCCTTCCTTTTTTGATCGGCAACGCGTCGGTGATGCCTTTGAAGTTCCTGGTGTCCAGGCGATGGTGATAATTAGGTACCTTGTCTTCTTGTTTATCAATTAAGTAGTTACATAAAAACACTTTCATATCATACAAACGTAGTGATATTTGAAATTTTCAATATCTTACCACAAATGATATCTAGCGTAGTCTCAGTAACAAGGGGGAAAATATCTATATTCTTTCCCACGTCTATTGCGACACGTTGCACCAAAGCTTCCGCTCGCTCATTGAACGCCGACACGTACCTACTTTTTCAGTATGTTGAAGTGAAAAGCTTTCGTCAATAGCTTACGACGCTGATGCCATTTCTTGCCTGTTTGAAAAATATCACTTTTTTAAATTAAGTATTAAAAAAAATAAACGCTAACACACTCATACAACACTAAGATTCCAAATAACACTTCACTAACACTCACGCACACACTAACTAGGCTAAGGGTTTGTTAATTTAAGCATTTATGGATTAAAACAAACGAACGAAACTAAAACAACGAAATCACTAAACAGATTTATAATTATAATACCCAAAGTAAATGAGTAGCAATGATCCGGCAGCGTGTGCTTATAGGCAAAGATTTTCCAAAGCGAATTGGCATAAGAAACCGGCCCCGGCTTGGTGGTAGGGCTGAGCTGACTGGTTACCACTTACCACCCTCTGGCTAGAGTCAGCCGCCAAGCGACTTAATATGTTCCGGCTGGAAGCTTATTAGCCAGTATTTTTGAAGCGAATACTGTATCGTTGTGATTTGGAATTCGATGAAACGGAAATGATGCGCAAATGGTACGAAACGGAAACGAGAAAGACATAGACACATTTTAACGTGCGAGAATGAGATAGGAACATTAGCAAGAGTTAGAACTAAACTTCGCTGCAGCACTAAAACAATAAATGACATCTAACCAAACTATTAAAACATACAGCGCTAGATCGCTTAAAGCGTATAGTTTACTCGCGACCAAAACGTTATATTTTTTGAAGTTTTCACTTAAAGCACGTGTGAATTGCAAACATTTTGATTTTTCTTTCTTTCGTCTTTCCTCTACTCAACCGGCATCGGCAGAGCGTCGGTGTTGCCCTAATAGATATTACATAGATTTCCATTGGCGACGGCGACCACTTACCATCAGGTGGTTCGTCTGTTCGTTTGTCGGATATTAAAATAAAGATATATCTTACCGTTACTAACAAGCAATCCTTCACAAAGCCACGGCTTCAGGAAGGTGTACGGTATTTGTTTGTTGTTGTGACGAGAATTCGACAATATGATCTGAAATACAAGTTATACATACATGTTCAGCACACTATGAAGTGGGCATATTTGAATTGAAAAACGTTTAAATAAGTGCAAGTATTCCATAATAGTTATACAGGGTGTCCCGTAAGTAGTGGACCAACGGGTTATGGGGAGTAGTGGGACTTATTATCTAACGAAAATACTAAATTTTACAGTCCTAGGCCTTGTAGTTCTTGAGTTATACTTTTTTCCAAATTGTGATGAAAATATAATCCACGTAAGCTAAATATTAAATTTTACCATAAAAAAAAATAACTAATGTGGTAAAATTTAATATTTAGCTTACGTGGATGATATTTTCATCACATTTTGAAAAAAAGCATAACTCAAGAACTACAAGGTCTAGGACAATAAAATTTAGTATTTTTGGTAGATAATAACCCACTACCCCCCATAACCCGTTGGTCCACTACTTACGGGACACCCTGTATACATATATTATACTCGTAGGTAGTTACTCAGATTGAGTCATTAAACGCACTCTTATACCTAGAACAAACAAAAATATTGCTATTAAAAGGATGCCCTTATCATAGCAATATTTTCGGTCACCTTATGTCGATACGTTTGAGGCCAGTATCAGTATTTATTATTTAGTTAGTCCTTGTGAACAATCCCACCTAATGGTGAGGGGCGATGAAGTCCTTGATGTTGAGCGCATTAACTTCGTAAAACCCTATTCACTCTCTTCTTGAAGACGTAAGTATATTATTTTATTTAATAATCTTCACATGAATTACCTTGCTCGAAACGTGCCAGATGCGTTTTAGATATAGGTACCCTACTAATATTATAAATGCGAAAGTGACTGTCTGTATGTCTGTCTGCTATCTTTTCACGTTTCATCCAGTGAATTGATTTTTGTCCCGTTAATACGTACATACGAGTACAGTCTTGTGGGATAATTTTAACGGGTATTTTTGTTTCCGACTCCCACGCGGGTGGAGCCGCGAGCAACACTCGTATAAAATATTTTCTCAGGTGCCGGTACACACAAGGAAAGATGATTTTCGCACGTGTTCGTAGACATAACGACTATTGTAGGTAGTAGGTCGAAGTCGAGAAAAAGGTAAGGGCGCGTTCACATCGAACGTCCGTTTTACTGGATCCGGAATACTGGATGCTAGTAGCGTAGGTATGTAGTTGTACGAGCGATTTCACACAGAATGGAAATTGAAGATCTAAGAAGCCTATTTTCCAATGCTTACAAGTTATTTAAGTTATATGGATGGACTTTAATTTTACTCCCGTCAAAACCAAGTTTGAAAGTTGAATTTTTTTAACTTTACATAAATGAGTGCTGGCTGAAACCAATTAATCCACCAGGGGACCAAGTCTGCCAAATAAATGCTTCAATTGCGTCGTGTTTGAATAGTTTGACACATTTCGAGAAACTATTGCGACACGACGCAAAATTTAAAGCATTTTTAACCGAATTCAAAACAGGAGGAGATTCTCAATTATGTTTGTTAGGTACCTGAGAACTTTCGCCTGGGTGAACCGATTTTGATGATTGTTTTAGCAGACTTGAGGCCGTGATAGTAAGATGTTGTCTAGGTTGGTAATATTAAATTATTTTCACCTCTATATCTTCAGGATCATAAATATTAACAGCTTGCATATTGACCGAGTAGACTTGATTAATCCCTTCATATGTTTTGTAAGTGTATCTCAGGTAAGAAAATAATTGTTCTGAAAGAAAAGAGAAAATGATTAATTTAAAACTATTTTTACGTTGACTTTGATCCATTAATTTTAATGACGTTGTTATAAGCTTTCACCTTGTAATTAAACTGTAAAAATATAGCTTATAGTCCGAGATAGCAAAGCTAAAACTTTGAGGATTAACAGTTTACTTAAATATGCAGTTGCAGTGTAAGCGCACTTGACTGGCAGTAGGAAGAACACTTAGCTTGATATCTCACAAATATATTCTTATATCAAAAAGTCATCTTTGCATACCCATATTATTTTTGAACGACCTATCTACTTAATAGGCAAAAAATAATAGCTTACCTGGTGGTAAAGCATAATTTAACGCGTTACCAATTATAGGCCATTCTTTAGGTCCAGGGATTTTTTTAATCAACCTCTTGTCACTGTTTAGGTATACATAGAGACAACATAGGATAAAGACACCCGTCAGAGCTAAGACCACGAAAAACATTTTTTTTAATCAATAACACGTCAATGGATATGTTTAATAATTGAATTTTACCGTCAATGGAGCGTTAAAGTTAACGCCAAAGTTACTAATGACAAATACGTAATGAATACATAAATATAAAAAACGTGCTTTAATCGTAACAATATTATCTACTTAAATATTATGGATGTGGCTAAAAATAAGAGATAATCAACGTCACCTTGACTTAGATAACTTTAAAAATGGACCCTAAACTAGTTCGGATCGCATTTGTGTATGTGTGCGCTATATTTCGTGTATGTTACGGTTTGATTTTCAGCCGGATCGGAGTTGACTGTAGATAGTTAGGTATACAATGCTTAATCGCGCGTGAATCAGTTCTTTCAGGTAAATATTAAAAATTCAACCATAACTAATTCGATATATGGTTTAAATTTCAATGCTTTCTTAAGAGTTGAATGGGAGTGGGATCGCGTGAAGAGTATTCGAATGAGAAGGATTTATTTCCTTCTCGTCATTAACCGCGTCCCCAGTCCTCAATAAAGCAACGGTCAATACGCTTCAGGGGTCCTAAATTACGATGAACGTCCTAACCACTGCCTGCTTTTACCTACCAGAGTACCGCTGGAACCTCAAAAACGGAAACGAACACCGTCGTTTTATACTGGATTTGTATGTAGAGTAAGTAGAAGTTACATTACAAACGCAAGAGTAAAACTCCCACTTGCCGATTCATTATTACGTAGGTACCTACTGGTGTAAAATATTTTTCATTTTTTCGTTAAATTTTTTTGTACTTAAAATTCTTTAGGCATAGTTTTATTTATTCATTTATTTATTCCACAGTTAGGTATACCTATATAACATTCATGCGTAAGATCGAAATACATTAGAAAATGTATCATAGAAACCGTGTTTGCTAAACATTGTTATCCATTTTTATGGGTTACTTAACCACTTGCTATCAATCAGGTGGGATCGTAGTCAAATAATAAGTTAAATTAAGTTAAAAAAAACCGTTGTCTGTAAACTCGGTTTACAGACGATAGTTTTACGTGATAACGTCAGTAAAGAAACATTGATGAAAACACATTGTCGGGTATTCAACATTTATTAAAAATAATGGCTTCCGTCGAGGTGGGAAATTTTTTTATTGTAAAAATTCTCGAAGAAGCTCGCGTGGCGGCCTTTGAGTATAAAAGGTGGCGGCGTTCCAGTAGCAGAATTATTCTAACTGCTAACTCTGAAGTCACGCTCTGACGTCAACGGAACGGGAAACTTTTTCGTGCGCGCTGCCCATCAATTTATAAGACGTTATTTATTTATTTATTTTATTTATTTATTTATTTTCAAGGATCAACAAACAGTAACACAATGTATCTTAAATAAAAGAGATTAATCAAAGTACAGAATAAATAATTGTGAAACCAACACCGTTGACCACGTATTACTAGTGAGAGTGAGAGTAGATAGTGCAACAACATACTAGAGGACGGATCTTATGAAATTAAGTCAATACGAGGTTGGCTTTTACAAACACAATTCAAGAGTGAAACTAAGGGGTTATCTAAGTACTAGATATACATATTGTGTACATTAAGCAGTATTAAAAAATAATAATGCAAACTCAGTAATTTTAAATAGTTTCATGAAGTAGTTTTAAGATATTATGACGTTTAAACTTATATTTAGACAAGTGACATATATCAATAGAATTAAATTTAGAATTATAACATTGAGTAACACGACGCAATGGTGACCGTAGTCCAACGATAGTACGACAGGTCGGAGTGACAAAAAGGCATATAATGGGAGATGGCCTCATATGAGACCTAACAGGTACTCGATAGTATACCCTGTCGACTAAGGCTGAACAGTCATAACGATTATTACAGAGATCAAAGAGGAACATTGCATCCAATTGCTGTCGTCTTGACTTTAAGTCCAACAGTTTATATGTTTTTAGTAATTGTGGATATTTCATATTATATGCATGATTAAATTTGAAGTGCATACAGCGCAAGAATTTATGTTGAATATTTTCAAGAGAATTTTGATAGCAGGCGTAATAGGGATTCCAAATAGTAACAGCATATTCGATTTGAGGGCGAATTAATGTATGTGTTATCACGTCAAAAAAGCAAAAACAGTTGATTTTAGAGGGTGGTAGCTAATCTGGCAGATAAAAGTAGTTACTCTGCGCCCCATTGGCCCCATGAAGTAATACCGTTGGAATTAAATTAGGTGTTTCAGTGCACGGCCGCCGACTTTCAGAAGCAGGCACCTGACTTCTAATCAAAGAGAATATAACCACTACGTTTTACTTCTGATGCTTCTGACTTCTGTCCGTACTCCGTACCCGTACTATGAGTCTATGCTTCTGACGTTAGATACATACCTACTGAATAGGTACCTACCTACCTACTACGTATTAAATTGTCAATGTCAGCTCAGCACGTAGTCTGTGACTGTCAGTAGTGTCAATGTCAATGTCAGTTGCTGATGCGTAATTTAATTTCCTGTAACTGCAAACAGAGATTGGCTTCAGGGCCTTCAGGTGTTTCTGTTTTCTCTGAATATGGTCATATAGCGTATATTTCACTTCCCAAGTTCAAGAACTATCAAAAAATTAAGAATTCAAGTTATTCAAGAATGACACAATGACAGATGACAGATGCTGAGTGCTGACTTTGACTTGCTGTCCGTGTTTAAGCTGTTGAGTCCGAAAGTTTTTAATTTAGTTTATTTAGTGGGACTTGGGACACTGGGAAAAATCGGAATCAGAAGGAGAAGCTTTGTACAAATTGAATTCTCTTAGAAATTATTGTCACAAGTTAATATTATTGTAATTTATTGAAACAATATAAAACATGTCGGAATCTGAAAACCAAGAACCATCGGATCAAGAAGTAAAACTAGAAAATAGCCCGCGGAAACGTGTCCGGCATCGAAAGAAACAGCTCTATGAAAATATACTCAAACAAATGGAGTTCTACTTCAGTGATGCCAATTTGAGTAAAGACAGGTATTTGGGTTCGTTGGTGCAGAACGATCCATATGTACCGATTTCAGAGTTTTTGAAATTCAACAAAATTCGTTCTCTAACTCAAGATCCTATAGACATCGTGAAAGCTATGAAACACTCCACATTTTTAGAGTTATCTGAAGATAAACTGAAAGTAAGTAGCTGTTTGTATTCAATATTTAGGCAGTGTTAGTATACTTGCATTAGCAACACATTCTTTTTCGTTTTCACTTATTATGTTATAGTTTTAGTGATATTATAATGGTAAACAACTAACAGGCACCTACACAACAAATATTTACACTCTTACAATACATTCGGAATGGGAGTGGTAGTTAAGAGTTGTATTGTACACGGCAGTCATAAACATAGATTTAGGTTTATTTCTGTGTGTAACACACACACATGCATGGTATTAGAACATATATTTTACATTTCAGTTGAGAAGAAAAACCCCAATGTTGCCGTACGACGCAGATTTGAGAACAGTTTATGTAGAATCAATTCCTGTAACTGCAAACAGAGATTGGCTTCAGGGTGTTTTCTCTGAATATGGTCATATAGCGTATATTTCACTTCCCAAGTTCAAGAACAATCAAAAAATTAAGGTCAGTTTTAAGGGCTCTGTATCCAAAGGATTATTAGGATATTGACTTCGATAGACAACTGAAATTTTCAAAGAAAATGTGTTATGTGGATTTCAAAGGGGTCCTCATATAAGTACTCGCACTTGATCTGTTCATTGTAAGTTACTTAAAGAATGAAATTGATTAGGTTTTGTGATATAAATAGTTTTATCCTCACTGTCTCTTTTAATATCAATTCAGAGGACCAATTATAATCTGGGGAAGCATTTAATCGCTTCACTGTATTTGTAAATCAAGTTACATTGTTACTAAAATATGAAAATAATGATAATTATTACTTTATTACAGGGTTACGCTTTTATAGAATTTGAAAAGCCACAAGATGCACAGAAGTGCATAAGTGCATTCACTAAAATGGGGTGCAGGTTACCCACTGGGATGCCTCCGGAGGAGTTGTCGTCTATTAAAATGTTTTCAGTTGAACAGCAGGAAGAACCCTTAGATGTGAAGGATGAACCGCCAAAGAAAAAACCTAGGAAAAATAAAGACAGAAAGCTTAAAAATCTAGAACTTAAGTTAGGTAACGAGTCTGACAGTGATAGGAGAGGAGACACACCTAGTGTAAGTTATAAATATAAACAATTTTATTGAATTTAAAATTTTCTGTTCGCGTTATATGATATTTTCATAAATAAATAACAATAAAACAATATTGTAGTATATTCATATATTATGCACTAGAAAATTTATAAATCAAATATCAATATCTTAGCACGCTTAACTACAGGAGACATGTCATGTCCGCCATGACTCACGCACAAAGAATATCATCTGAATCACTCACTAAAACACGTGCGACGTGCAGAGCGTTTGTGTGGAACGGACTTTATGTTGATTACGTGGACCAATAGAAACGCAGTCAAAATTTTCGGTACTCATTTGTTAAAAAAAACAGACTATAGTATAATATGTATGTGTAATTATAGTTTTATTTTTAGTAATTACATATCCATACTTCCATGCTAACATTATAAATGCAAAAGTAATTTTGTCTGTCTGTCTACAAGTATTTATTTTTATCCAGTATTATTTTTCAGGATGAAATGAAAAGTATTACAACTCCAGTCAATACTCCAAGTGAAGTAAGTAATGTTTCTCATGTTGACAATATATCGAATGTCCCTACGTACAAACCCATAACTACAAATGCCAAATTATGCAGGAGAGCGCTTCAACGTTTTCAAACATGTGTTTTATCTTTTTTACATAATGTAAAGTCATGAAATTTGGTATAAAGATTTAATATGCTACATATTTTACAATAAATAAAAAGATAGGTCATTTGTGTATACACGTCGATATTAATGTGTACACAAAGTTAAATCAATTTCATTTTACATTTCATTATAATAAATTAATTACTGCATCCGATGCTTCAGATACTTTAATAATGGTGGAATGGCGAATTAAGTACTATTGAATAGCAAATGTTAAACATTAACGAGTGCTCCATATAAATGAACACAGTTATTAAACAATGATAAATTACAAAAAGGATCCAATTCAGTATTTTATTATTATAGGAAAACAAAAGCTTGGATAAGGAATCAAAAGATGAAGCCACAAGTCACGATGAGAGCAAAGAGGACCCGGACAAGCCAAGAAAAAAGAAGATAAAAAAACGTTTTGGGAAAGAGAAAGGAAAGGCAAAAACGAAATTAGAAAACGGAGAAGCCCCCAAAGACGCAGTGTGGGGCCTGCAGATACTCCCTAAGAGTGAATGGAAAGCGCTCAGGAACAAATACTTGAATTTGCAAAGAAAGTATATGAAAGACATAAAGCTTAACCTACATAATAAAAGGCATGGGTATCATGGCTTGCCGGCGCCCGCTGCGCCGCCAACAGAGGCTGAACCAGGTATTCTTTTTTATGTCAACAGGATGGATGCCATCTATTGCACTCACAGAAGAAAAGGAACAACTTACCCTAATGACAGAATGATATATTATGTCTTGTCTCACTTTGCGTGCCGGTTTTAAAAAAAATAACACTTTGATAGCAGACCGTTTTGTACAATTGTGTTTTCTCGTGCTTTCTCATGTTGACGACTTGTCTTGTCTCACTTTGCGTGCCGGTTTTTTAAAAAAATAACACAAATTTGATAGCCGACCGATAACTTGTGCCACATACAATTGTATTTTCTCGTGCTATCTCATGTTGGCGACGCTCACCAGATGTCTGTCTCTGTTCACGGATAGCTAGCTATGGTACGCAAGAGCAAAGAAGCCATCTAAATGTGTTAGTAAAAACCTGCTTCGATTTACCTCTCTTTACGCCGCTGGGCCTTTGACTTCTAACCTAATTAATTTTGTAAAATACATAATTATATAATATATTACATTATTTATAAATTTTATTTTCAGTTATAAATGCGAGGAATGAAAACACTCAATCTGTTATTCCATTGGAGAAGATCCCGGGTGTGTTTGTGAAGGAAATATTACCAGAGCCTTGCCTCGATGTGAGGCTTACTAAACGGACGGTGAGTTACTCAAGAAATTATGTAGTGACGTAGATTTTTTATAAAGTACCATCATGGCATAAAGTTCACCTAATGGGCGCGTTCCACTAATGACTAAACGATCACAACGCTCAAAATGACTGTTTTTTTCTACAAAAAAAAAAGAAATGTTTTAAGCTATTGCATAGCTTTTATCGCGGGCCTTGAGCGTGGGGACCGAATCCAGAAATTCCGTAACGAAAAAAACCTAACACCCCCAATCAGCGCCATCTAGTACCTTAATACTAAGGTATGGTACGTATGTTTTCTACAAACTAGATGGCGCTGTTCTGATATAACTATATAACTTCTAATAATTATAATTGCATAAGTTGATAAAAAATGCTATGCAATAGCTTTACCGCGACAGTCTCCGAGTGCCACATTTAATTTTTTAGTGTTGTGATTGCTTAGTGGAATGCACCCAATTTGGAATAATAATGTAGATTAAGTTATACACAGTAGTCGTCACGGATCCCGTCCCTCTGAAGTGAGGTGTAACAAAAAATTGCGCGTGTACAAGAGTAAACGAGATAAGACGACGCGACAAACATAAGCGAGTGAGCGAGCCAGTTATAACTATAACGCTAGCCGAGCCCCCTCCGCATCCCTCTAACTTGGCCAGAAAATGGGTTCTGCACAGCTACGTGCTTCAGAGGGACATAGATCCGTGGTGCGTTTTATGCATCAACAAAATTTTTACAGATCAAAACCAACGTCCATGTTCTACACGTCGATGTGAAGGAGGGTCAGACGCAGACCATCATCCGATTCGATTCTGCGAAAGCCGCTGATGAGGTAAGTGGTGTTAGCAATGGCGTGCCTTAGACAGGTACTGTACTGTATCAAAATTTGCGGGTCCTTGCCGAAACATTTACGATTTTTTGCTTTCACATATTAGGGTTCCTGTAGGTCTGTAGCACTGGTATCTTGGTATGTGATTAAGGCCCCTAGGCCTCAATCGCAATGAGTCTTTCGCTATTCAGGCCTAAAGGCCACACGGCTCCGTTTGTGGATGTCCTTTGAATAAGTTAATAGGGAATGTAACAACAACTATCATTGTAATATAGCGATTTTTTTCTCAGTTGCTAGGCAACTGGCTTGATTATTGTGGATATATAGAATATTGAAAATAAAACAAAAAATTTGGCCAAAATGTTAGTTAGATCACTTGGATTCTTAGTTAACCATGTATTTATAAAAACTAATTACTTCCACTCTGCAATCTAAATTCAAAGAGAATTCATTTTGTCAAAAAGTTAAAATAGTAATGAATGTTTTATTTTTTTAGTTATTAAAATCTTGATTTTTGCACGAGCAAATCTTATAATACAAAATGTCACATTAACTTGTGCATTATTAAAAATAGAAGTCTTAAATTTCTCTCCACGTATTTTTAGGATATGGATACACAATTCCTATCGCCATTATTTTGTTTCCAGTACTGTTCGGACACGACTCGTCACGCGCGCGTGTTGTCCGGGCCGGAGGAGGCGGAGCAGTGGACGCGCGCGGAGTCGGCGCGCGCGCGCACGACGGGCCGCGGGCGCGCGCGGCTGCTTGCGCGGGCCGCCGGCGGCGCGCCGCGCCCGCCCCCGCGCCCCGCCTCCCCGCAACCGACACACACGCATATACGATTTGATGAATAGATGCTTATAAGTACATCTTTGTTTTTTTGATATTGATAACCTTTCACCACGCCACGGTAAAAGTATCATACAGTATTCCATCTTCATACAAACGGTCGGAACGTGAATCATACCTACGCGCCTCGGAGTTTAGTAGGCATTAAGTATACAACAGCCACAGAAGCGTCATAGGGACGAACGAACGTGTGGGTTTGTAATCAGGAAGCGTGCCAGTTACCTACCCACTTACATTCACTACAACTAGAAAGAGACGGCCCTATCGCGCGGTGCAGTAGGCATTTATTTCAAGGACAGGGCCGAGTCACACTACTGTATGATACTATTACCGTGACCACGCACACGCGTTAACGATTTAAGAGCCATTAGGTAAAAGATCGCAGCATTATGTATGTGTGCGTAGCTATCCACACATACGCAACGCAAACAGTCTAGCGCGAGTGTCGAGACGGACTAAACAATCTTGAGCCGTTATAATCGAATGCACCTTGGGTTGAGATTTATGCAAAAAGATAATTTATTTATTCAATCTATTAAAAGCGGTGGCCTTTTCAAGATAAATGTACATAGAATCAAACTCATATCAGCAAAGAAAATTTTTATATAGATTATAGTCAACAGTCAATATTCATTATTGCCAGTTTCGTGGGTTCTACTTCAGCCAGACCCTTGAGGTCACATCATATTAGCAAGCCTAAATTTTGTATTAGCTCGGAGACAAGGCTGGTATCATTATCACGTAAAAAATGAAATTTCAAAAGTATAAAATATTATTTATTACAAGTAAATGCAACATCAAATTCAGTCTTAAAAATATGTTTACGTATGGCTTAATAATACGGGAGGCACTGGCACATTTTATTAAAATTAATAATTATAGTTATAAAAGTGGCCTTAGATAATAAACTAGTACATAAAACAACATACAAAAGTAAAAGTTGTATTAAGAATTATACCTGTAAATATAACACCCATTTATGACCTTATATAAATGTGCCTTACATTAATTAAAGTACATAGCTACTTAAGTACTAGTAGGTTAAGTATATGTTACAGTCTACACATACACATCCAATTGAAGATTTTTTTAATTTCCCAATTTTCAACGGTAATTTTTAAGATGATTACTGGTTTTAAATATGCCTTAATTTGGTCCAACCTAGGACTAAACAATGACAAGTGGAAATTCTAGATACAACGTCAATCAAGGGTTCGACTGCAACATACAAAATTAAGTAATTTTAAACAATATTTAATATGTCATGTAATAATTTTACTATCGTTACAAGTATATGAATATTCAGGTCAAGCATAGGATTTTTTACAGCACGAGTTATTATGTAATAGGAATATTATAATCTCGGTTATTGCGTTAGGCACTATTACTTTTAGGAATATGTATGGAAAATCAATAATTTTAAATGCGTAGTCGTAGATTTAAAATCTAGGAAGCAATGATTTAAAAAACCTGCACATCTGATAATATTTTTAAAACCACATGATAATCGCTCAACGAGGCATCGGGAGACTGCCTAATTTCATAAAAAAAAAACAGCATGATATCGTATACAACTTTGCTTACAGAACTATCTACCATTCGTATAAAAATAGCAAAATAGCTTTGTTAGACTAAAATCAAATAAAATTCAATTCAATAGAATTATAAAAATGCCAAAGTTAAAAAGACAATAAATAAAATTAGTTAAGTATAAAGTTTTTTAGGTAAACTTTACCTGTTCTATTTTTGTGAATAAAAAAATTTCTTTTAACTGCAAAATGTCGCACCATTTTAACAATTTAACTTAAAATAACAAAGCACCTAAATGACAAAATATCTTATACTTACTATTACAGAATAAAACGATTGAATCAAAAAATTATTTGTAGGTATGCTATATCACATTAATTAAATTAAAAAAATATTTTGCTAGTTAACGTTATCCTTATCTCTATACTGTACAACTTGTGTGGAGTGTGAGGTAGACTTGTTTTATAGCTATGAAGCTTCCATATGTCTATGTACGGTTACTGGAGCAATAATACTATTTTTCCCACAAGGTAGGACGCTAATACTTAAATCTGGTGCCTTTAATCGTGGTTTAATTTTTGGTGGCAGTGGGCAACTTATATCAGACTTTGTGTCATCTGATAACACGATGGGATCGTTCACAGAAAAACCGGTAGCTTCTGAGTCTTCGTGAGGGGTCATTGTAGAATACCCTTGGTCAGAACCACCGGCAGTGTGAGATCTTCTGTACCCAGTGACAACGCGATAAGGTGAGATAGGAGCCTCTATTTCCATTGCTGGAAGTAATTTATCTTGACCAGACTGATCATGCATGTCATCGGATGGCAGGTGGCTCATTTGAACGTCGGCATCGTGCCATGTCTCCGCCGGACCATCGACGTATAAGTTATGACAACTAGCAGACGTAGTATTCTGCTTGTAACAGTATATTGCCACTGCTACCACCAAGCTGACAGTTACTATGCAACCCGCAATAGGACCTATTGCTGAGTAGCTGCCTAGAGCATCTCGATTTACTCGACCGAATGTGCCCTCTCCATACGGGGTCACTGCCCCCAAAACACCATTAAAGCAGGTGGACTGTGACGTGCAGAATGGAGTTGAAAGTGGCGTATGCCCATCCTCATCTAATTGGCACCATTCACAACCCAGAATCCCTAAACAAGATGAGTGAGTGTTATATGACTCGCATTGGAAATCAAAACAAGAACGTAAATTTTCTGCGAAGTTCAAAAAGTAATGCGACTTATGGTTATTGTTCTCTGGCATCATTCCACACAAGGGAATATCTTGATTAATTCGGGTCACATTCGCACTCGGACACTCGTACAATTCAGAGCTACATTCGCAAGGACACTCGCATTCGGTTTGTTCCATTCTATTGCAATTGAGGCACAGCCGATCGACCATGCTACATGGACAGAAAGCATCAACTGTGCAGGATGCATTGACAAGTCCTATGAAGACATTGGTGCCCGTAATAGCAGCAATATAATAATGGACACAGTGATCACCAGATACCACGTTAGAGAGAACATTAGGCAAGGAAGTATTAAATTCATAAAATCTTTGAATGGTTTTATCGAAAACGTTGTTGCACAATCGTTTTGTAACGAAACCTTTATGGTTTAACATATCGATCGCTATCATTGACTCTTTATGTGTTATGTGCTGCTGTTCAATAGGACCCGACCCGTTAGGATCCATCAAACCTGGATGGGAGACCAGATACCCGCGATTATTCATGATGAAACATTTAACATACGGCACGGCACAATGAGGCATGCTGTCGATGAGCAATTTATACAAGAAACCCATAGTGATATCCATTGCCACAACCATAGTTGGATAGAAAGGACTCTTTACTGCATAAGATATGGAAACAACATAGCCAGCACCACCAATGTCTAAATTTGGAGGTGTTAGGATAATTTTATCCGGATTTTCCAGTGCGTAAGTATACCAGGGCCTCTTTACTGGCTCATAGTCATATTCTAGCACAGTACCAGGAAACATGACCAAAACTCCACTTTCAGTAACTGCATATCTTCTGACAATATATTTGGAGTAAGCTCCATGCAAATGCTGTCGTTTGTAAAATGACAAAAGTGAATTGAGGAAGCCAACATCTTGCTGTATTTCATTTCTTAATCCAGGGTTAGATAGAAGCCCATGGGCAACACTCTTTAGATACGCTAAATAATTCTGCATATAAGTAACAGCTTCTTGTCCATCTCCCATATCATATAAGTAAGTGAATGGTGATTGAAAGCTTGACGGACTTAAGTACACAGTACCCTGATCTATGGTAGCGATCTGCTTGAAATGTCGACATATTTTTCCAGGTTTTGGCGGAAACAAATCAATTCTATGAAACAATATTTCCTTACTGCTTCTCATAAAAAACACATTAGATTTATTTGAAATTTGATTATCTATGGACTCTGATACAATACAGACTATATATAAATTGTTAACCCACTTCCAGGAATAATTAACAGATTTTGTAGAATTTTTGTCATACATAGTGAGATTACCCAATTCGTTGGATAACATTTCTTTCTTAACAATATTTACAAAGCTATAGGTTTCAATCATTTCTATATTAGTGAATTTAATTTTCTCAGTAGCTAATTCCGGCCGCGGGAAGTAGGTGTGCATTAGGACTTCTCCAGAGAAATCCATAACAAAAGCTCTCTTCTGCTGATTTGTGCTTTTGAAGTAAAGGATGTCTTCTGCAAGGTCCGACCAGTACAAGTCAAGTCCCAATATACCATTTGTCGTAGGATATACAAGAGGAACCATAAAGTCTCTTTCAGTGGCTTCCCAAATGGGAGTTACAATTTTTAAAGTATTCTCATATTTACTGGGAAGCAGTGAGATAAATGCCGATGCAACTTGACCTACCACTCCACTATCATTGATATGTAACTTCATCACCGAGTGCTCGTTAGAATGATTATGCCATTTATCAAAACTCAAAATGCCTAACGAGCTGTTTCTATCAGTAATACTCTCATTTATTAATCCAATTGTAAATTTCACCAGAATTCCAGGATCTGGATAATTTGGGAATAATTTCAACCATGATTCATCCCGCAAAATTTTCATGTCTGTTAGAAAAATAAACAATCTGAACTTGGGTAAGCTCTTTTCCATTAGTAAATTTTTTAACTCCTTATTTATAGCTATTGGAGATAGATTGACACTTGTTGTAGCTTCTAGAGATGATAAATACTCTCTCAGTAACATTTTATTATTATCTGTGACATTTCCTAAATTGGACATCCCATCGTTGCTACACATGTCTTCAAATTTGACGAAATCTGTCATATTAGTGATCTTTAATGCAATCAAATCTGTGTTTTGTAATGCAAACGCTGTTTCCTTCACAACACTTATTGCATGTTGTAGAGATTCCGACTTCATACTGTTATCAATGATAAACACCAGAAGCTTGGGGTCAGGGTGGATAATTTTATGGTACAAATACCTCAAATTAGAATGTGGCATCGCCGTACAATCTTTATCTGTAGCGTAATCAACATGTGAAAGGTAATACTGTCTTTTTACCTTCAAATCTTTGAACCGGTCCAAAATTTTTGACTTTGAATGAATAGAAGATAAATTGTCATATACATTAGAATTCCTTATAATCACAGTCTTTCGAATGGAGTTGAACGGACACGGGCTTGTAAAGGACGGAGTACTGTTGCTACTTATTGAACTGTTCATTTCTAGAAGGATATTGGTAGCTGATGTCAGTTTAAAGCTTAACTTATCTGCTATGCTGGTCAAGAGATTTTTGTCGGAAACATGATGTCGGTTAACTTTGTAAGCTGTTCGAGACCGAACCTCGAAATGTGTAGCATACTCACTCCCAAGTTCATCCACTATGATTTCACTGAATTTATTCGCCAAAGAATCCGACAGCTTTCGTAAGTTTTGTTTGTTATCACAACGGTTACTCGTATTCGTGCAGTTTTCACTTTGTGCAGACGCTGTGTGCACGATAGTTGCCGTGAACAATAATAACAACGATTTAAGCTTCATCTCGGCATCACCTTTGATGCGCGTCATATTAGATTATATCTTCTCCCACCGCTCGTAGTGTTTACAATATTATCACGTAGGACATCCATAACCACTCCACATTTATTGATATTGATACGTTTCATTCACATAACTTTCAATAGATATCAACACTTGACAATTTTTAAGTATTCACTACACACTCGTAATCCTTAATTTTTCGTTTTATGGGAACGAAATGAAACAAAAACGAAAGCTTTACGTATATCAGATATATAAAACCTCAAAACTTTATATTTATTCCGCTGAGCTGAGCTGAGCTGAGCTGCTGCTGTGCTTTTTTCCTGATCCTGATTTGGTGGGTTGATTCCGTCCGTCAATTCCGTCACTGTCAAATGTCTTGTAAGTCACAACAGTCACAACTGTCATTCGACCACAGACTAGATAGAACATAACTGTAAGACGTGTTGGTACTACTAATGTACTAATAGTTGTTAAGTCGGTTAATATCGTGTAGGTATCACATAGCAAATTCCAATTGTTAGCAGTTGGAATTTGCTGATCCTGTAATTTGTGCTTGTTGTTTAGATCATGCCTTTGCCCTCCTTACGATGAACAAACCAAAATAAAAATATAAGGATGTCTATGGATTAATTCCCAAATCCCCAACCAATGGTTGTCATTTTAGACAATTTGTCATGTATATGTCTATCGTATAAATCCTATCGAGCGAATTTTGTTATACTCATATAAATTAGAAAGAAGTTAATCAGATAATGAGATATCAATATGTACTAAAAAAGGACAAATGACAACCAAGAAATTATAAATTTCCATAATGACTGATCGTACTATAGCGGTAAGTTGACATGACAAACTCACATCGGATTCTCGAATGTAATTAGTTGTAAACTCGAAGGTTTTTGTGTTTGTTCGTCGTGCTTGTCGTTTGTTTTTATTTCATGAAAATTGTGAAATTTGCAGCGATAATCTAATTTAATTCATAATTGTTAATGCGATGTCAATATTATGCTTGGATCTCGACTATGCCAGTTGATAAAATGAGTTACAGCGTATGTAAATTACGCGTATTTATTTAGTGCCGGTTGATTTATCATTGAAACAATTTGATGGTATTTTGGAATTTCTGCCTATACTAAAGTGAGAAACCATTTATTTCGACAAACTTAAATGTACCAATTGCACGATATTTATTTTTATTTTTAAGCTTCATCCGACACATAATTTGCGCTGAAAAATAAAGATCATAATCAAAGATTTTTTTAAATTTAGACGGTTGTTTTGTTTTTCAACTAACTACAATTTTGTGTTTTCAGCCTCGTCCAAGTCTAGAGCAAGTGATTGCTATAGTGGATTTTATGGAAAAGCACCCAGGTCTGGGTCTAGGGCAGCTGCGAGGCTTGGAAGGGAGAGATGAAAGTAAGAAACTCTGGTTAAAACTCACTAGGATTGTCAACAACATTACTGGGCCCACACGACCTATGAAATCCTGGATTAAGGTAATAAAGTGTTAGAATTACGTAGTTGTTAACATAACATAACGTCAGTAGCAGTAACGGAGCATCATGAACAATTTTTCATAATGCTCCCAGACACACACTCCATAGTCTAGATGGTAGTGGTCCTACCTGCACAGTGAGGCATCCCAGGTTCAATTCCTGGATGGGACAGACATTTATGTGATAATCTTAGAGCGGGGTTATGAGTGTATTACTGTATTTTATATATTTGTGTTTAATTAAGACAGAGGAGAAATAAAGTGATTATTTACTTTTTGCGTTTAGTACTGGGCGGATAAAAAGTCTACAGTTAGATCAAAGGTGCAGTCATGTGGAGGAGACAGCAATATCTTGTGTTCCAGCATTGAAAAGAAGATTTGGGATTTGTTTTTGGCCAACGATAAGAACAGTAAGATTCTGTACTTTTACATTTCGTCGCTTAGCTTACAACACCGCTCTAGTCGAAATGGCGGTTTTCACATTTAAATGCTTTTGGATGGAGCTGCTCATTTTGCGTCTAACCATTGGTCGCGTGATATAGATTTCAGCTAATGAGAAGCCATAATTCGAAAAGTAGTGACAGTGCACGAGTTGGTTGGTAAAAATGACTTATACCTTATTCTTTTGCCTTGATACCACAATCATTTTTTTTTGTTTAAATCTTTATTTTTCTTAAAAAAAATTGGCAAGTATTCTTGCTTAGTAATTAAATTTTATGAGTAATGTCACAGATATTCATTTTGATGTTTTAATTTATTTAATTGGCAATACATTAAATCCAAAAAATTTTAAGTAGGTATTCATATATATATTCATATTCATCTAATAAAAAATTAAATCATTAAATATTTCAAACAGAAAATACCAATGTGGTGAAAGTTGAGTCCCATTTCATGGAGGAACCCTTCTTTAATGAAGACAGCATGGACCAAAACCATGTGGAAACTGAACCAACCCTTTCATTGGAAGAACCATCTAATGATGCAGAGGAAAGACAGATGGTCATAATGGAAAAGTTGGTAAGTTTTTATTTAAAAATCATCCTTTTTATGTAAATAGCCAGGAAACGTGCCAACAAGTCACCTGATGGATGGTTCACTGTCACCCATCCATGTACATCAGTAAAAACCAAGACATTACCCTTGTATGGTGACGTGGGACTGGGGTTAGCATTCTAGGCCAGCTCAATATGGCCAAAGGACCATTCAGGCGACCATTGTTATATGCCATAATATAAACAACCATTACATAACCCATTGCAATAAGTGATTACAGTCAAGTGTGATTATATTTTACAGGTGAAAGTGATGAGTGAACAGGCGTCAGCTATGATGCAGTTGGCGCAAGCATCGCAGGCCAGCTCGCAGGCCATGCAGCGGCTTGCAGAGGCCTCACAAGTGCAGGTTGGAACATCAATAAAATTGTCATGATATAAAAAAGTTTTGGTTCCTAACAATGTGAGGATTGGATGCTACAGGACATGGGTCTCTCCTCATAACCGAGGGGCCTTGAGTTCAAGTGCATCCGCACTGGAACAGCATGGTAGAGTATGCTCCTGCTATCCAGGAGGAGGCCGTACGACTTGGTACAAATCTATTCTATCTATCTATAAATTGTCTATGGACGTATGACCATAACATAATTATAACATTGGCAATAAGGAGCTTAATATTTATAAGCAGTAAATGCACCTAGAATAATTATTATTTGTATTATCAGATATTTCGTAAATTTCGTTCCTGACGAGGGTACTGCAACTGCTAAAACTTTTTCTTTTTTAAACTATTATTTTATTTTATACAGGCGCGGGCCATAGAACGACTAGCCACCACGTTTGAAACAATCAGTGCGTCGACACACGACGTTAGGAACGCAATAGTCGACATCGACGCCACTATGAAGAGGTTCTACTCTACGTCACCGACATAGCATTTGCCTTTGGGGCTACCTAGCGACACCTAGCGGCATCTAGCGGCGCCGCTCGGAACTAGGGCCTCATACGAATGTACTTCGACTCGTGCAAGTTATTTGCTATATATGTAAAGTAACTACTGATTGATGTCTGGACTTGGAACGTGTTTGAGTGAAATTATTATTAGATGTGTATATGAAGCAATCGATCCCATAACAGTGATTTTATCGATTTGTAAAAAAAGTATCAATTTGGGAATTTACTACCTACTCGTTAGGAATAGTTTCTTACAAAGTTAATACCACCTGTGACTACATCAAGTGGTATTGTAGTCAAGCATGTACTTATAAATTAGTAATCTTTCATATGATTCTCAGTTCCACTGTAGTAAAATACTGGATGTCTGGTGCCAACCAGAGGTCAGTATAATAAAATTATTATTTGAGTAAGGATGAGGGTAGGACGCTATTTCGTGTTAGTGGGTACTTACACATCGTTTAGCGAATTTAACATGGGTATGTTAAATACACAAAGACAGGGCGTACCTATGGAGTTTCTTCATATTTCTCTATTTTTACATAACTATTAACCAGTGGCGGCTCGTCCTAAGGAGCGCTGGAGCAGTGCACTCCCACAAAATAAATGTATAATTATCATCCCACAAAAACTACAAACATATTGTATATTTTTTTATTACACTCATAACAGTTGTTTACTATAGTATAAAGTTATAAAAAATTACCTACATAAGTACATACCAAGTTTAAATTTTCTTATCAAGATTTACTTTCAAGATGTATCGAGTGGAGTACCCAGAGATTGCGCTCCTATGAAAAAAAGGTTTAATACAATTCCTAGAACTAATTTCAATGAGTGCGAAAGAGAAGTATCAACGGTTGAAACAGAAGATTTCGTATGAAAAGTTAATCGAATTTGGAGCGCCGATCACGCGCGGCGTTGCCAATTTGATGCCAAATTTCGGTGTGACAATTCGGAGCGGCAACGCGGGGGAGTTATGCGCTGCGCTGTACTTACTCGCTGCGCCAGCGTTGGCTGTGGTGTAGGTAGTCGATCCCATGTAAACAAACAAATTGGTCGGAAACGCGCGCTTTGCAATTTTAATTAGGTAATACTCGTAGTAATTAGTAAGTATTAAAAATAGTTTAAGTGCATGCATTTGTGCTAAAATGAAACAATATAGTGTTTCTTTTATTAAAAACTGTGAGAAGACGCTCGAAATTCGCCTCCAATTAAAAGCAAAGGGACCACCACGACCCGGAATTGCACTTAATCAAAAATGTATTACAACCTTAAAACGATTATGTGTTACACATATATGATGTTTGTAAATAATGGTAAGTAATAAAGTTCTATTTTCTTTAGTGAACACCCACAAAAAAAATTCACGAGCCGCCACTGCTATTACCTATTGTATATAACTAATTATTTTAATGTAAAATGTACTTAAAATTAAGTAATGATATAAACAATAATCTAATAAACAACCCTCTACGATGTAATTATATTGTAGCTAAGTAAATAAGATGTATGTGTAAAATAAGTATGTGTAAATATTGTGTATATTTATTTTATATTATCAATTAGCATATTGTAATGTTTATGTATCTTTAATACTGTCGAATAAACGTTAGTATAGTACAGAATTGTGATTAATTTTATCCCTTTACGTCACGATAAACAATATTTTGTTTACATAAGTACACACACACTTTTTTTTAATTGTTAGCACTTATTTTTCAGCGCAAGAGGATTGTACTATCTCAGCACCAACCCGCAGCAACCTTACGCTAAAGGACAGGACGGAATCAGGCCAAACTAAAAAAGATGTACATGCACAATGTGTTATATAATATGGAAAAAACATCATCTTTATTGTATACCATTAATATTTTTCAAATACATTTTCTAAATTAATTATCTTCTAATAAAATTCATTATCATTTTAAAGCCTAATTTTTTGACGAGAAATAGTCAAATAGTACTAAAGTTATTGTTTTTCCTCAATGTTTTATAAGGCGCAATCTTTTTGTCTGGGTTCGATTCCCGGCGAGACGGAAATTGAAATTTTGAGCATAAAATTTCTGTTCTTGGTCTGGGTGTGCGTGTTCTTGAATTTGTGGTTTGTCCATGGCTCCCCCGACGCAGTGAATGCTAATGTGGCATACTGGGTTTTTAATGTGTGTACTTATATGACTCGCATCTTGGTGGTAAATCAAAATTCGATGTTTGTTAGCTTATACCAGCATTTCTAGCAATCAACTTTTGCATGCTGTATTCCTTATCATTATTCCAATGCTGGATTCTGGCCTCCTCTCAAACTATAAGATGTTAGGACATAGCAATATACAAACTCCGGCAGGCCAACGAGGCTTGTTTCTGTGCGCACATGAACACGTGAAATCTTTGATGGCGCAGCACATCACAACGACGAAAGGTGTGCGTTCTACGATGTGTTCATACCTACAGAGTTGCGTACAGGATTTAAACTTGGTCCAAGGTTATCATCTCATTCGGGCAATCATTGCACTCGTGTTATTCATACGGAACCTTTTAAAGCTGTCCTTTGTGTGGAACCATAAGGTTTCCACTGATATGGACATTCCACAAAGGAATTGTCGTGCTTGTAATTTTAAGATATGGAAAATAGCGTCCAGCGTTGTATGTTAATGAGTTATTTGCGATAATGTGTTACGATACACGTTTATTTCTTATTTTAAATCTTGCCACATATTGTTTGTGTCAAGCATGTAATTGTAAGGGTTACAGGACTTACAGGAATAATACATATTATTTGTAAAGAAAGTACTACTGTATTAAGCAAATAAATAAACTTGAAATTGCAATTTAAATTTTATTGAGTTGGACCCCTTTCTCGATAATTAGGTACTGCCACTCAAAGCTGAGTTTAAATGTGTGTTATTATTAATGTTTATTCTAAGTTCTATGTATGTAATTTATCTTGAATAAATCTTTATTTCTTTAAATTTTACTCGGACTTAATATAGGTATGTAGGTACTTTACAATTGCATTATATCGAAGGGAATGGATATCAATAGTCGTATAGAAAAAATAGAAGGTTGTTGGATCTCTTTGCATTTCTTGGTTGAAGACATAATGTGAACGTAAAAGGAAATAGTGATTGGAAGTTTTATATTCTGGTCGTTGATCATTACGGAATGTGTGAAGTAGTCCTGATGTCTCCGTTTCAAGGATTTGTCTGCTGTAGGAAAAAACAATGGGGTTGCGTTTTAAAAAGGGTCTATGACAAGATGTAAATCCCTTATTTGATAAAACAGTGAAAAAATCTCTCTCCATAGGTTAAGTTAAATTATGTAATTAAAAAAATAGGAATCTTTGTCAGCCGTAATTATAATTATAGGTATAGGTTACTACATTTATTTTGAAAGAAATGCATAGCAAATTCTTATATTCCATGTTATTGTTATACGTCTCTCCTTCTCTCCTTATTACATTTCTCTCAAAACTTTCTGTGCAGAATAGATTAAAATAAAATACAAATTTTAATTTGTGTGTAATTGTAAAATAAATCATCGTGTGATGACAGAAATAGTATAATAATACAAGTTGTCCCGGCGTACTTCGTACCGCTTTATAATTAAAAAATGTTTTGGTGATATATCGACAGCAACGCCACCTATCGGGTCCAATTGTGAATCTAAACCATTCCCAGATCCCCTTGAACACACACAAAAAATTTCATCCAAATCGGTCCAGTCGTTAAAAAATGTTTTGGTGATATATCGACAGCAACGCCACCTACCGGGTCCAATTGTGAATCTAAATAATTCTCGGATCCACCTTAAGACACGCAAAAAATTTCAACCAAATCGGTCAAGCCGTTTAGGAGGAGTTCAGTGACATACACACTCACACTCGAATTATATATATTAAGATATGACAGAAATAGTATATAAAATAAATTGGCTAATGCAACTCTGACACAAAAGTTTGATAGCTTATATAATTTCTGAAACCCGACATAAATAATAATGCTTCGAAAAGACGTTGGCAACCCTATTTGCGCACGATCGGGAGTACCTACTTTGTCCATTGAAAGTTGCGTGTCATCGATATTGACATTGATGATTGAATACAGAGGACGATCGGACGCCCAGGGGATTATATACATAAGACTTACGTCTTGCATTTATTAGATTAGACTAAAGGTAATTATCGGACCTTCTATTGCGCATTCGCAATACCTGAACAACTTCGACATGTCTAGCTGGCTTCGGATAAAATCTAATTATGAATGTGCATATAATTCTGGTAGTGTTGGAGCTTAAAATACTGACCCCTATGCCGGCAGACCAGGTTGTCGTAAGAGGTGACAGCAGCCGGGCCTTGCTTGGTGATCTTCGCGTCAGGATTCCACCTACTATATTGGCCACGGACAAACGCTTTAGCCATATCGGGATTCGGGAGTACCCGTATGAACAATTTTACTATCAGTAATAGGCCTAGACCCTAGACTAATAGATTTCATTGACCTATTACAATTTAGTAAAACAACCTCGGTTTGGGATAAACGCTTCTAATTTTGTTCATTATGGTTCAATTAACCTTCCGCCCGCACGTGTTACATTCGTAAAGATAACATTACACTCGACATGATACCTTTTTTATCCGCTTCCTAATCTTGTTATAACTGGTTAATCGAGGTAAATACGAGCGAAATAATGCTCTAAGATACGTATTGCTTTGAAAAGACGACTTTGAAAGATTTCCTAGAAAATTCAGGAGAAGAGGCATCGGATGAAGTTGCAGGACCGCTTTACTACTGACTCTCAGTCATTGCGACCGAAACACGTAAATAGACACTCACAATCGATATTAGAAGTAGAGTAGCTGGGCAGGCATTTATATGCTAATGGCCGGCAAACGAGACGAGCCACGTGGTGGTAAGTGGTCACCATCACATCAGCAACACCAAACGCGTCACCGCTGTGCTGTCCACCGAGAAATAAAGAAGAGGAAAGAAGGAAAAAGGTCAGCTAGCCAGGTTATTCATTTATATCACAATTTCAAACTTTATTCGCAATACAGTATCTAATAGGTACCTATTTGTGGTACAAATCATAAGTATTATTCCTGTAACCGTTACAATGACATAGGTAATTGACTTTAAAATAAGAAATACACATCCGTCATTAACACATTATCGCAAATATCTTGAAATTACAAGGACGATCATTTTTTTGTGGAATGCCTATATCAGTGGAAAGTTTTAAACCGTATGGTTCCACACAAAGGAAAGTTTGAATAACACGAGAGCAATGATTACCCGAGTGGGATGATAACTTTGGACTAGGTCACATCACATCGTAGAACACGTCTTTCGTCCTCAGATTATAGTGTTAAAGTAGATCTATATGTACCTACATTGCTATGTTCAAACATCTCATATTTTGTGACGAGACCTAAATCCAGCATTGGAACAATGATAAAGAATACATGAAGAAGCTGGTTGATTCCTAGAAAAGGTGGTTTAGGCTAACAAAGATCGAATTTTAACATCCACACACATCCATAGGGGAAGGGGGGGCATGATGGGGTAGCGGGCAAGACGGGGCAAAGGCCCTCACGTGTCGTACGAACCACCAATTTCAGCAGCTCTGGCTCGTAATGACGCGACGTTGTATTGTTTATCAATCAGCAAAGCGATAGGTTTGTGAGTTTACGCATTTTTGATTCAGACCCAAAAACTCTGTTTTTGTCAAATTGCTTGTCATTTTCGCGTTGCATGTGTTTTTCACCTCAATAGGCATTATCAAGAACTCACTGAAAGTTATTTTTGTTCATCAATAATTATACTAGCAGGTAAGAATATGTTTGTTTCAATATTTTGATTAGTTTTTTTATGGTACGTTATTTCATTGAAAAAAGCATGAAAGGGCAAGATGGGGTAAGGTACCCCATCTTGCCCTATTATAATGCCCTATTATAATGCCTATATATGCCCTAGATATTAATAAAACAAAGAAGTTATTAAAAGTTAATCAAAAACATGTATTTACTTAAGTCATTATAAAGTCATATTTTATTTTGGAAGGGCAAGATGGGGTACCCTTAAGTCATTATAAAGTCATATTTTATTTTGGAAGGGCAAGATGGGGTAAGGTACCCCATCTTGCCCTTCCAAAATAAAATATGACTTTATAATGACTTAAGTAAATACATGTTTTTGATTAACTTTTAATAACTTCTTTGTTTTATTAAAATCTTTTAGGATGGTGAAGAATTATAAACGTAATACGTAGAGAGAGAGACTGAGAATGAAGAAAAATGCGATAATTATGGTCATTGAAGGGAAAATGGGGTATAAAATAGCATCAAAAACATTTTCTGTGCCACTAACTACTTTGGAAAAGAAAGTAAAAGAAGATTAATAAGAAGAATAAAGAGATCCACGCTTCACCAGAATAGGATGACAACGAAAATAACATCCCTTGTTTTTACTGCAACGGAAGATACATGGAATCAAATGTATTTATTTATTATGTATTATTAATTCATATTAATAATATATTATTAATTAATGTATTTATTTGCGAGTATTTAAATTAAAACTAAAACATGTCTCCCCGTACCCCATCTTGCCCCATGGGGTACCCCGTCTTACCCTACCTTTTGTTAAAATCGAGTGTTGGGTGTTTTTGAGGAAAAAATGTCTTTTTTCTTTTTATGGCATAAGTTAAGTGTCTTAAGTTCCTAAATCCCAGAGATTAATAATGTAAAAGTTATTCTAAATAGATAATCATTCAAAATAATTAAAATTGAGCGCTTTATTCCGCTTCAAACGTTAAGGTCCCCGTCATGCCCCCCCTTCCCCTACATACAAAACCCAGTAAGTCGGAAAAAATAAGGTCACTAAGCCTTTTTTTAGCTAGTTTTGACGGTTTCTTACCTTACGGATAGTTTGAATGTTTCTTACCATGATCATACGTTCTTTAGAACGATAGGAACTCATTTTGATAGCAAATTAATAATTGCATATTTTTAAATCAACCCGATTTGTTTTTAACACTTCGGTGCTGGAGAGCCATGCTTAACTTGATGGGCAATACAAGAAAGATTATACTTAATTGTATAGTAAATTGGCAAGTTAAATAAATTGAAGTGATAATTCACAAGCGAATCCCAGTACGGAGTATTAGGTAGTAGGCATACCCGATAACCAAAATACCGATATTGGCACTTTCATGGCATGACTGATAAAATAAGAAGAGAAAATAAGCAGTACCTACATACCGGAAAAAGCATAAAGAATGAAGACCGATAGTTCCCATCAACAATATCTACCCTTTGCAATTAGTTTTGGCTTACCGAATGTAAAGTGCATAAAACGTAACAGTCCTTGTGTTCTAGTTTCAGCAAATTAGATGCATTTATAGTACCTAATTGTGTGAATGTGATAAAGCTGACATGTGTAAGTGCAACAGGAGCAACTAAATTGATAACATATCGACTTAATTACGTTAAATAGCGTTACAACGGCTTTGCACGAAACCAATTTTTATTTGGGGAGTGCAAAAAGTATAAATGGTCACAGGAGTGCCTAAACAGTGCGTTAATTTGGAAATCAATCGCGACGGCCTCATATCACTATAGTGCGCGTCGTTGCGGAAAACGCACGCAGCGCTGATCATGAGCGTTACGCGAACTAATATTTAAATACGTTCCATTAAAAACGACCGTTATAACGATTTTCAAAAATAGCCGAATAGAATTTACAAATTACAATTGCGACTAAAAATGAAAAATTAATTGTGTGAGCATAAGACAGATATATTTAAAGTAGATCAAGTGCTTAATAAAATTAATTATAGAACTTTTATTCGGTTTAATCGACTTAATTAATTTTTAGCAAGAAACAATGTGTGTTGTAAATAGTAAGATAATATTAGCACTCGTTCTATTAGGTAAGTAACAATTTTTATAAACCAAGTGGTTGAGTAGATATTGGTTTCACGAACTGATTCTGGATTCGAATCACGCATCTCTTCAAAAATGATATGCGTATTAGAAATGAATTATCCCTTGCTTGATTCGGTGAAGGAAAACGCCGTGAGGAAACCTGCACACTTGAGAGTTCTCTATTAGTTCTCAAAGGTGAAGTAATTTAGTTTGTTGTATTATATTTATATTGAGGTCAAGCATTAACTTAAAATTAATAAAAAAGGGTTATTAAATAATAATCAATTCTACATTACAGGACTTTTACAACACACAAGGTCTGCTTGGCTTCGTTGTTACGGCGAGTAAGTATTCATCTTTAATACAGCTACCTACTCATCAGAACAGCTAACAATCCTAGGGGACAATATTGGGACTACTCAAACCAGCTCAATTTTTCCTTTAGCGAAGGAATTAATAATAAAACTATTACAATTTTAATCGCGCGTAACTTTCATTATTGAGTTTCGCGTGCAGAATTCTGGAGACCTGGCAGCTGGAAGATTGTTAAAATCTTCATATATGTACCAAAAATCACAAGGATCCGTTACTCCGTTTTGACGTCAAAGAAGGACAACCAAATAAACACTTCCGCATTTATAATATGAGTAAGGATGAAATGCAAAACACGGTCATTTAGGATTGCGTAGACAATTTGTAAGTACGTGCGTGAATGACAACAATAATTGTCATTCTAATCCTATCACAATACAAACGGTCTCATTGCCGTCAGTGTTCAGTGTTTGTATCTCTGTCTCTTTTCAAGAACAGACCAACTCGTCACTTCCTTAATTCGTATTGAAACAATTTCAGTATTTTAATTTCCGAAACAACATTTACTTAATACCTTTATGAGGTGGTTTATCTCTATGTATATAAAATTCTCGTGTCACAATGTTAGTTACCATACTCCTCCGAAACGGCTCGACCGATTGTCATGATATTTTGTGTGTAAATCGAGAAGGTATGACTATGAGAATCGAGCAACATCTATTTTTCATAGCCCTAAATGTTAAGGGTTGTCCACCCTGAAATTTTTATTTTCATTTTTTGGAGAATTTTTTTATGGTAATTTTTTTATGGTGTGGCATTAAAAAATGCACATGATCCCAAATTTTCGCTTCCCTACCCCCGCCCCTTTTTGTATGAAAAATATATATGGCGGAACTACGTTCGCGGGGTTAGCTAGTAATTTGTATTTTTATAGATTTTCTCAAATATCTTCCATGTACATAGTATTACATAGTAGTACATACAGGTGTTGCAATGTTATGATAATATGATATAGATTCATACATAATCATAATCAAGTTTCATTAATCAGAAAGCTAGGTTTTGTCTCTACATATAAGTACCTATAAAATAAACGCGTTCCGAGTATTTCTTAATTAACTTTCAATATACCTAAATACTTACGAATCTACCGGTTCAGTTAGTATAGTAAAGAGCCTTGATAAATAAATTGGAATGAGAGAACCCAGGTAGACCTTAGGCAAAATTTGTCAATGCAATCCACAAAACGTTGTTTTTGTTATTAAACGTTATTTCGGTGTGATAAAGAAATGTGTAGGTAGTTTTATTTATTTCGTTTTTAATCCTTAAAATAGGGGGTTTTTACAATAGGCAGGACTTAATGCCTGGTAGCATTATTGTGTTGTGGTAGATGTTATTATGGAGGTTAAAAGCAGAAGGCGCGCAGAGATTCATATCTGCTGCAGAATTGCAGATCAGTATCTAATTACAAATCAGTACCTGAAGGTTTTGATGAATTATTATAATTTTAAGTGGCAGAATAAATTAAACACCTCAAGCTTAATAATTTTGCATCCGGATATTTTTCAAAGCATTAGGAGTAGAAACTCTTGACGCGTGGGGTTCTGATGCTTATTATCTTTTTGTACAAATAGGTACGAGATAAAGCCGGCAGTTTTCTCGTTCAACGTATAAGCATTGCTATACAGCAAGGAAATGCTGTCAGCGTCTTGAGTACATAGTGCACCACACTTATAAACATTTATTTTAATTTATATTTTATTTTTACCTATAAAAACTATAGGAAATTAAAATTTAAGCAGTATTTTTACTTGCTATATTTTCAACAGTAGGTATACATAATTATAAGTAACTTAGTACACATTCTTATGACTGTTGGCAACCCTAGGTATTCTTGCTATAGTAACGATTTTTTGTTGGAACATCTTCAGACAATTCTTATTAAACACATAATTACTGTTAAAAAATCTTATGGAAGTTTTTCCGATTTCGTAGATCCAAGGTCGTCTAAGTGGATTATTAGGGCGACAACACAATTACCATGCATTATACAATCCCAGATCGTAACCGTATACGCAATATTGATGCGACCGCTTTTTAACGTCAGTATTAGTCCGACCGGTTTTTCGCATAAATATAGAATACTAGTAGTCTTGGACCTGCTGTACTTAGGTGATTTATCAATCACGCCATGTAGGGTCCATGTGAACATTGTTTGTATACGTGTAGTCTGTTGTCATAAACATATATTAAGACGTTCATTTATTTTATTTTATTATTCTTTGCCAATATCATTTTTTTTTGCCGTCTTCAAATTTTTTTAATTACCTATCTATCATTGCTAAAACCTACAACATAGCTGGGCCACGAAACACACGCCCCTAGAGGATTTTTACGCTTTAAGTGTCCTGTCTATGTTAAATATCGCTCCGATTTGCAGCGCATGAAATTTCATGGCCTTAATTATCATTGCGAATATATTATACATACAAACATTTATCTGTCCCATAAATAATTATCTGCCCGGCAGAATTCGAACCCCGGGATTGCTCGCTTCGCATGCAGGGTCATTAACAAGGTTATGGGCTTATGGGGCTGTCATGTTTTCATTCTAGGTACAGACATTATTTTGACCTACCTGATTTTGAGAAAACAGATTGGACTATCATTTTATTATCATTATATAATTTCTGTTGTTTCATAAATATTTCGCCTCAACTAGTTAGGTATAGCTTGTGAGACTGGCCTTAACCATAAAAAATACTTTTTATACTTTTTGTGGTTACAAACAACTTGTTCAGTGAAGAGATTCATTCAAACAATATAACATCACAAAAGCTGCTCAGAGCACGTTTTTATAAGTAAGTTTTGTCTACATTTTGTTTACCTCTTAATTTTAGCGATTGTGGTTTTAAAATAGACTCTACACCTAAATCGCTGACGCCAGGCATCTCTAAAGCCCTACCTATTATATTATGAAATTGTATTTTTTCCGAAAACTAAAAAAAACGAAATATTAAATATCTTGGATAAGGCTTGTAGTAACAAATTCATGAATGAATTTTTGAACTTGATGTTTTGGATTCTTGTATACTTAAATAATCAGAGTTCTCCACTTTTTAATATTTCCTGGACGGTCCCCAGGCGTTCTCTAAAGTAACCCCATTCCGAAAAATCTCAGACCAAAGCAGCTTTAAGTACGTAGTACTATTATAAGTAGTTAAGCAAAAGTAATGGTTAATGGCAAATATCCTTGAAATATAGGTACTTGGTAATTTTATTATCCTGGATACATAGTTGCCAAATGGGGATAATAATATGCGCTAATATACGTAGGTACTGAAGGGTTATGATGTTACGATTAAAATTGTATTGGTGTTAGGTACTAATTGTGTTAGTTTTCCGACACATGATTTGAATACAAACAATTCATTGTCACGTCAAATTTAATTTATCGAACTTGACTCTTATTCTTTTTGGTATAGAGTTGAAATCCAGACTTGTTAAAGTCCGCAACATTGTTTTATTGAGTGCGATGACCTTAGTCCTTATTCATGAATTGTGTGATGTGTCTGAATAATCATTTTAATCATTAAATAACGAAACAACTCAAACAGGAAGTCATTTATTAATGTTTCGCACTCATAGTATTTGTCAAACGTTTGTAAGTCAGAGGTATTTAGCTGAAGAAGAACTTACCTCTGGGAGTCGGCTTCTTTACAGTAGGCACGTTTGAAGTAATAACTAATAAGCATTTTTTTGTTGTACACCTAATTAGTTGTTGTTCATAATTATGTAGGTACCTTACTATCACTAATGTTGAACTTTGTTACTTTGGGTACTGTTTCATACAATGATATTTATATTTACACCCGTTATGGATGAATGAAGGAAGACCAGCATAGAATATTACGATACTCCAGCTCAGACAAATTTGGTTCACATGGCGTAGCATTAAAATTTATTTTAGCACGGAGAACATTGAATGTTCATAAAAAAACCTGAAAAGCAGGTATTTGCAGGAAATTACAATACCCGTCACTGTTACAACAATAATTACTGTAATGAAGGTTAACTAGCCATTATTGAAAGTGTGAATTCTTCCCATATACATGCTACATACTTATCTACTATATTGCTGTATTTTTAATATTTTACAAGTATTTAATAATTTAAATATTATGGCTATCGCGTCGTTTAACTGGGGTCTTCGGGTGGCATCAAAAGTTCTGCCACTTGGATTGGCCACTAAGCTCTCCAAAAATCCACACCGGAGCAGCGTGGTGGAGTATGCTCTAGGCCTACCCAGGTATGAGGAGAGACCCGTGTTCAGTAGTGGGGCATTAATGGGTTGAAGCCAACATAAGAACATGGTTAAGTTATTCCCCCGTGAACAGGGAAGCACCATAAGCCTAACATGAATCCTGAGAACAATTCCCAATCCAGCTTTGGAAAATGAAGAGTACGCACTTATAATACGGCGTATCACGAGTAATAATAATCATGAATAGAACCTTTAACTTTTGCTCTTTATCATTCTTTAATTTAATTCCATTTAATTCCAGGTCATTGGACAAATATGTCCAAATACCGTTGAACAACCCGATGTCCTTATTGGACTCCTCGTGCTATGATCCAGCGCTTCGGACGCTCATCTACACGTTTGGCTACAGAGGAAAATGCAATGGGCCGGCGACCACCGCAGTACTTACCACTTACTTGGCAACAAAGAAGAAAAATGTAATTCTTCTTGATTGGGAAGAAGAAGCCAAAAGTGGTAGTTTTGGGATCCAGTTAGGCTATGCCCTTTCCGCGGTGCATAATGCTAAGAAAGTAAGTTTTGTTTTATATTTTTCATGTAACTCATGAAAAATATCTTGCACCAGCTTTCAAATAAAAAAGAATCATCAAAATCGATTTGCCCAGTCGAAAGATCTGAGGTAACAAACATAAAAAATACAGTTGAATGGAGAACCTCATTCTTTTTTGAAGTCAATTAAAAACGTGTTAAGATTCGTTTATCGGCTATATATGGACGAAAAGCCATTTGTATTTTGTGTATTACAGATTGGCGAAAGTCTAGGTGACGCTTTGACGAAACTCGCTCACAGTGGTATGAACATGAGTGATGTGCAACTGATGGGTCACTCTCTGGGAGCTCACCTCATGGCGCATGCGGGCCGCCAAAGTCGCAAGAATGGACAAGTTATCGCTAGGTAAGACTCCATACTACATCATTATTTATGGGGATCGTTCCATTCATTGTTTAGGGTAGCATATTTAATTTAATTGTTCAACTTTATCTTTCGTTTATTCAAATTATCGCTATTTCCTTGCCGTACCATTTTTCACCTTATGCTTTTCTTTTTTGCAGTCTTACTTGATACTTGTTACCCTCCTTCAACGCACATATTATTAGTAAAATCGTATCCAAAAGAAAGTGGTCAAATTTTTTTTTATTACTCAACATAATAAATAGGTTATCACCACATCAGCGTGTCACAACGCCATCTATTGGCTAATCAGAACAATGTAAATAGGAGGGTAGATCTCCATGAGGTATGTGCTAACATACTTCATACAGACATAATGCTAACATAATTCATGCAGATCAATTACACTTCCAATATTTAATTGACTTCGACTACGTTGAATCATCAACGTTCTCATTTTATTACTTGTCATACAAAATGAACAATTTTTGAAGCATTGAGTAGTAGTACCTCAGTGTTTTTGAAGTCAGTTTTTTTTGTATAAAAGCCATCAATTTTTATTTCAGGATCACTGGATTAGACCCGGCGCGTCCCCTTTTCGAGGGCACATTCGCCGTCTACGGTGGTTTGGATCGCAGCTGTGCCAAGTTTGTGGACATCATCCACACCAACCCTGGCAGCTACGGCACCAGCAAGCCCAGTGGCACCGTTGACTTGTGGCCCAACTACAATTCCAACGGCTTGCAACCTGGCTGCCCGCCTGGAAAGTTTGATATGTTTACACAGGAAGGTACGTTTGACAATAAATGGGTTGAAAAAAGGAGCTATCAACTCCCTTAGATTCATACTTAGGATGTAAGAAACAATCGAAAGTGTAATGATCGTGTTCCTCAAGGTTCTTTTTTAATGGGGACTTTATGCTGGGTGCGGTAGATTTGCTGCTGATTTGTCCGGAATGCAGAAACCATTTTCATTAGGCGTTGGGGTCAGCATGTCTACTGATGGATCTCAATGGATTGGGCTTTGTCAATTTATATTTTAATCAATGAGTGAGGTATGAGTCCCCGCACCACGCATCCTCCTACGGGATAGCCATACAATGAATTGAATTGTCCCCTAGTCACCGCTTTCAGGGTAGCTGAGTTAACGGCCAAGGAAAATGCGTCCTTAGATACAGGACTTTAATTCTTTAACTTCTTTTTGAATATTCCCATATTTGTGTGAACCCTGCAGGTATTTGGTTACAAAAAACTAACAGTATAATGCCAAGTGAGCCCTATACTGCAAAAAACAGTACAACAATGTGTGAACGCTTAGTAGTTTGTGACGGCTTATTCATGTTGGACATAGTCCATTGAATGCCACTCAACACAATAGAGCAGTGAGTGTGAGTGTATTTGTTTATGGACCATTGTTTACACAGTACGGGTTGTTTCCCAGATCTCTGCAGCCATGACAGATCCTGGCGATACCTGATTGAGTCAGTCAAATCGGCCACAGGTTTCCAAGCTTCCGCGGCAGATAACTACGATACCTGGGCGGTGAACAAAGGCGTCTCACAAGACGTGATCTATTTAGGGGATTTGACTAATACAAGGTGACCAGATCTTTTTTTCTTACTCATTTATTATTATCAACTGACGAGGTTACGATGCCCGGTCCTTCTTCACAAAGGTCACTGAACTTTATTTATTATTATCAACTGACGAGGTTACAATGCCCGATTCTTCTTCACAATGGTCACTGAACTTTACACCAACCAGTTCAATCCCGATGGTACCTTCTTAAGGCTGGTGGGTTTTGAACCCGGCTGGCTAGCTACCACCCTTTTGATTGAGTCTGCTTAAGAACCAGTTTTTCTTTCTTTCCACTTTTATCTTTCAATCCAATAGGATCAACAAAATTTGGTTAATCATTAATACAATGAGATATTCACGTTTCACTTTTATGATGCCTGATAAAGTAGTAGGTATCTTTTAAGTGCGGTAAATACTTATTTTGTAAGCAAAGATAAATGGCGAAGCGATGTGAAGTTCAGTGTAATGATGTCTATAATACTTTGTTGAAATTGATAATTCATTTTATCAGGCGTTAATTTGTTCATTTATTATGGTGTCGCATGTCGGCGCATTTGACCATCGAATTGGGTTTCCAGGAAGAACGCTAGGATCCTCCTAGCTTTTTCATACCTTCAGTGTTATTGTATACAGTGTATGGATACATACACTGTATACAATAACAAGTGTATGGATACATACACTGTATACAATAACAAGTGTATGGATACATACACTGTATACAATAACAACCATATAAATCCATACATACAGTGTATGGATTTCGATGGGTGGCGGAGACCACATCGTGTGATGCTAAGTGCCATCAGGTGGTCTGGTCGTTTGTTGGTTATTATCATAAAATCCAGGTTATAACGACCCTGTTACCTAGTTGGTAGTGGCCCTGCCTGCGAAGCCAGGGTCCCGGGTTCGATTACCAGATATTTTTGTGACAGATAAATGTATGTTCTAGGGGCGTGATGTGTTATTTGTGTTTAACACGCCACTCGCGATAATATTTTAATTCTTGCTCTTTAGAATCATATCTACCTATACATTTAATCACAAATATTTCAACCTTTCAGGGCGCGTGGTAATTTCTACTTTAGCACCAACCCCAGACCTCCATACGCTATGGGTTCAGAAGGTCTCAAACCGGACGACAATCAAATACGTGGACGGCGACACTCCACTGATTCAATATTAACAAAATTCTTTAAATTGTTTAGATGATACTCAACGATTTAAATCAACTTTATTAGAAGTAGATTGGTGAAGCTTTCAAGTTCATTCGGAGTACATAATAAAGTGTTAAGTTTGGATAAACATCAGTGTAATTGAATACCAAATACCTATAGTTTAATAAAACACTTGACTTCTTTAGTCACGGAAGAGCGTGATGCAAGTGCGGGTTTAGGTCACACAGTGTAGGTACAAGTGAACTGCTTTAGTACAAGGACGGTGTACGGGAGAAATTTAGTTGAATATTTAGTTAAATATATTGACGCCACAAAGCGGAAACGCCGAAACTGGAAACTCGCAAAATAAAAAATGTTCACCAGAGCCAATAAACTTTTACGATTACAGAACATACTTTGTAGTGTATGGAATTAGGGTTAATTTTAACGCTGTACCTACAAAATTTTCTTTTGGGCGTAGAGCCACGAGACTTGTACCATTCATCGCAGATTTTTTTCTGATTCCGCATCTGTTATAAAATGTGTCATAGATGTGCTAAAACGTTTCCGCTTTTCGCGTCGATACAATTCGATACAGTTCTGGTACAATTATTTCACAAAACAAAGAAGTGATAGGTATGGACAAAGAAAAGTAGTATAATATTATGTGATTTACATTACTTATTTATATAAAAGAAAAATAAAATAATTGAAAATAATGTTTTGAGTTTTAAATATCTTTATGCCTAAATATCGAACTTTTGTCTTGTTCTCATTTATTTATTTATTTCTCAACAATACATAAATACATTAAAACATTATTACATAAAAAAATTTGCAAACATTAGGTGGTTAATTAACTTTTTATAATACTTGTAGGTATTTGTACATTGAAAAATAAAAGAAAACACCAAAAACACAAGCCAACATTTGTTTCAACGACAATTTAGTCCGTCCTCCGTACTACCAGTATAGATGTAAGTACCTACTAATTTGCACTGTACTCGTATGATGGCAGACGACCTCGCTCGACCGCATTATATCTCGTGCATTGCATCCTGTGTGCACCTTTATGTTTGAGTAGTCTTAATTATGGTATGTTTTTTGAGTAATCAGCTTTGTTTGTTAAGAGTTAATAATTTATAATACATTTTGTAATTGGAGTATTGCGAGTGTGTCTGTGTGCGTACGAACATGTGTGTTTGAGTGTGTAGAAGAAATTTATTAATAGAATTCCTCGAATATTCTCGATATAACGATATATAGAGTGTTTAACATCATAAGTAATTGTAATGAACCAGTATGTTTGAACCCATCGCACGACGAGAACGCATCGCGCCATCGTACGATCGCTGCCAACTAGGACGACGCCTGAAGGAGTGCGCACATTACAACGACTCCACGACCGACCGACGCCAACGCGCCTAAAACCTTGACAAAGCTAACATTCAATTATGAGCCTTATATCTTTGAAGGTAAGGTTGAATTTCGAACTTATACTTAAAAACCCTGTACGGCTCGCCCTACACCCATAGCCGTTCCGTTTCGAGACCAACGCGTCGACGTTGCGTTGACGACTCACTGTAGACGAGTAGTCCACGCGTCGACCGACACAATGACGTAATGTAACTAGCGTCGGAGTTGAAACGGAGTGGAGACGGAGTCGAGTTGACGTCGATGAAGCGTTGATCGCGGAACGGAACGTCGGAGTTGAAACGGAGTGGAGTCGGAGTGGAGTTGACGTCGAGTTGGTGTAATGTGCGCACTCCTTTAAGGACTGCGCACAGTACAACGACTCCACGACCGACAGACGAAAACGCGACTAAAACCTTGACAAAGCTAACATTCAATTATGAGCCTTATATCTTTGAAAGTAAGGTTGAATTTCGAACTTATACTTAAAAGCCCTGTACGGCCCCTCCCCGCCCTACACCCATAGCCGTTCCGTTTCGAGACCAACGCGTCGACGTTGCGTTGACGACTCACCGTAGACGAGTAGTCCACGCGTCGACCGACACAATGACGTAATGTACCTAGAACGGAACGTCGGAGTTGAAACGGAGTGGAGACGGAGTCGAGTTGACGTCGATGAAGCGTTGATCGCGGAACGGAACGTCGGAGTTGAAACGGAGTGGAGTTGACGTCGAGTTGGTGTAATGTGCGCAGTCCTTTAGGTGTGCATAAATACACCAACTATTGAAACCGGCCTTATTCCTGTCCTACTCCTGTGACAATATTGTATATTGTTGGCCAATTTACAATTTTCTGTAAAAAGTGTGATGGTTAAATCTACAGCAAGACGCCATTACATGCAGTAGGTGCTTATACCTATATCAAGTAAAATACTTACTTACTTTGAATAGATAATTCTTCGTGTTTTAAAGCTAAGAATATAAAAATAAAAAGACGTTTTTCAATATCAATGGTTTTATTAAAGATACGTAAATTATGAAAACAAAATTAATATTTACAGAAAAGATACAGATAGGTAACAACAAAACTGTTTATTGCACACCAATATACAGTAGCAACAAACAAAGTTTGCTTCAAATAAATGGTACTTCAATAGGCGGCCGCAGTCCTTTGACTTATTTTATTAGTCCTTGACCAAATGGCGAAGATTTGTAGCGTCCAAGCAGCATCCATAAGAGTCTAAGTAGTTTTAAGTAGGTAAGTATAATATTTTAGATCTCACTTCACAGGAAGTGATTATGAAGGGATTTCATGTTACAGCTGGCTCAGGAACTTCGAAAAATTTCAGACAGTTGTACCCCTGAGTTATTCTTGGTTCCAGAGATAAGTAACAGTGTATCATTCTTGTAGAAAACTATGATATTCTAATTCTATAGCTGAATTTTGTAAAAATTGTACTTGTTCTAGTGTGTTTAATGTTAAGAAGCGATTTCTTCCAGTAGGTGCAACTACAGATGAACTCATGGGTATAATATAGGAGATTGGGAAGTTGCGAGGAGGATTTTATCGAAAAACTAATTATCATTGGCAAAGTAGAAAGTAAACTACACGGAAGATTACCAACCAAATTGAGAGGTTATTCTTATTAGAGGCTTCTATGGAACAGCTGCGTAAGAGACTTCCTGAGCAAGCACGAAAACTACTAAGAAGAAGACGAAATAATTAACAAGATCAAAAATTAATACCAGCAGAAAATATCCGACGGGTTAAACTGGTTAGGATTTTAATTAGCTGTCAATCCATCTTGCCCCTTTGAAAACGGAGAAACAGCATTTGTACTAAGGTAAAAATCCCCAGTTTTGCTGAAATAAGAAAATACTTTATCAGTTAGGCGTTCGAATTTATATCCAAGACAACCTTCCCCACTGCATACTATTAATATAAGAAATCACCAATTATCTTAAAGAGTCATTTTAATCAAATCATTTTTTAAACGAGCATGCAGCACCACTTTCCGCTGCCGCCCATGGCAACTGTGACCGACCCAGAACAAGATGCAAATCGGGACTCAGATGGTTTGTCCAGTTAGCAAACGGTGTTATTAAGAATTTTGGTCAGTTCGTAAGTACGTATGGGGACTGGGGCAGGGACTGTTAGTGATAGTTTTTATGGTCCGGCTAGTAATTTTTAGTAAGTCTCGTTGTAATTCCCTCATAGATGCGTTGCTCTCCTTGAGAACTGTGATGATCACCTCTAAAAAAGTGTAACTGGATCCACATCTTTCTAACCGGAGCACATTGCTGTTAAAACAATTGTTACGCGGTAGAAATGATACTAGATATAGTTACCGTGGAGGGCGGTGGTACCCTGCGCGAACTGCATAGGGTCTACCACTTATGTGCATATTATAAATAATATAAATGGCTAACCGTACCTAGGATCGTAATTGTCTCCCAAATAGTTGACAACGCCACTCGCAGCGGTCTGACTTTTCCACTCGCTGCAGGAGCTGGCTGACAGAGCAGGGAACGAGCCAGGATTCAACAGAGCTTCCGACATAATCATCCAGGCACGGTTGTGGCTACATGACCCTGTAATATATTTTTATGTCGTAGTCATAATTATCATTGGATTGGCAATATCACACACACATTACAACCCATAATTGTGCCACAGCTGCAGACTTCACGCATCTTTGAGAGATTATGGAGAACTCAAATGTGCAGGTTGTCTCATAATATTTTCCTTCACCGAACCAAGTGATAATTAATTGCTATTACGCACATTTTTTTTTTATCGTAAATCCGTGCAAGATTCGAACCCAGGCTCTCCTGTTCGAGAGACCAATATTCAAATCACTTGACTGTCACTTTTTATTTCTCGCATGGATCTTACTAATCTTGGCTTGCATATGGTATGGATTGGAACGAGCCTACCGTATTTTGTGCAACTATCATAAATTACTTAAATATCAAACTATTTTGGACAATCTTATTTTTTTTTGGAATTGAGGTAGCAAAGGAGCATGCAGCACCAGCACGATTATTACAATTTGCAAAACAATTATTACACGGTAGAAATGGTACCGTGGCGGGCTACCCCGGGCGAACTCTATGCTCTACTACCTAATAAAACCTATACCTACCTAGACCTACTACCGTAAATCTCATGATATTGTCAGTAACTAACCAGTGATACGACCACGACTATCCTCTACATAAAAACAAATTAGTAAATAAAAAATGAGCATTGAGCTTTATTGTGGTATAGTATTGTAATTAGATGATGGTAAGTAAAATAATATTTGTCGGGCAAGCGCTCATTCTAGCTCACCTTGTTCGCTTAGTGGTAGATAGAGACCCTGAGGGCATCCTGGCTGCAGACCGTTGTTGCCACAGTTGACCCGAAAATTGATTTTACCCAAGGACTGGTCTGTACCAAGTTTCCCGGGGTTAGTCATAACAGTAACCACATCCTGCGCTTGAGAGGGTTCCAGACCTTGCAGGTGAAGTAACCCATCAAATCCAGGTCCAGCTGGATCCAAACCCACTATGCTGTGGTAACATCCGGATTTATTAGTATTTTTAATTAAAAAACAAAGAAAAGTCGAAGTAGGTAGAAAAGTCTTCGAATGGATAGAAGAATAGATAGAAGGAGTGTAGGACACCCTCTGACAAGGTGATCTGACAACCTGAAGAAGACAGCGAGCATCCGCTGGATTCAGAAGGCCTATGCCCGAAGGTGGACGCGCAAAGGCTGATGGATGAAAACATTAAAACAGGTTTCCTCACGATATTTTTCTTTCCCGAAACAAATGATAAATAATTCATTTTTCAAAGCCATACAATGTGAGAAATAAAAGCGCGGCGGGATTCTTGCCCAAGTTTTCCTTACTTGAGACCAGATTTTAAGCAACACTATTAATAGTCTTACCTTGATACAAGATAATTTTGTTTCTGTATCTCCTTGCCAGTCCATCCCACTAAATGGCAACCAAGGCTATGAGCAACAAAACGCGTTCTGCTGGGAAGAACTCCGTTTTGGAATAATTTTACTATGCTCTCTCCGGCAGTTACCGCAATCTATGAAAGATTATACATAGAAAAGATACATTCAAACATTTTAGTGTATTACTTTATTGACGGCAAATACCTAGCCTGGCCGGAGTACTCTATCTCCTGAAATATAATATATCTTCGCCCTAGTTTAGGCATGGCAGAATCCGATTGCAACTCAAAGCGAATGCAGGCTATGTCATATTAGATAAATGTCAGTTACTCATAACAAAAAAAATGATTGCCAGAAAATGTAAATAAAAGGTTTTGTAATAAAAATCAATGTAAGTCGTCTGCCTCACTCTGCTCTTTTTCTTACGTGCACTTTATGGACACTTAAACTGCATACTTTTGAAACATTACATTCAATATCACTAACCGCTTTAGCAGCTATCACAGCAGGAGCATATCCGAGGACATCGGGTAAGATCTTCGATTCTGCTTCCCAATTAATTAAGATCACATTGGTATTGTTGAGGAAGAGCAACGTTGATACGATTCGAGTAATCGCCGGACCGACAGCGTTGTTGTTTGCTCCAGCCGCGTAAAATGTTGTGTTTTTCGATTTATTGATGCAATTTGACAATAATGGGTAGGGATTGTCTAACGGTGTCTCGAAGAAATTATCAAACGACCTTGAAGAGAAATGGAATTTGTTTATAGAACATATTAAATGATTAAATTTCACAAAAAAGGTGCTGGTTTTTATTGAGTAAATATTTTTCATAGTTCCAGGGTTTACTTATTTTGTGATAGGCAAAATATATAAGAGAAAGAGTAGTGTCAGTCCTACAATAAAAGTACACTGATGGATGACCGAGCTTTGCTCGGTTTTTTTTTATAAATTGTGTTTTTTTGAAAATTGTTAAGTACGAATAATAATATTAAGAAGACACAAACAATATAAATAAACAATTGATTTTCTTACTCTAACCTCAAAGCAAACACTCATTGACTTCGTGTTACTTAACAACGCCATCTGCTGTTGTGTCGTTAAAGCAATTAATATTAGTATAGTAGTATTATTATTCGCCAATAGATGTCAGGAAGAGTCATATTTTTCAGTTTAAATTGGGACTACAAAAACACGAATAAAATGACATTTTCTAAAAATGATTCCTAGCTAGATCGATTTATCACCCCCGAAACCCCCTATATACTAAATTTCACGAAAATCGTTGGAGCCGATTCCGAGATTCCAATTATATAGGTACATATATATATACAAGAATTGCTCATTAAAAATATATATAAGATAAAAGTACATAATGAGCTAGCCGTCTACCCAGACGGCCAATTCTCAGGTACTGACGAAGTGTACACGATATCCAGTTAGGTCAGACATTTATATGACACATAAATGTTATTAACCAGGTATCTTGTCTATTTGATGGGTTAATTGCATAAAATAAAGTCAAAAGCAATCAAAAACTCACCCTTTATAGCATCGGAAAGTAGCTGATTGAACGGCATTCAATGTACCTGTAGAAAATAACGTACAGTAAGCTGAAATGTCTCGTCCAGAATCTTCAAAAAGTGAACTCCCAAAATACTATTTTTTTGTATTACTTAGGTACTTAAGACATTACATTTTTAAGGATGCGATAAGTAAAGTCAAATGCCAAGTCCAATAACTATCATAATATCTGTATCTGCATAAGTCTACTGACCATGAGCATATTGTAAGTCTACCTGGTATTAAGCGGTCACTGTTAAAAAGGTAAAGTGCAATTACAAGAAGAATATCATCACGAGAAAGTTGGGTGGTAAAAAATCCGTGATATTGTACCATTGCCTCGTTTATTGGTCAGCTGGATGCGCCACGAACGGTGTTGGTCTCGGACTCAGAAATTTGTGAGGTCCATCTCATCTTTTATCATGGTAAATCTTTCTTTGTCAATAGGATATCCTGTACCATTGCAAATGATAAGAAAACTTACCGAGAACGATGAGAGTCGCCCACAACATAGTGTGGTCGTTATTAAAATTTAATTTATAAATTTACAACCTCACTTATTCAATCAAACTACTATTTTGTCGACATGGCGTCAGTTTTATATGAATCTTCAGTCAGCTCTCCAAACAATTGTGTGTGTATAGGTGGTATTATGCATTATAATATTGATATTATAAATTAATCGGCGCTGTAGTAATTGTTGTTAAATCATTGAAAGTATTTCAAACGAAAGTTAATTATTAACTTTAACATTTAACATTATTAATTTTTAACATTAAGTTAATCATTAACTTGATGTTAAAAATTAATAAACTGTCGTCATGTCATTGTACTAATCAAGCAATGAGCATTAGTGAAGCATAAGAGATGCTACAAAATTAAATATCTACATATAAAAATATTTTATATATAAAACTAGTAATCCGCTCTCGCTTTGCTTTGATAACCTTCTGAACATTGTATAAAACTAAGCCGCTGTGTCTGTCCTGTGTCTGTTATGTAGGTATAGGTACTTATATTTAAAACTACTCCCTATTTGATGAGGGATTTTTAATAGATAGATAGAGTGATTCAAGAGGACGGTATATATTAAAGTTTTGTGTAGTGTAGTAATAGTCCAGTTAGTAATTGTTAGTCTCGTTCTAATTCGCTTACAGGTTACACGGTTACAGATTGAGGACTGAGATGGACGCCTCTGAAAAGTGTAACCGGCTCCATTTATTGTAGGTATTACAAGCATAAATTTCGTCATAACATTTAAGTATTATTAACTGTTTCACTCAGTTTTACCTCTTCTCCCGCGGGAACAAATCCCAATCTCGTGATAAAAAGGAGCATAACGTAATCAAGTAGGCGCGAAATAACTTCTTTACACACCAAGTGAAATATACTCGTATTATTTAGTTTCCTCGTAATACTTGTATAAACAGACAGATAAAAATTTAAAACAAATAGGTATTACCTGTTGTCTCCATATCAATTAAGCCTAATTACGTTGTAATTTCTCAAACATATCCAAAGTACAGACTTTTACTCGTTACAGTTTCATTATTAATCATTATAATATAAAACTCCGTTACTGAGTGACTGAGAGACAACGCACAGCCGAAACTACTGAACGCAAGAAGGTGAAAATTGACATGTAGGTATGTATGTTTCTTGGAGAGTGTAGGGGATAAAAATGGGGATAAACTGAAACTTTTTATTTCTTCAATGGATTCACTTGAAACTTTGTATTTAAAGGTTCCTCAAGTGACAAAGTGAGCACTAAGATAGCATGCCTATTTGGAAATTGGCGGGGGAAGCCGCGAGGTAATGCTAGTTGGCATATATTATATCAAAATCAAGCTATTTGTTAAACTAAATGTTATCTAAGTACTTCATGTTGAGTTTATTTACGTATGCAGGTTTTATATCAAAGAAAATTAAACGGGTTTTGCAGAACATTGTAGTTTTGAGACTTATGAAAATATACATTAGTACCTACTGGTCGTGTTCTGTGTTGATCATCCTCAATAAATGGTATGGACTGTAATATATTTCTTATTAATACTAAATTAAGTATTAAGTTAATATTTACGAGTAATTTTCTCTGTAGGCCAGTTAATTTATGCTTGTTCTGTTAAATGTTAAAATGTTTGTTCTGGGTTGCGAGGGTCGTTGCGGTAACCCGCAACGCAGAGAATCTTAGAGAGTTAGAAATATCAAAATTACTCGATAATCGTGTGAAATAAATATAAATATAGACAAATAAAATAAAGACATACACAAATACGTAACATTTATTTACAAAACTGTTTAATTTTCAACTTATTCTATCATAGGCTACTTATCTATTTTACATTATTACTGGTATGGAAAAATATCGAATTTCACTCATTTTAATAATAATACCTCGTACGTGATACGTCAAGTTGTATCTCTAAAAATATTTTATGTTATTTAATACAATTAATTAATTAATACGTTCTTCTTTTACGTGCATCAGACTTCACATTCGATCTGGATATAGTCGTCTTTAGTGATATTTTTGTCCTGAGAATTATACGTATGTATATCCTTACAGTTTCGATTTTTTTAATGACTTTTTTAATTTAATAGGCATTAAATATGTAAGGAATTCCTCTTGTAATTGGGTAGTTTAAGGTAGGGTATGTTTAAGAAGAATTTCACCACGCAGGCACTGAAGTCTTAGCCTACTAAGTTTTTATACCGTTCAATCTGCTATCTGACTACGCAACCGGTTCTTACAACCGAGACCTTAACGAATGGCTTAACGTATCCTTCTCAGCATTAATTTGCTACAAAAATATCAATATAATTCTACCCACATAGTTGAAAAGACGCATCTAACATTTTCCTGAAATTGACGTACACATACATATAGGAACGGAACGCTGTGGATGAAGGACGGATGACAGTTTAACTTCGAATTTCTCCAAAAACTTCGAGTGGAGGAATGGGCAAGGGATCGCGCTTGCTTCGTATTTCGTGAGGAATATTTAGTCACGAAACCGCGCTTTCACAATCGAAGCTCAGTCAGGGGAATTATTCATGTGCAACTGCTTGGTGCAGATTTTTTTTGGGTTACAATATTCGAAGTTTACATGATAAACATAGTTTTGGCTTCTTGCTACATGCGTTTTTGAACTATTTGGGGCAAAATTGTGTTTTTCATAACTTATTTTGATTTTGATTTTTAAATTTACCTGTGTTGTAACGCATTTACATAATTCTTCAGGACAAACATAACGATTCAGTTTTATTTAAACAGTTTGTACATTATAACTACGATAAACAGAAAACATCTTGTTTATGCATAAGTGCATAGCTTATGTTCTATTGGTTAAATTTTGTCTGTGTAATCAATATTAATCACCAAAATTACTGCATTAACGTTTTCGTCACTTGTTTATTTCTTCTTATTTCGAACTCATGTAGTTTATAATCCAAGATTAATCTTCTCCATATTTCCTTAATTCTCTTATCAACCTTCATCGACGATACGACAACGTTCAAGGTGGCGCCGCAGCGATATTATTAGGCACAACTTCAGAAACGTCATCAGCTGAATCAGCTTCGTTCTCTTTAGCGACGAGTTCTTCAGGCTCGGCTCTCATCAGTGCTCTGTACTTCTTCGCAATGATCTCCCAATCCACTACGTTTTCGATCCTAGTCATGTTGTTGAAGCTCAGTTGGGATCCGAGCGGGCTGAGATGCACGACTGATAGCCGTGTGGAGTCTGAAAATTATAGTTGGCAACATTTTTTTATTTGCTTCATATCTTTGCATAGAGTATATCAATGACGATAATTGTACTATTTAATTATCCACTCAAAAAACTTGAGCGATGCAAAAAAATAGCTATCCAAGACCCCATAATGATGCTACAGTGGACATAAGTAATCAAAAGAAGATAACCTCTCGATTAATGAAGCACAAGTTTTGCATGCATATTTATGATGATTTAATAAAAATTATTTTTCATTTAATCAATAACGGTGTACATTAGTAAAGATACTGTGAATATTTACCTTTGGGTACGACCTGTCCTCTCTTGACCTTAGACAGCCATTTTGCTCCAGCTTTCGATCTAGCACTTAGCTGATCCTGACGCTGCATTCCAATCATGTGAATAAGACTAGGTCGCTTCTTTTTGTTCAGGCGCTCCTGAAATAAGAAACGTTATATAATTATGTTTCCAATTCAGATATTTGTCTATATTTTGGAATTGATAACCAATACAACTTACTTTACATCTGTGAATAAGCCACATAAGCCAAGTGGTGACAAGGTTTAGAGGGGACGGTGCAGTGTTCGTCCGATGCATATTGCGAATCAGCTTAGACAGGCCGTATTTCCATTCGATGTCAGATTGTGCCTGAAAGATTTTATTTATTAATTGCGTAAATAAGGTCACTCCAAGGTATTATATGGTCATCTTCTATGACGTCCATCTCAGAAAGATGACAAGAGAGCTACTCTAGCCATTCCTATCGCTATTTTAAAAAATCTATCGTGGTTTCGGCTTCTATTTGTACTTTTGATAAACATAGATGTCAAAAATTCATCCCAAAGGTAGAAGCAACATTTTTGAAAAGAACACTTTTTAATATTTCTTACAAATTATGTTGAACCTTTTAGAATATTTCTTCGCTCTCGCTCCTTGTTTTTATCTTTTTCCATACATTTATTATTGGAATTTAAAAGTAAAGCTTAAGATCGCCAAGTATTTTTTCGCTATTTCATATTTATGGTCTTCATGAACCATTACATTTTCAGATTTTCTCAGTTTTTAAGTAGAAATTAAAAATATATAAGTAATATAGACAAAACATAAACTATCAATATACTAATCAGATGTCACTATTTTTACATATAACATCATCAATATAATTATATTTTTTCATTTACAAACACTTATTAATTTCTTAGCCTGATTGTAAATCAATTAGGGAGATACAACATTGCAACGCTAGGTTATAGGTAATTTTTCACAAAATTAAGATATTTTTTCAATATTGTTTCAGTATAAATAAATTGTACAGGTGTAATTAATCTTAACAACTCCAAAGCATGGTTTTGTAGCCTTGATGACATTCTTGTTTGTCATACGGGAAAGTCTGGCTGTGAAACATGTAGAAACGTCACGCTTTATTTTTTTTATGATAAACTTTTATATCGTACTAAGGACCTTTTACACAAGGGCAAAAGGAGACAAGGAAGACAACCCTAGCGGAGGAGGACCCTAATGGTGAAAGAAGGGTTGCACAAGACAGACAATAATGGAAATCATTGGCACACCGAACTAAGGGATATTCTGTAATATTGTTTTGTATCCTGAGTTTAAGTGGGAAATGCATTTATTCCGGAATTATTATTTATTTCGGCTTTATTATTATATGATTACCCCAAGGCATACGGCCTCAAACTTTGAAAAATATGAAATTGTTTCTTTATATGACGATAAAGCCAAGCAGTTTTGTAAAAGAAAGAAGCATGTCCTATATTCAGATTGAGCTGTAGATATGTAATGTATTCATTTTCTTCATCAATTAGTCCCACGTTAACTTTATTTAACATAAAAAAGATAATATTTGGCAGTGGTTACACTAAGAATGTCAAAGCATTTATGGTTTATGAAGTTTTAACATTTTATTTACCAACCAATGAAGCTGATATGAAGTGTTAGAAACTATGTTCTATGTTGTGCATCACAATGGACATTTTATTATTATTAAATTATATTTATTGTGTGATTATTAACTTATATGAAGGATTTCAAGTCGTTGTTTTAACTTCAGCTTTATTCTGCTACTTAACAGCGTCTTTGCAACAGCTTTATTATTATTTGTATTACCTGTATCCTCTGATACGTGTCTGACATCATAGCAATGAGCAGATTGATCAGTACCACAACCGACACCAACATGTAGATGCCGAAAACTATCTTGAAAAGATAATTAGTCCAGGCAGGCTGAATGCTGCTATCGTTGCGATGGACCCTTGTCTGTTCGGTCGTAGTTTGCCCGAAAACAGCGAAGAATAGCAGCTCGAAGGAGAATAGCGGGTTCATGGTCACTGTGAACAAGATTCAAGCTCGTGGTAAATTTGGACGCATTTACCTGGATACGCTGATAAGTGTCCGACATCATCGCAATGAGGAGCGTTACGAGCACCACGACTGACATCAGCAAGTACGCTCCGAATATGAACTTGAACAGGTTCTGCGTCCACAGGGCCCGCAAACTGGACACGTAGTTGAGGTCGGATAACGTGATCTGGCCGAAAAGGGCGAAGAACAATTTCTCGAAGGCCTCGTACGGTGTTAATGTCGCTAGAAGACAATTCTCAAATGGACCGCGTTGTTTATTCGCTATTATACGGACCAGGGGCAGGTTAATGCAACACTATAATTGAGAACTTAAGAAGTTTGCTACTATTTTCATTACGTTAATCAATCAGTTAGGTTTGATTTTATGCTTAGCATCAACTTACCCCATCACTACATGTTCAGATCTTTTATGTCGTATCGTAATATTTGTTTGTGATTTAGTGTTTATGTTTTTGTTTGATTGTGAATTTCACGTTGAGTTGCAATGTCCAATCCATGTATGAGAGTTACAATACGACGTAATGATAGAACCCACATTTATTTTACATTTATTTTACAAAAGTCAAGTAAGTTGACATTGGATTAAATGTATGGATAGGGGTAGATTGATACATTTAGTGAATGAATTATGTTGAATTGGTATAGTGTTTCTGACGGTGTATTTGTGAAATAAATTTGACCATCATAGTTAGTGAATATAATGTTTAATTTGTAGCAAGTGGACAGAGATGATATACATTATTTCTAATATATTTTTCAATATATCTCAAATTGGTCCCCTAGATGGTTGCATCAATCTACCCCGGCCCGTCTAAGTGTCGAGTAGTGAGCAGCGTGGGCGCAGATAACGCCACATCAAGGACACACAGCCAAACATCCTAAACAAAAGGTGGTACCTCAAAACCGTGGTGACAAACGCAGGACATAAGCCAGCCGCATGCGCAAATCAAACTGCTCCATCAAGTGCGGTGAGGTCGGCCACTCATTCCACTAAAACTAGGGCGTGATGTACAATGCATGCTCTGTACTCCATTTCAATATCTGTAATACATGTTGTCATGAAATAGTAAATGTAGCAAATAATAAAATTTGAATCGACACATAAAATTTAAATTTGTTAAATTTAAATTTGTTAAATTTTATTCTTGAACAGAATATACATTGCACAGTAATTATTATTCTTAAACTAATATCAAACAAAGTAACAGTTTCTGTCATAACTATGTACAAACAAAAATAAATAGACACGTAAGACAAATATAACGTACATAATATAGTTTAACGTATATATTTTTACAATGACACTAACAAAGAGCTTATTCTCAATACGCACATAGTTATGACAATTGTTCATTAAAAATATAAAAAACGTCACATGTTGCAATGGACTTCCTATATTGTACAAGGGCCTAAATCATTCCACATTCACGTTATGTTCTAAAAGACGCTTGAAACATCGACGATGATAACACCCGATGACGGCACACATTGAAGCTAGCAAGCAGATGGTAACAAAAATCAAGTGACAAGCACATCGAGTAAAATGCAATCATCGATGAATGACTTGTAGAATGCAAAGAAATCAGTGTTCGTTATTATCCTTCTAGGTCTAACGTAGACTTACGACCCGCTGGGCCCTGTTTTCTTCGGTATGATTCTTCTGGATTTATCCATTGCGTATCATTTGCCTGTTCTTTTATTCGAAGATTATCATCTAAGATGTGAAATAGTTGTTTAATTACACTTCGTAATAATTAAATCTGTTTTTTTGGAAGATACTTCATTAGATTAAAGTTTAAGTTTCAGCATTGAAGCGTACTTACTTCACTTCAATTAAGTTCATTTTTTAAACCATTGCTGACTCAAATATTTATTGATTTTATTATCAAAAATTTATTGATCCATAATTAAGTTATTTCCTACAAAATGCTGAAAATATTGTAAAATAAATGCACTAACATGAATTTTACATATATAAGCGAATCTTACCGTCTGAGAATATTTTTCTTCTGGCTTGTTTGGCATATCTATTGTCTTCTTGTTTGTTAATATTCCTGAATGGCTGATTCAATGCGACAATATGCATGGAAAATCCAAACACAAATATTGCTAATACTGCAAGAAACCTACCTAAGTCTTTCATCAAATTTCCTATAATAATGGCCCAGGGACCAAACAAATGATGAAAAGATAAAAAATCTAAAATCTGTACACAAGCTAATAAGAAAGATAAAGCAAAACATTGATTCCTACAATACATTAATGTGGGCCAATATTGCGTCGATACGAAAATCCACCCAACAACGTGCGTTGCCACACCAATAACACCTAATAATAAAACAGCTATCTTAATCCATCCTAAACCTGACTTATCACTAGGGTTCGTTAATTCGAACAGGAGAAGGCCACTCAGGCATATGAGCAGCATCCACTCATACCAACGTGGGACTAAGCTCTCCCTGAATATTGAATTATAAATTGGCGTAATAGCAACTAACGATAATAAGACCATTAGGTATATGTGAGATGTTAGGTATGACATAAATTTAATAATTGGAACTTTATTGTATTTATGGCCCAGTGGCAGAGAAAAGACTACCCAAACTGGTGGACAAATTATGAACGCGAAAAAAAGGAACATAATTTTGATGCCAGTCCACTTGAGGCTGCCCCTCCAGAGTTCCTGAAATGAAAAATATTTGCTCAAAAATATTGAACAGAGATTATAGTGATGATTCATAAATTCTTGTTTAACCATACTGAGAGAAATGTAAATTAAGAAGCTTTCACCTAATTTACCACTGATTCCCACTTGTGGGTATGCGGATTAGATCATCAATAAAGTCCTCTATGATATGCGAAGTTACCTAGTTTTTACCTGAAGATATCTCTGGACAACCGTATGGGCGATGACCTCTTTTTGTTCATTTTCTATTAATACATCCAAAAATTCTATATTTCTATTATCAGTAGCAGTAAGAATATGTCCTGCGGAATCAGCTCCGGCTGCGAGAGCTAAAAGTTCAGTTGCCATTGCTTCACATTGCTTACCAGCTGCTATAAGATCTTTGGCACGCTCCTTTTCCTGTTGAGTTTTCATTCGTTCAATATTATATTAACATAAAAATTAATACATTTTCCGCATTATCATAAAAATTAGAAGAAAAACTTACCTTTGTAGATAAATTTATATAAATATTAGATAATTTTGCCGCGGTGTCGACAGGGGCTGGTGAAACCAAGACGAACTCCTCGATAGGAATATTATTATGGTTTTTTGAACAGACCATGAGGTTGTAAACAAACCTTTTGTCGTCCATAAGTGACTGTGTATCATGCTCCTTGTGCAATAAGTATTCAAGAACATCATTGTGATTTTCAGACGCAGCAAACCAAATAGGTGCACAGTTCAAGTTTGTTTCGCTCTTTGGTGATGCGCCTGATTCACATAAAAGTTTGACAACATTTAAATGGCCAGCTTTTGCTGCACAATGAAGTGGAGTCCAACCATTTTTGTCAGTAGCGTTTATTTCAGCTCCTTGCCCGAGCAATACTTCTACCATCTGGTAATGACCATGTGTGGAAGCTATATGTAAGCCTGTTTTCCCATGTCTATCTATGCTTTGTAACAGTTCTGCAGATCTGCTTAACAACAACCCAACTATTGACATATGACCTCCAAAACATGCGAGGTGCAGTGGATTGTAACCCTAAAAATAAATTGATGAAATTAGCGTATGGAAAAATTGTACAAAATAATTCCTATTTTTTAAATAATTGACTTATTATCAACGTTTCAAATTCTAAAATTCATTAATATACATACGTTTTCATTAGAGGCGGCATCAACTTGTACTCCAGCGGAGTTCAATAATAATCTGACAACATTTTCGTTGCCATTATAAGCGGCGAGATGTAATGGTGTTAAACCTGATTCTGCTCCTAATATTGGTACCAACGACATCCCAGTTGGAGGGTCTGACTTGACCGTCCCAGGCACATGAGAGAGGAGTTCACGAACTGTTTCTGTAAATAAAAATATTTACCACATGTTAAACTTGAGTTTACTGTTATTAAAATATACCTAATAGTTAAAACCGTAATTACTTACTTGGTCAGTGCAATAACGTAAAAGTGACTTTTTTACCCCGAAGAAACATTAACTTTGTAATTTTTTGGTTCACTTACCAGCTTGTCCGTAATAAGCAGCTATATGGAGAGGAGTGAGGCCTAATTTTTTACTTGATAATCTTAACGTATTTGTAGATCTCATAACATCTAAGACATTAGTATGCCCGTGCTCAGCAGCTAAATGCACTGCCGTCAACCCTGCTCTATTTTCATCTGTGCAAGAAGCACCTGCTCTAACAAGTACCCTTACAACATCAGCATGACCACCTTCTGCAGCTAACTGTAGCGGTGTTGAATCATTCAATTTGTTCCTAGCGGATATCACTCCATTTCTATCAAATTTCATTAGTTCTTCAATCACTTTGACTGAACCTTGAATGGCCGCTATATGAGCGCAAGTATTCCCGTCTTTTGTGGTAGCCATCACTAAATTTGGATGCTGCTGCAAAAATAACTGAACAACCTCTGAGTAATTATTTTGAGCTGCAGCATGAATAGGTTTTTGACCCAGCTCATCTGTAGCATCAATATTGGCACCGAGTTCTAGTAAGAGTTTACAGACTTCTATTTGACCACTAGCAGCTGCCAAATGTAATGGAGTCTGTTTCTTTAGAGTTAAAACATCAATCACGGCATTGTGATCTCTAATTAAGAACTTTACGAGATGAGTGTAACCATTCATAGCAGCTAAATGGAGAGCAGTTCTTCCATTTCGAGCTTTCGAATTAATAAAGGCTTTATTTGTTAATAGAGCATCACACACTTGTAAAAATCCATGTTCCGCAGCTAAATGTAGAGCTGATCTACCTTCTACGTCGAAAACATCCACTCTTGCGTGATTATTGAGTAATGTGTTTACAAGTTCCATATGTCCTCTATGACATGCAATTAATAATGGTGTCCATCCGACGGAGTTTTGCCTATTTAAAGATTTACTGACGTCAGCGGCAGACATCTCAGAAATCATTTCTTGCATTACGTCATTATTACCAGCGATAGCACAAAAGTGAAATGCTGTTTCATGATAATGTTTAGTCACTAATGTTACATCCGCACCATTTTCCATTAGACATTTAACAACTTCTCTATCAGCTGATGGTTTATGGACTTCTTCCTTTGTAATTTTACACGCGAAATGTAACGCACTCGCTCCGTCTTCATCAACGGCATCAATGTATGTAGTAGCAATTTTTTCTCCTTTGCGGTCTTTAACAAATTCTATTAAATGTCGAACAACATCGGGTTTACACATCCGACAGGCCATATGTAGAGGAGTTTCACCGGTCTGAAAAGTACCACAATATTACGATGCCGTAAAAAATTGCATTTGTAGTTTGTACCAACCAGTTTCATCCCGGCAGTACTCATGCATGGTGGGAGGGTATCCACTAACCATCCTGGTAACCCTCCTCCTGCTAAAATCTACCGTTAATTTTTTTTACGTTTACATCGCAATGTTGTGAAGGTAGGAATAATGCGGGTCCGATGTTTCAATGTCAGTGAGTGATATTAACTTTACTTTACTTTTAGTAGGCGATTTGTCAGCTGTTTTGTTGAATATTTACATAAGTAAATATAAATTATAAGTTTATTTTTATCTTACCTTACTTTTTTTCAATGGATCTCCTCCATCTTCTAATAGAAGAAGTAATGTTGCAAGATTACCATATTTGGCTGCCACGTGTACCGGGGTCATCCCATCTTCCGTTGCTTTATTTGGCCCAGCACCCGATTTGAGTAGCATAAGTGCACATTTGTCACCTGAGTAAAATAGGAGACAGTATTCATACAGCGCCATGTAATGGTGACTACGGTTGTTGTAGCGCTTTAAAAATCTGCCTCTAAAATTATTCCACTCCCTGGATCAAGAGTTTGCCCCCCCCCCCCCCCCCTCCCTTGAATCAGGAGCTGGGTACACCCATAATGGTATTTTTGTAATTGGAATTCATATTTCAATATGGTGTATACCAGTGTGGTAAAGTAAGCTAACGACTGAATAATAATAGTAATAGTCAATCAAATTTTTCGATTATAGTAGAGTTCGAGAGGACGTCAGCCTAAAAATCTCCAAAATTCCGGTCAACTACTAGTTCCTTCCTTAATCTAGATTGAAATAAAATGTTAGATTGTTTTCCAGGAGTTTAAATGGACGCCCAAAAGTATTCCCTTCATATCAATTACCTCCATTACCATAATGAAAACCACTCTAAACTACAAACTTTTCAGTAATGTCATCAAAAAGTCTTACCATCTGGTATACGAGCAGCAATATGTAGTGGTGTTTCTCTCTGCTTCCCTCCTCGTATGTGGACATCGGCTCCATAACCCAGCAATGTTTCTACTACAGCTGGCTTGCACGACTCTACGGCTATGTGGAGAGCTGTGTAATTATCCTAAAATAAAAGTAAATATTGTCAGTAATAGACGGTCTACTTCAATTTCTACACAATACTTCCGAATGAGACTCCAAAAAACACAATCACGGCGCTCTTAGTCGTTCATTAGTAAGTTACACAATCACTATTAGTGTTTATGTATCTGGGAATATCATGCGGAAGCCGCTGAAAATATTTACGTAGCATATTTGTAGTTGTCCTGAAAAAGAGTAGCAGTAACTTACGTTCGTCGTGACGTCTACACTTTCCCCCTTCTGTAGCAGAGTGTTAATGATGCCCACGTGGCCGTATCGCGCTGCGGTGTGTATACTGCGAGCTCCGTCCTATCAAAAGTAATGGAGATTTGGTAAATATGAATGAAATAAATACCTTTATTTGATTATATGACATTAAAAAAGAACCAGCCAGCCACCCAGACCCAGAACAGAAATTTAAGTGATGAGCTTAAACTTCGAACCCTTGTCAAACTAGTTATAAGTATAACAAAAGTCACTGTTCAACCATTTTAACTTTAGTTAAGACAGTTTTAACAAGAGAATATTAAATTTTTCAAACCATGTTCAAGGACTACTCACAACTCCAAGTTATTAATGATTTTATGTTCTTGAGTTCACCTACCTTATTTGGCATGTGGAGATAGACGCCTTTCTTGAATAGCATCATGGCGCAATCAGCGTGTCCGTTTAAAGAGGCGATGTGCATCAAGGTACTTCCGTCCTTCGTCCGTTCGAAGATTGACGCTTTGAACTTATCCGCTAGAAGTTCAATGATAGCCGCATGCCCATTTTCCGCTGCTAGATGCATCGGCGTTCTGTCTGTAATCAATTTAATATAAAACTCTTCCGTTACTGAGTGACTGACAGACAACGTATAGCCAAAAAACTACTAAGCGCAAGTAGCTGATTTGGCATGTACTCGTATATTCCTTGGGGAGTGTAGGGGAGCACTAAGAGAGGATTTTTGAGAATACGCCCCCTAAGGAGATAAAAAAATGAAACTTTTTATTTCATTAATGGTTTCACTTGAAACTTTGTATACAGGTTCCTCAAGTGACGCAAGTAAGCACTAAGGGCCAGTTTCACCGGTTACGGATAAAGTTCCGGATAGTTATCTGACATTAAGGGCCAGTTTCACCGGTTACGAATAAAGTTCCGGATAGCCCTAGGAACTCAACTCCCAGATAAACTACATTTTTTGGCTTCTCAGGTAATCTGATAGAAGTGACAGAGAAAAGTGTTGGTTAAGCTATCTGCCAGTTCAAGTGGCTGTTAGAAGCGTTATCTGACGGATAAAAAATGTTTCAAGTGGCGTTTCTATAACACATTTGGAATTTGAACTGTAGTACATCATATTATTATAAATCCTACTATTTTCGTTCTATAATGATAAAATTATACTGGAAAATATTAAAAAAGTCGAATTGGATTATTTTGAACAAAAAGTATTTTATTAATTAAGTTTTCAAAATAATTTTCAAATGACAATAATTTACGTAGTAGTAACGAAACGCAAAAAGCGACGTTGCCGCTCCGTCAACTGTTAAGTGGCAGATAAATTCCTAGGGCTATCCGGAACTTTATCCGGAACCGGTGAAACTGGCCCTTAATGCTATCTACCAGTTATAGGCTGCTAATAACTTTTTTCTGTTTCACCATCTAACTCCCGGATAATTTAACTGATACATAAAGTTATCGGCCACTTGACAGTTGACGGAACGGCAATGTCGCTTTTTTGCGTTTCGTTACTACTACGTAAATTATCGTCATTTGAAAACAATTTTAAAAACCTAAATAATAAAATACTTTTTGATCAAAATAATCCAAGTCAAGTTTTATTATATTATCAAGTTTAATTTATCAATAAAGAACGGAAATAGTAGGATTCCTATGCTTTACTAGGTATTCAAATTCTAAATGTGTTTATAAAAACGAAACGCAAGACATGTGTCATTTTATTTTTTTCGTTCCCGCCATTTGACTTGACAGATTTTTTATCCGTCGGATAAGGCCTCTAACAGCCACTTGAAGTGGCAGTTATCTTAACCAACACTTTATCTGTCAGATACTTCTATCCGAGATCTGTGAAACCGAAAGTTGTAGTTTATTTGGGAGTTAAGTTCCTAATAGGCTATCCGGAACTTTATCCGTAACCGGTGAAACAGGCCCTAAGATTTTTAGATTCCTGGAAATTGGAAGGGCAATAATCAAGTCAAGTAAGAAGTCAAGTACAATAAAAGGCGCGATATACTTAATCGTATTTCACGCGGGCGAAGCCGTGGGCGGAAAACTTGTATTAAAAATATAATAAATACTGGAGTTATTCTGGGAAAAACATTATTTTAAAGTTAGTATTTAAGCTGCGTCTCCACTATACGAAAGTTTAATACAGTCGAACATAGAACCTCCTCCGTTTTCAAAAAAAGGAAGAGGTTTTTCAAAAAAGAAGGATGATCATGTTTGACTGTATGTTTTTTTAACCGACTTCAAAGTCAATCTTGACCTCAATTCATTAATGGCCCACTATTGACCACGGGTCTCTCCTCATAACTAGAACATACTCCACCAATCTGCTACAGTGCGAATTGGTGGATACAAAAATACCTTACAATGACACGAAGTTACAAACAGTAAACAGAAAAAAGTAATACAAAACAAAAAACAGAAACTCGGTAGCCACATTATGGATTATGTTAATTTTCAATAATACTAATCCAGTGGTTAATTGCAATGTAATGTTTAATGCCAGTTTTGTATCGTTTACTCCCGGAAGTGGAACTGGCACGCCAAATAAAATTCATTTACGTGACATGAATGAATTGAAATGTCAAACTAATTAGGTCAGTAATTTTATGTAAGTAGTACGTATCAGTAAGTATCCAGGGCTTTTGATTGGAAACATAACGATTGCAATCCTAAATAAAAGTTTCATATAAAACTCCGGTATTAATTTTATTGGCAACCGTTGTCTATGAACATCAGTAATACCAAAGGCATGATCTATGTGTTGCAGCAAGAAAGAAAAATTAAAGAGAAGATTCCTTCCGTATAACAGATAATCAGATACTTCTATGACTGGTGTGAACTGGTGTGTCACTTATTAAGACAAAGATTCAAATAATTTTATTAAAAACATAACAATAAATAAATTAAAATTAACTTATAACTTAGATTATAATTAAAATAAATTTATATAGCTTAAACAAAGATAAAGGTAAATAATTATGTTCTATTGTACTCGTAAAATACATACTTAGGTACCAATGTTTAACCACCCTTTCGACTTCGACGTCTTTAGTGTTATGTAATTTATGTATTGTAAAATTAATGTAAATTTGTGTCTTTTTTCAATCAGTTTGCAATTATTCTTTATTGTAACAACCTTAAGCTAGTTTACAAGGGGCGGACTTAATGCCTATTGGCATTCTCTACCAGTCAACCCAGTCAAACCGTTATCTTTCTCGATCAAAAAAAATGCTGTAAAGTTTAGAATTGGTAATAACAAAATAAGTTTACTGCAGTAAAGCGACGCAGGGGGGTTGATAGTCTCTAATTTTTATATGGATCTAAATAGCAAACGAGCATGCAGCGCCACCCTTCCGCCATGACAACTGAGACCGGCTGAACAAGACAAAAAATCTTTAAATTATCTTAACAAGCTCTCCTACCTTCGTTGTCAGCAATCGCAGCATTAGCTCTGACCCCGTAGAAGTATTTGACGAGCGGCTCGTCTCCCTCAGCGGCCGCTATGTGCAGCGCCGTCATGCCCGATCCGTTGGTGGCGTCCACCGCGGCGCCGTAGTCTACCAGGATCCTCGCCATGTCCACATCTCGTCTTCTGGCCGCCAGGTGGAGCGCCGTGTCGCCTGCTGGTGTACTTGCCTGGAAATATTAATAAATTATTAGAGTACCTACCCTTTTTATGGAACTAAATTAGCAATTAATGGGTAGCCGACATGTAGTAGAGCCTAGAGTTCGCGGCGGCCGCGCGTCCACCACGCGTTCAGCGCGCGGCGGATGCGCGACGGGCGCGCAGTTAGGTAACTGCTAAGAATTTTTAAGTTGTAGACTAGTCAATAAAGTTTAATTTGCTATGCACCAGGAGGCGAACGCGCAGTCGCCGCGCGGCCGTCGCGCGAAAATAATATAGAAACTACTTTACTATCTGCTGCTACCAGCGCCATTCCTACCATTTACTAATCCCATCTACTGACAAATCTTAAACAGTTTGTGTAAAACTTAATTTATGTACTTTACAAAAGTTGTTAAGATAATAGGGCTACCTATTATAATTATAATTTAGGCTTTACAAACCTAGCCATAATAATTATTCCATAGAAAAAAAAAACAAGGTATTTTAGCAGTTACTGAAAAGATGAAAATTCATTTTAACAAAAATAATCGAGCGGCAGTGACAGTAAAATTGCAAAAATGTAAAACTATTTGAGTTCTGTGATACTCGGGTCTACTGAAAACGCCTGAAAGACTTGAAATGTTACTGTAACTTCACGAAAATTACTTTTTCATCTATGTACATTATTTTGTGCTTAAAAATAGGTTTGACCAATTTTATGAAGGAAGGCGTCGAGTCTTTTACCCCGAAAGCCAAGGCTGGAATCCCAAGGTTATTTTACAATTACCTACATGGTAATTAGAGAATTTTATTAGTTGAATTTTCAAAAAATATGGGCACTGACGAAATAAATTATCATTTGCTTAGGTGAAAAAACACTAAAAAACAGAGTGAATGATTTAATAGTTCTCCTTATCTAATGTTTTAGAAGTTGTCGAGAGTTTGATGCCAGATGAGAGCCAATTTGCGCTCGGTTCAGTGGAGTTTTAAATTATGATGACAAAGGTACAAAAGTTCGTTGTATCGTAACGTAACGCTGATATACAAGCAGCAAAATACCTAACCATACCTTTTTGTACAGACATTCCATACATAACAAAATCGTAATAATTACTACACATGTTTAAAATCTATACTAAGGTATTAATTGAGTTTTCCGCAAGAGGACGCACAGGTCTTGCCGTTTTTCCGTTTGCGACTTTCATACTTCCATACTCAAAAATGGAATCGCGGAATTGAAGAAATTTCTGCATCTAATATTTGGAACTTTAATAGCAAATTGCTTGGTAACTAAATCTAATGTCGTCTTTTATGGAAAACTAAAGAAACGCTCCACTATAGCATAACACCTCCGTTTCTTCGTTTATGTGTTGCTACTGGCTACAGCCGTCATCGCAACAATCAGAAATGCACTAGCTCTCATATTTTTTTAAATAATGTTAATTTTAGTTAGTTATTTCGTTATGACACGATCTAGTCAAATTAACCTTTGTCAGAAATTAACGTTATTAGAGGCTGTAAACTCGTACAAATACGTATTTTACAACAGCTTGTATTTCAATTGAATCTTCTTTTCGTTCTTTGTGAAGATAAAAAAGATTTATGAGAGTTTCTAGAGTTACAGATCTATTTCCCCTGTTATTTAAATTTGATTTTCTGACTTTCAAAAACTACAAAGGATCACTTTCATGGCCGATATCAAAGCTACCACGACAACTCTAGTATCGTCTATAGATCTCAGCCTAAGAGTGTTTATGCTAGATTCTTGGTATTCTATTAAACGATTAAATTAGAATTACCTTGAGTTGTTCCGCTGTCTGAGCGCTGAGAAGCTCTCGAACCATGCTCTGGTTTCCCGCCTCCACCGCCAGCAGTAGCGGGATCTTCCCTCTCTGGAACACCAGGTCGCGTATTAACTTTTTCCATTCCTTTTGGCGCGCACGCTCCTTATTAAGTTCTATGAAGCTGAGCTCGAGCTTCTGCAAATCCCTAGCCTGGAGGTTAGCGGGCGGGCTGCGTACTCCCCCCGACCGGAGACTCAAGTTGGCACTCCTCGGCGGGTCCCGTCCACTCCCATCCATTACGTCCGCGATCCGAAAGCCAATTCACACCTACAATCCATCCGGCGCAGTGTCTATGCTCGAACTATTCACGCCAGTGCGGCAAGCGATGCACGGGCTTCCGAACCGTGACACAAACAATAGTTTTAACTTATGTGCATCGCAGTCTTCGTAGGCGGTTCGATGGAACATAAAATTGATCGGCAATCACGACTCGCATGCAATTTAAAACGATTTTCCTTTGCAACACCTAGTTCTCCGCGTATACGTACTTGTTCCTCCATTCCAGTTAGACTATCGGTTCGTGCGTTGACATGACGAAGTTGCCTAACCCCAGTCGTGACAAAGAACCAACTGAGACGGATTGTATTAAAATTAGTAATTTTGAATTTCATTGCTGACGGTGTAACTAATAATCCGCAACTGATTTGCATTGTAAATTTCGCGTTGTGACGTTTACTCGACTAAAGCTCGGATAATTAGCTAGTTTCTATTCGTGGGGGTGGGTCCGTTTATGTTTCGGAATGTCCTTAAAACGTTAACCTTGTAGGTGTTTTAGCGTTATTAATTTCAGCGGAAGAATGCGTAGTAACGTTGCGTGGGTGGGTTGCGAATTTGCATTTTAAGTTATTTTTCGTGTAGCCGTGTGATGGGAGGTTTTGTTTACAATCGCCGTTTTGGGGGGTAGTTCCTGAATCGGCGGCGGATGGCGGTGCCAGCCGAAGGCTGCACGCGATCCTAGTGAACGCTGAACATTGCATCGAGTCTATTCACTCCGCCCGCGCCGCTACTGACAAATCAAAACTCTAATTTAAAAGGGATAAGGCCGCGTACACACTGACCGTCTGTAAATCGTATTTTGGTTTACGATGATGAATTTACATGTATTTACGTTTATGGATGTTTTTATTTCTTTAAAGATAATCTACAGACGTGTTCTTTTTTGACAGCAAAATGTTCTGTGTAGACCAGCCTTTCTCAAAGTGGGCGATAACACCCCCTTGTTTGCGCTGAAGGTCTAGAGGAGGGTGGTAAGGGGCCCAAAAAAGTGTGAGGTGTTGGAGTTGGTTGTTTTAATTGCTCTCAGTGGTAAAAATCTTGCTTAGAATGTAAAGGGGCCTGTAAACGCTTAAACATGTTTGTCAAACTTTACGTTTGACTGTACACCTTCAAACATAATGACAAGCACTCCGTCAATCAAATTCTTCATAGCGGCTTTACACTCCTGCGAGACTGCTAGCCGAGTGCTTCGTACGAGAGTGTACATGGTAGCTCTCGCCTCGCCTCGTGATGTCTCGCCTGCTTTCGCTCCCATGACCGCGGCTTTACACTCCCGCGAGACTGCTAGCCGAGTGCACTCGTACGAGACTTCGAGAGTGTAATGGGTAGCGCTCGCCTCGCCTCGTGATGTCTCGGGCTGTCACGCTCGCTCTCGCCTGCTCTCGCTCCCGTGGCGGTTTTTTGCGCCCGAGTCAAAGGCCATAGATTGCCATAGATTATATTAAATTCCAGCCATAGATTACATTCACTTTGTCTATGCCGATACTACTTCGTTTGGCTTCAACCCATTAATGGCCCACTACTGAGCACGGGTCTCTCCAGTCCTCATACCTGAGGAGGCCTAGAGCATACTCCACCACGCTGCTCCAGTGCGGATTGGTGGAGGACTACTTCGTTTATATTTGCTAAATTATTTCTCCGCAATTAAACATCCATTACAAATAATATTAGTATAATTTGTTTATAAAATATTGTAAGGAATATTTAGTGCCATATGAATTTAGTTTTCTTAATTAATATAATTCGGGTTGTCTGTAGCACTCTTGAATTATTCTCGGTCTTGTTGGTTTATGATGAATGACTGGAAGGAAATACGAGAATCAATGAGCTATGGGATGGGATCTTCAGTCTGTTTTTGCGTGTGCGCGGGATAGGCGTCCCTTGCCTGCAAAAAAATTTTTTTCTTTTAAAATGTTAGGGATGGATAACCCTTATCACTTAGGGGTATGAAAAATAAACTGTAAGAAGTCGATTCTCAGACCTACTGAATATGCATTATAAAATTTCATAAAAATAGGGCAAACCGTTTCGGAGGAGTAAGTAACATTGTGACACGAAATTTTATATATACTTATTGTACAATACACTCTAATCACTTCCAAAACTTGAATATTATTGCGTTAAACCAAATATAAAAAAAAAACATCCTTATCAGTTTGTAAGTGATAGGCCTTAAAGTCACCTACAAGTACACTCAGGTTTTTAGACCATTTTCTCTGATTTCGTTCTGTACTCCAAAATAAAATAATTATCTATCATGTAATTTATTATACTTTCCACTAATCAGCGTGATGGAGTACACTCCACGTATAAAAAGATTCAAACTATATTTCATTAAATTAAAAATAAGTATTTTAATTAATAATTAATTTTTTGTCGTGATATGTTTTGACATATTGCAAAAGCGGATGCAATTTCTAAGACGTCCATCCTCTCAACGTCCGCAACTGCAACTGAGCCTGAGAGAGTGAGAGAGCCTGACCGCCTGCCTGAAGTGTACGAGTGCGCAGCCGAGTACGCTCCCGACTGCGCATGTCTTGGCCGAGGCGCTCGGACGAGACATAGACGAGTGCTCTCGCACGAGAGTGTAGAGGCGCTATCAAACATACAGCCAAACACGTAGTTTGCTTGACAAATACGTCAAACATGACCGCAGACTGTCAAATATTTTGCCAAACACTTAAAATTTGACAAATTATTATTATTAGAGCGATTACAGGCCACTTAAAGTTTTAACTCCAAATCAGACTAATATAATACATTACATATCACTTATTATCATCAACTTCATCATGTAGAATAGTTACTCGTAAGCTCAGTACATACCCCGTCGACTCGCAACCGGATGTCCTTCCCGGCCGCTGTGAGCAGAGCTCGGAGTATGCTGGTAGCTGTGCCCGTCTGACGACTAGCCACCAGGTGTACTGCTGTTTGTTGTCGACTCTGAACAATAATGGTCATAATGGATTTAAGTGAAACTACTAACAACGTTAAAGAAAATGGAGGTTATCTTCGACATACATAGGTACCAAGCGACGTTTGAATGTAGGCGTGCTGCCGCCCCGCCATGTACGTGTGAGGGTGGAAACTTGAAACGCACTCAAAGATTGTCGTCGGGCGAATAAGGCACACAAGTATTCGAGCGATTGTCGCGCAAAAATGCTACTATATCTTCTCAACTCCAAAGTCTCTTGAGATCTTCGATGTAAGTGGACCTGATAATTTTGCGTGTACACACAATATCTCCAACACGTCCTCTACATGTTGGACCTGTGTCCCCATGTTGCGAGTGTACGTTATGTACACAATGTACACAATGTACACAAGTAAGTTACTTTTTTACTTCAGTGTAACTAACATCTGAGGCACAGTGTCTTCGATGGAATAGATATTAAAGTTAGAAACACATCTTACCCCGCCGGTGGCGAATGGATCCACACCTCTTTTCGTCAGCAGTAATTTGACGATGTCTTCCCTTGAGTACATGGCTGATATGTGTAATACATTGTAGTTGTCCTGCGAATAAATACACACCACGTTATTTACAATTCATAATTACCCCTCAATGGCAGAATAATAAGTAGAGTTGGCGGGATATTTTCAATCAAAGAGTTGGACCGGAGTTATGAGCTGACCCCATCACCATCAGGTCCTTCTTTTGAAATCACTAAGCTGTGTATGTTTCCTGTGTAAGTTTTACAGTGCTATGTCATTGGCGATTCACACCAGCCGCAGCCTCAGCATTCATTATAAGGAGTTATGCAATTATGGAGTTACTTTAAATGCATAGTTTTTGCTATTAGATAATAATATAACGCTACACACTCATAGCCCCACAATAGGATACCTTGTGTCGTGGGTGCCATGGATAACACACAAGACAAGAACACACACACCCAGACCAAGAACGGACAGTCAAGTTTCCGCCTCGCTGGGAAGCGAACCCTTCGAACGGCGTTCCGGCATGGCAACCATTGTGCCATACGGGTCGTCGTCTTTGCTATTAGATAAATAATCTCTATACCCATTGAAAACTTAGAATGTTGTTAAATCTGGACGCTCACATATGGGCATTATTGGTCAACTAAACATCTTACCTACTCTTATTATAAAACGGCACGGTAAGCGCCATAATAGTACCTGCATGAAAATTGAATGCAAACTGAATTTACTTCATTATAGAGCACGCACCAAGCTGTCGGCTGCCGTCGGGGAATATCGCGTGCACTAATAGTTTCCAATAGTATTTCTAGTACGTTACTGGAAGATATTGGTATGTGTTTAGACAAAGGGCTTTGGCATCATGAATTATGTATGAAATGTAATGTAAAGAATTTTGCTATGAATAATTTTTACTATCAAAGGTAACATTTTCAACGATAATACCCCTCACATAGTGAGATTAGACCCGTGCCCAGCAGTGGGACAGTTATGGGTTTAGCCTTGGAGCACAATAACTAGAAGCCCTAGATTAGGGCGTAAAAAGCTCCATTCATCTTTCAGTTCAAGCCAACTTTCACTGCCATCGGTGCATCATATCGAACAACGGACTCACGGACTCAATATACTTACACATTCATCTACTGAATACAGCTTATAGTATCTTGTGAGTACTATAGTACTCTGTTTTTATAACAAACAGTTACAAAATTTAGCATTGGTAAATACAAGTGGGATCTCATTCAAGCTGTAGTTTCTAGCTCCTAACCAATTAGTTATCTCACTATCTTTTAGTTGCTCCCAACTATTATTTTGTATTTTTTTTCTTTATTATTGCCTAGTAGTGGAAACTTTACTGAAAGCGGTTATTTTAATATTACAAACAGACACTCCAATTTTATTTATTTGTATAGATATCATCGGCAATAATATTGCTCAAGATCAGGCATAGAGAACTATTGGATGGTAGAGAACTATTGAATGATGATATCACTTGGTAATGGCACAGAACAAATAACAACAGCCCGTAAGTCTCAGCTTGCCACCTAGTAATGTAACTTAGTAATTGTGGACCATTTCCTTAGTGACCTCAGTCACAAATTCGTCCCTTGCGTGAGTCAATTGGTCAGCTAGCACCCACGAGTTGAATTAGATGTGGTTACGACTTTCATAATGTCACGCCCTTTATGATTCACTGTGATTCATTCACTCGGAAAGCGGCAGTCGAAATTTAATTTAATCTACTCAAGGTCGCCGTTATGAGCTGAGTAAAAGTTTAAGGTAGGGCAATTTTTTAAATTATATGGCTAGGAGTCACTGCAGTACATGGGTAATTAAAACAACAAAAATAATTGCTGACATACACTTTTACATACCTACTCTAGTGAAGAATTCCCTCTGTTGGTAGGTATGGACATAACACTACTTAGTAATATTACAAATCTTACTTATTAAAATTACAAACAAATTTCCGTCTGGTAAATATCTACCTCAGTTTGAAATATACAGGGTACTTTTCAAGGCAGGCAGTCACTAGGAACAATAGGAGCTGATACTATTAGCATTCATTACCATTACCAATCATTCGATTCGTTTTCATTACCATTCATTCGAACCAGATATTCTAAGAGTGATGGTTGCAACCTTCAGAGTCCAAGATTTTCTTTCCTGCGGAGATTAGGTATTTATATGAGGTCTCTTCTGATGAAATCCCTTCAACTTGACTTTTTTTTAAAACAATACTTCCTTTAAAATCAAGCGACAAATATTTTAAATAACACTTCACTGTCGGACAGTCAGATGTAAAACAGATTTTCGACAACTTTATTAGGTTAAATTCCTACTAAAAGAGCACCAGTCCGCAACGGCTTTTGGAGAAAAATATTAACGACCATTTTGAACTTAATAAAGTTCAAATTTATTTGAAGTGAAATAATGGGTAGAGCGGCGCCGAGAAACCGCTTATGACTAGCAACGCGAACAAATTTGAACTTTTTCAATTACTTAGTATTAGTTCGAGTAGTAAGTCGTAAGTCGGGAATTAACCCATCTGGTTGGTATGTATTAACACAGAAACAATTTTCTCTTACAGTGCCTCGAGCTGTTGAGTACAAAACTTTTCATTGTGATATAAGGTAACAAGAACACACACATAATTATTTATTTATGAGCATAGTGACGGCACCCCTTCGTCCCGTGAAAAGCCGTGAAAAGCACGAACCACCAGTCACTGTGCTATAGTGTCATTGCCGCGTCACCGCCCCTACGTCTCACCGTCCCGTACTTTCATCTCGCCGACGCGAGAATATTTTAGTTATAAACAATTTTCTTTATTTCTCCTACTCGTATATTACTTATGTAAATATGGTATATTTTCCTAGCTGCAGCTTTCAACTAGTGAAATAGGAAAAAATCTCTCTCTACCGTTTCATAATGGCCCATTTTCACTTCTATTACACATGGAAATTACTGTGTGTTATACTTAAGTATAATTAAGCCCGAGTTGTTTTGGCACGAAGCAAACTGGAGCGAAGAAGTAATTTCCCACAAACCGACGGCATTAAGCCACATTCACGATGCATATTAATTTTTTTCCTCGCTAACTGGAACACATGGCGTCTTTAGTTGAACAACCTGGACTAGTGTTTGAAAACGTTGTTTTTTGCCGTTATGTTGTCGTACTATGTACTTTATGGGAGACCCTGTTTATAGGTACGATAATAAACGATAATATACGGTAAGCTTAACTTATAATGTTGCCTTAATTCTCTAAAGGATCGAACTGATAATCAGCACCGTAATAGCACCTAGTTCGATGAGGAAAGAGATGCTCAAATATTTGAGTTGTATTATGAAGCAGAGATGGGCATAATTTATTCATGATTACAGGATTCAATTTCATCTGGTAAATTTTGCCCAAAATATAATCATATTAAGATTACATCTGTAGGCACGTAAATGCCCTCTCCAAGAACGCTCTAACTATCTTTTCTCCTCTCCAAGAAGAGTTAGAGCGAACTACCTTTTCTCAAAAGGCGCTCGCGAGGGCATTACCGGGCGTCCAGATGTAATTGTATTCCGTAATCATGTTTAGTTTGCACATCTCTGTGTGAAGCATAATGTATTGTAGTGTGATGCCTTACGTTGTTCCGAGCGCCGACATCCGAGCCCAGTTCGATGAGCCGTTCGACGAACGAGGTGCGGTTGTCCTTCACGGCGTACATGAGAGGTGTCATTCCTGTCGCCTGAAACAAACAAACGTACAACATTAATAATTACGCATTACACAGGGTCTCAGTTATTTTACCTACCACCCTCTTCGAAAAACAAAAATTTATTCTTATTACTCCCTGAAATTTAATTCTGAAAAAATATTATAATATTAAGGTTCTAACAACATTTAATAAATGTAAAAGTAAAGGTCGCTGTCTCAACATACGAGTAAGTATATGAGAAAAATTTAGAGGCAAATTTAAAGAAAAATTTGCCTCTTATTGGTTTAATCAAACAGACAATAGCCATGACTAGTCATAATGGTTTCTGGAGAGTATGGTACATCCAATGGGTTGTCACTGTCGCCGATGGACATCAGTAACACAGGGATGTCACACAACATGTGGCACCCCTGATGCCATAATCCATAAAGGTTGAAAGCGCTACTATCGCAACACGTAAAATGTAGTGGCATATAGATAGGACAAAATATCGCACCACCATGAGTATCATCGAATTAAACGTGTTGGTACCGAGTCCAACAATCTGCAACAGCTCACATGGCATGGCACAATAGCTTCGTTCATTATTCAGTATCACGACCAGGGGAGGTGCGCTTGGACTTGAAAGATGACTGGAAACCCACACAAGAATCAAATAAAAGTAAAATCGTTTTCTCATAAGTCATTCGGTATACGAAAGTTTTTATACTTCTTCCAGCGAGTTTACCTAGTCATTATTTCTTTTCACTTACAGATATTTCGTGTAGATAGCAGCCGAGCCCGTAAGGTGCAGCCGTACAAAACGTGTTGTTACGAATCAAGTACTAAAACACACTTGAAATCTTACTAGTAGAAGTAGGTCAAGGTCATTAAGAGGTTTGAAATAAAATTTACCTATTTGGTTAGTTGTTAAACTTTGCTTGCTGTACACTGCACTGTTATACTATTAAAATAACCATTAATAGAAGAGTGCTTGAAATATGACTTAATCTTTTTATGGAATTAAGGTAGCAAACGAGCATGCAGCACCACCTTCCGCTGCCACCCATGACAACTGTGACCGACTTAGAACAAGACTCAAATGGGGACTGGGATAAATTAGTCCGGTTAAGTGACAGCGTTAGAACATTAGTTGGTTAGTTTGTACTCGTAAGTATGACGACTGGGAAAGGGACTGTTAGTGAATGTTAGTCCTGTTGTGCGGTAGTACTACCCCGGGCGAACTCTAGGCTCTATTACCTAAAATGCCTGACACTTTTTTAGACCTATTAACTAAATTAATTAGGTGATTTGTTAAGATCTGCTCATTTTGAATATTTTTTTAACAATCCTACTTTAAAAACGGCTTCGCCAGAAAAACATTTTTTTGTCATTTACATAAGTATAAGTAAAAGTACCTACCACTTTCCGTTAGGAAAATTTATAGCAAATCCGATGTAGTAGGAGGAAGAGACAAGTACCTAACGTTAAATAAGGTACCATGCCTGTCTACCGTTCGATTTGTCGTGGTGCGAATCCCAGCGAGGCGAGAATTTGAATGAGTTTAAATTTCTATTTTTGGGGTGTGTGTTCTTGTCTCTGTTGCCCGGGGTTGTCCATGGAACACAGACACCCAGAGAACATTAATGTGGGGCTAGGAATGTATAGACATGGCTACTACCCGAATATATTTTTCATCCTAAAACAATTCGTTCTTTTGTTTCATTCCTCTGCTTTCTACGACGATCCCGTAGCCTAGTTGGTAGTGACCCTGCCTGCGAAGCGGCAGGGTTCGATTCCCGGCCAGGGCAGATGTTTATGTGATAGATAAATGTTTGTTCTCGGGTCGTGGGTGTCAGTGATGTGTAATTTGTGTTGTCCATGCCACACGCGACACAGGGAATCCTAGTGCGGGTGCGGGTATGAGTGTGTTAATGTTATGTTTTTTTACGTTTTCTCCCTCGTCTTCCCTCGTCGAAAACGGGGACCACTTACCATCTGATCGCGCATCCGCTCAATAACCGACTACAAACAAAAAAATAAGCGTTCTTAATTTATGTAAGACGAGCTTTGCCCCGCGGCTTCGCCCGCCCATTTCCAAAAATCGTTTCTTAGTGCTTACTTGCGTCCCTTGAGAAACCTATATACGAGTACATAGTTTCAAGTGAATCAAGATAATACATACATGCTACAAATTTCAGCTTCTTGCGTCCAGTAGTTTCGGCTGTGCGTTGTCTGTCAGTCACTCAGTAAAGCAAGAGTTTTATATAAGTATTAAGATTCCTTTTCGATATATTACTTGTAGGCTCAAGAGTGTAATCAAGCGAGTGTTAGTTCAGGTGAGCAAACATTGCGAACTATTTCTCGACTATCGATTAAGTTGCACGAATGGGGAACGAACGCGAGGTATTTCTGTCCTACGCGCATTCTTGTTGACAGAGTAATTGGATACACATTCGATGCAATTAACACGGAATAACGTGATCAAGGAGGGACAGCTCACAGCTCAGGGAACTCAAAGGGTATCACAGTAACATATTTATATTCCACGATAATTAAAGTTTAAAATCAATAGTTTACAGAGTCACGCGGAAGTCGGCCTTCAACGCACAACCTTGACTCAGTGCTGGGAGTAAAAAATATGTAAAGACTAATTTAATTTTACTGCCAATAAAACAAAATAATAGAGAATCTGATAAAGAATATTATGTGAATGGATTGTGTACCTACGAGTACTTACTATACATTTGTTTCAGCTTCTCTTAACTATCCATCGCTTACTGTGGTTGACAACGTGTTTCTATTTGATATCCATACTCGTACTAATATTACAAATACGAAACTGTTTGTTATTCTTTTACGTCAAAACGGAGCAACCAGAGTAAGTGGTAAACGAAGTAACGAAGCTTAGGGAATACAGTATTTAATGAGAAATCAGATTTACAAATGATAATCTGTTTTTTTTATTTTTTATATTAATAGCCGAAATTTTAATGGAAATTGGTCATCGTTGCCAATGGATCACGTAATTTTTATCTATGTAGATAAAAATTATGTGTATAGTATAAGGGTTGCATGACCGTAACATATCAAATCATCGCCGTATTACTAATTTCCTGAAATTCCGGGGGCTTGCCGTAGCGTCTATTCAACCTTCCTACGTTGCAATATCCGAAATGTAAAGCTTTTAAACAGATTAATACGTCGTGTACTGACCCTAGTACTGCTTAGTCATAATATCCGCTGTTTATCAGCTAGCATTCGAAATACCTAATCTGTTTTTGCTGAATTCATTTACATAACCATTTGATCAACGCACAATGTAGGTATTCATAAACTCATAGTTATGTGAATAATTTACGCTTCAAATGTATGTTATAAAGGAAACCGACATAGGTACCATTGTTCCGGCCGGCTTTGTAATCAAAAGTAATTTGAAATTTCGCGAAACTGTCGCATTGTGTAAAAAATGTATTAACATTATTAATGCCTTGAATTGAGGTTAATTTAACACGTTTGAAATTGAAATGGATTAGTATAGGGAAGTAAAGCGACGTTCTAGAAAATAATTGTAAGTAAGTTAGTTTTTTTAATTGAGATTACTAAAATTATTCTGTTAATGGTTCTCGCTGTTGCTTTAAATTGTTTATATCAAATTGTTTCGTTTGCAGACCTCAGCTAGATTTTTTGTTTGCTGGCAAGCCTATTACCGATTGCCTTAGCAAGAGTTCCTAGGACGATAAACTTCGAGAGAATAAGATAAGAAACTCCCCTAAATATTATTAGATTTATGTAAATTATTGTCTGTTTGTCTGTTTATACCTATCAGTAAAGTTCAGCGGTAGGTAATCGTAGTAAGCTGAGGTAACGAATAGTATTGTTTTTGTATCGGTTTTCAAATAAAAAGTATCTATCTTAATTACTTTTACATATTTTAATTAAAATTTAAAGAATACCCAGCTTAACATTATTACAAATGCCTACTAGGTTAGGTTTCCTGTTTATTATCTCCTGTTCATTATGTTTCCTGAAGCGACGGCGTCGCGTCGTGGATTTTTTTTTTTGGGTTTGATTTTTTTATTTTATCTTTTTACGGTTAACGATTTATTACCTACCAGTTTTTTCGCAGCTTCGCCCGCGTGGAGTCCAGAAAGACAAACGTCCTATGGGAATATGGATAAAACTGTCCTGTCCTTGCCATGGTCACAATCTATCTCTATACCAAATTTTATATAAATCGGTTCAGTGGATTAAGCGTGAAAAGGTAACAGACAGACAGACAGAGACTTTACTTTCGCATTTATAAATTGTTTATTTTGTTTTTGGAACGAAGTTCCTTACGGCAGGCTTGGAGGGGATAGGTTTTGCTGCGGCGACCGAACTGAAAAATATGTGATAGTAAAACCGTAAGAAAAAATGCGTGGAATAAAAGCGTTAAATGAGACGTGCGCAGGCGCGACAGTCGCATACACAAGCGAGTAGTGTATAATACCTTTCTCTTTCTCCCTCTTTCTTTTCGTTCGCCGTTGCCTTCATTAGCCGAAGGAACTTCGTTCCTACCTGGTGTCCCACGACACCACATAATTTTTTTTATTCTCTTGTTCTTTAACTTGTTATATTAGGACACCTGATCTAAGTCTTAAAATACTCAATAACATTTGGTGCTGGAATTCAATTTAAAAAGTTAAGATTACGGTCACAAGACTCGTAGAATACAGCCACGGCGGACACAAATAAATAATTCATGAACTCCAAAAATAAAAAGTAATTCTATGTTCAGTAAGAATAACGTTCAATTGGCTGGGAAAGAATTTAACCGGGGCTGTAACCGTTTCGTTAAATATTTCACCGACGTTTTGGGAACACGGCTTAGACTTGTGGGGTATTCCGTTATTTTCAGCCGCATTAATATCCTACATTTATATTCTCGTCTTCTTTTCAATTTCTTAAACATCCGCTAACAAAATGCGAATAATAAATAATTATTTTTCCGTCTATCTAATCTTTTGCGACATTTTACTATTCTTTTTGAATCTTCAGGACGAGAAACGGAGGAGTTTTATACCTCTACTAGAACAACAGCGAGAAGCAGGATCAGCTGGAAGTGGTTAGATGAGGAGTGGTGGGGTATGGTGAGGTGTGGTGAAGAGATTAAACTTCCAAAGGGCCTGTACTGGCCGGCGAGCGGGTCGGCTTTGAGACTAGACAGATGAGTAATAAAAATAAGGGACGAGGGCTTGATGTTGTCATTGAATTAAATGGGTGTACGAGTTTATTAAACTTGACTGTTTCGTCGCTCTTATCAAGTCCTTGGATATGTATGGAGGTGCGCGCACGTTACGACGCGACAACTGGGTGACTTTTATGTCCGCCGACCGACGTCGGTGACAAAATTGTCACTCTCCGTTCACATTGACGAGCCGGATGGCACAACGTTAACACGCCAGATCGTCGTTCCATTGACGCTTCCATATCAAAAAAGTTAAGTCACTGTCGCCCTCGTGAGCGCACCCCACTTTAGAAACGCGACGCGACAAAGACAAAAACTTTTATATCACGCAGACACAAGTCCCCCGTGCGCGCAATCTCTTATTGCCCTATTTTGTACGCCGATGCAAATGTCATCTGTCATCCCGTCAAAAGTTTCTCGTCGCCACGCCACCGCAGTTCAGCACCACGCGTGACCACGATTATACTAGGTCGATATATCGGCGTACAAAATACAAATCGAGATTACCCCTATCATAGTTTAGTAGTAATGACCACAAGACGTCATGAGGACCAAAACCATTCGTCTTATCAATAAAAAAGATCATACTAGACTGAATACGTCAACAACAATCACCTATCTTAGCTAGGTCAGCCAAAGCATTTTTAAGAAAGTTTAATAATAAAAACCTTTGCCGCGGCCTTCTACGTTTTAGACAGGTCAGAATTCCCAAGGATGTTGGTAGGAGCCAAGGGCAGCGATCTACCATCGATTGCGTTGAGTCCGGCAGCACGCAAAACTCCTACTGGTTACCCTTGACACAGAAACGGTCACTGTAGAACCATGTGTACTTACACCCGAAACTATGTAGGCCAGGACGCGAAATATCGTTCAGTGGCGGAAATGGTCGTCGTTAGACCACAGGCCTCGAGGCTAGCGGCTTTGTGGAACGCAAATATAGGTTCTAAGGAAATGTATTTTTAATGCAAAGATCGGTTGTTGATTTTAAGTTTTGCACAGCCTGGCGATTTTGCATTATTATCAAATGGAACGGATATGTTTTATAGCGGCAAATAATCAAATTTTTAATAAAAATTGCCTACTTTAATCATGGACCGGATTTGCAATGTTGATGTTATCAAAATTTACTCAAATACTACTCGTTAGATCTCGCTCAAATGGTTCTTCAAAACCAGCACCAGCTTTTGAATTAAAAAGAATCACGGAAATCGGTACACCCCGTAAAAACTTCGTCCTTTTTTTGGAGTCGGTTCATAAAGTGGAAGCAGTGAACATCAACAGTGGAGGAAAAAAACGAAACCTGCACACCTAAGAATTTTCCGAATTGTGTGCAGTCCGACAATCCGCACTTGGCCCGCTGGCCACGTGTGATGCCCTAGTCCACCACGCTTGGTGGAATAGGGCTTCTATCTTAACTGCACTTAACAAAAAAAATTGAAATTATCACTACATAGTAAAAAACAAAGTCGCTTTCTCTGTCCCTTCATATGCTTAGATCTTTAAAACTACGCAACGGATTTTGATGGGGTTTTTTGTAATAGATAGAATGATTCAAGAGGAAAGTTTAATATGTATAATATATTAAAGTTTTCGCATACAATTTTGGACTTGGGTACTAAGGGACAGGTTTCCCGAAGCGAAGCGAGGGCGGGTTTACTAGTCACAAATAAACCAGATAAATTAATGTACTTTTTAAAATAAAAGAAATTATATATAATATTAAAATGTGTACCGTCCCTAATTATTTGGTCACCTACTGTAAATCGCATGTCACTCGAAGCCCTGTTCTTTCTTGCTTTATATTGTACAAGCAAGCTAAGTTGGTCATTTAATAAGCCATTTATGTCTCGACTTACGTGCATAACGATCGATTTTTATGTCACCGTGTATATAACATGCGATAGTGGTAATTTATGCACTGTCCGAGCTACGAGTATGTTGTGCGTACACGTCGCTACCGTTTCCCCTGCGACATCTTCCGTTTCTGATAATAGTGAATACTGAAAAGGTCATCCAGCATGAGGAATGGACTTAGTAGTAGATAAGATAAGCTTATATGACTTAACTTACCCGTTCAAGGTTTCCTCGTTAAATCGTCTGTGGCCATACTCGTAGACGTAACGGAAAGACGTAATCATTTATAAATGTAACTCCATATTTATACAAATAAATTAGTACCTACATCTAAATCTGTTAAGCCGTTTCTGTTAGTGAGAAAAAACGCACAGACAAACGCTCAATACCCTATAAATATGCTTATAACAGTTTTTGAATATATCGATCAGTTACGGTTATAATTTTCAGCATAGATTTGTAAAGATCATATTGCGTATAGACTGGGTATTTCATACTAAAAAAACTATGAATGACGTAAGTCTTATTTAGCTGCAATTATTTTTTTAACCTTTTTTATGGAATTAAGATAGTAAGCGAGCATGCAGCACCACACTTCAGCTGCCGCCCATGACAACAGTGACCGACTCAGAGTAAGACTTAAATCGGGACTAGGATGGTTAGTTCAGTTAGCAGACGGTGTGAGAACGGTAGTTGGATAGTACTTAGTAGTTATGAGGACTGTGGACTGTTAGTGATAGTTAGTCCAGTTATTAGTCGTTAGTAATAGTCCAGTAGTCCAATTCGGTATTAAAATATCATTTTCATTAACTAAAATCAAAGGGGTAATTTCAAAGATAATAGACATCGAAAAAACACACACAATCCAACGTGTGTGTTTGTTCGATGTCTTTTCATGATGACATTCACACAAAAACTTTTTAACAGCCTAAAGGGCTGACTAAAAAGCAGATTATCCTGATGGATGAGTGTCACCAATGGACATCGATAATACCAAAGGCGTCACCGATGAAAATGATGTCGGCGAGAAAGAAGGAAGAAAAAGAAAGAAAGTACTGACTCAAGGTCTGGCTAGGCTGATCTAGGCTGACTCAATTAAGAGGGTGGCAGCATTTGGGCTCAGCCCTAACACCAAGCAAGGGTCGGCTTATGTCGCCTCTTATGACATCCTGGTCTGCCCATGGGAGTTAGGTCAGAATTCAGGCCACATCGCGAGGAAATCGGCACACCTGAGAGTCCTCTATAATGTTTTTTAGGGTGCGTGAAGTCCGCCAATTCGCACCACGCCCGAAATTGGTTGACTATGGCCTGTACCCCTCACATTTTGAGACAGAACCGCGGCCCTCAGTGGGACAGTTATGGGTTGAGATGATTAGATATGAGATAGAGATGATTATGATAATGATGATTATTATTCTAGGCCACTTCAATACCAATCTTAAAAAGAATTATAGAAGAAGCTTTATACTGTAAGCCTCAATTAAACACAGACTCTCATTCAAACTGAGCTGAAGTAAAATGAAATATTCATTTTAACAGTAAGTATGTCAAATATTTTCACATAAAATTGGCCCCCATGCTTTTAAGTGGTAGAATTTGCTTGACCGCGGGCAATTACTCTGGCCTTCACACCCCCATTGCCACAACTATTGAGAACACTCGATATTGTTGTTTTATAAATAGAAGCGAATGGTAATAATATGTAAGTAAATTATGACGCTGGTTTAAGACTTATTAATAAGTAGGTACCTACAGGTGTAATGAATATTTTTGTAGTCTTTTTATATAGATATATAAAAATATAGATATATAATATATATAAAATAGAAAATATAAAAAGACTACTACACTATACTACTCACAAATGTAGGGGAGTTACTATTTAATTGATATCCCCAATTATTTAAAACGACTGTACTTAATTTATTTACTTAGACTGCTATTATCTTCATACTGAACTATTTTAATTATTATTTTCTAATTTTTTACACGCTGCTAAGTTAATCCTTCAATCCACAATCTATTTTAGTACCTACATTCAAGTACGATTAAAAACATTACCAAACACCATGGTAACAAATATTAATATAATTATTTAATAGTCGAATTTAACTGGGGGTTTAATTAATAATTACAATTATAAATGCCCAGAGGTCGCAGTAGATATGTATATAATAAGATAAATTGCATGTTCGTTTACTGCTCCAAGAAAATAAACATAACTTTATAAAATTCAAAGCCTAATTCCTCAAGCGTGCGTTGAAGTTTTTTATTTGCTCCAATGATACAAGGTGCCATCATTAGGTACGTGAGAGATTTCAAACACATCGACGCAATAAATCGGAAACGTTGTAACACCTGCAACCCATGAATTAGAAAATGTTCACCAGAACCATTGACTTATTATTACTATGGACGTCGGGTCCGCGCTAAAAAATGTCCGAGCCAAATGAGCAACAAAACGCTAGGAGAGCAATAATTCCGCGTTCACGACTGCAATCGAAATTAAAGCGTGATGTAATGATTTTAGTGTTTAAATTACCTTGTTAACTGCATGACATGACATGACATAACTGTCTGGGACATTTTTTTCGCGATTTTAGTATGGGATTAGATGTCCATAGTAATAATAAGTCAATGACCAGAACCGATAAACTTTTGAGATTTCAGAAGATAACGTATGATTAGAAGTCGGTTAAAAATAGGGATAATTCCAACGCTGTATAAACTCAAACTCAAACTTAAATCATTTATTTCATTTAGGTACCTACATACACTTATGAACGTCAATTTTTTGCATTTACCACCGTTTCGATAAGGTGCCTTTAAATATTGATTTTTTAAATCTTTGAGGAGAAAAAGAAACGGCGAAAGAAACTCCTCGGCACATCTTTTAAAAAAAAATGCTACATTACAAATTCTATACCTACATACAGATACATACATACTAACATGAGCAGAACGGGTCGTGGATGTCTATATCCAAGCATCTTTGTCATTAATATAAAATTTTCTATTGGTCGTAGAGCCTTAGACTTCTATTCGACGTAGATTTTTTTTCTGATTCCAAATCTGCAATAAAAAAATGTCTTATTATGGGTTACAACGTTTCCGCTTTTTTGCGTTGATATAGGAAGAGTGTGCTACAATTGTTACACAGTAGCACAAAGTAGATAAGTAAATCCGTACACCGTACACAGTAGTTACGAAGTCTAGATTTGGGCGTTCTGTGTTAAATCACTATAGTTTCAACTACTATTATGTGCAATTAAATTTCTTTAAAAAGTTTTTGTTTTAATGTCGTCAAAATAACATTCGATTTTAAACAGATCTTAATAATAATAGCCTAAGGCTTTAAGTTTTCTTTTAATGACGGCTTTAATGCTCCTTATTGTGGCTTATCCCAGTTATATTAAGTAAAAGAGGTGTAGATATGTCACTAGCGTGTGAAAAGTGGGAGAGTCAAATTTTGCTAATTGTCCTAATTTTAATTTCAAACTAACTCTAAATTTTCGAATATATAATAAAATATTACAGAGCATTATAGGGCAAAACGTGGCTATGTGTCAACCGTTCGTCAGGCCCAAATACGCGTATAAATAATTTAACATTCTAATTATACAATATTCACCCATTCCACTAAGTAACGAAATGCCCCTTTCTTAAATGCAAATGATTTTACGTATCTGAATCCTCACAATTATAATGCCCGTAAAATGTGACAAGTAAATTACGTTGACAAACCCTTTCACCGAAAAGAAATGATTTATTCAAGTTCTTGTGGAATTTTTACAAAAATGTTCGCTTCGTTTTTGTAAAAAATGTTGTACCTTTTATCAGTGATACGTTCATACAATGACACAAAATGTAGGCATATTTATATATTCTAATTAATGTTCACATATTCACACTAAAATTCTCTACTTATTATTTCGGGTAACAAATCATTATGCTCTACATATTTGATGTCAAATGGGGAAGTACAAATTACTAGATAGGTATTAAGCAACACTCTGGATATTGGATTAAAACTTCTTTGTAGTTAATTCTTCGTAATATGTGTGGTTTATCCATGTGAAAAGTAAAACTCAACAATACATATAATTAGGGTTAGGTACCAGATTTGTCCGGATTTTTGCCCTCCGGTCCGGTTTTTACCGGCCTTTTTTTGTCGAGATATTAAAAAGAACTGTATAGAAACGTAAATTCATTGTTTTACTAAACTATAAAAATAAAGTAACCAGTGCCATCTCAAAAATAAATAAGTGACTTATAACTTCTAATTATCAATTAAACATATTTAATTTAAAACGAAAAATAGGATTTTTTTTTTATTAAAATCTCTGGACATTTTTAAGAAATGTCCGGTTTTTTATAATATCCTGATAATACTTCGGACTTTCCATTTCGAGATGGCAATAACCCTAAATGTAACACAAAAATTTGTTAACAAATAAAAATTAATAGTCATAAATTAAGGGGCAGCTGATCAAATTATTGCGATCATTGTTTGCTTTTAGAGTTTTTGGCTAGCAAGTAAGTAGATATGTAGATCGACAACAACTTACAATCACCTTTCTATCGGTTATCGGTTACCAAAAGCAACTTTGCCATTAGTTCTTACGGAGCTATGAACCCAAGTGTAAGCTGGGCCATGTCTGACACACTTACCTCACGCCACTGCACGGTCTCCTAAGGTGGCGTTTAATTGAACCTTATACATTACTGGCTTTATAACACCCGCTATTACGTCGTAAATATTTCTCGCCCAGAAATAAAATATCTCGTAACTTTTATTTTAGTTTCTGAGTTTGTTAAGATTTCGTAATATCTGTCCGTTTGTTCCCTCTAATCTGAAAAACGACTAAACTTTTCACTAATGTAATGTAGTATGCGTAGGCTAACAATTTAGTGCATGTTTGTTTAGTGCATCAGAGAAATAAATATTATGATGAGCGCTATGATTTCCCATGTTGCAGCATGATACAAATAAGACATCACAAACCACGACCCGAGAAAAAATCTTAACCTTTCACATACTACCCCAAGAATCGAATAGGAACTCTGGCCGTTTGACTAGCTAGACTTTAGAGTATTATCTGTTTTTGATTTTACATGGAATGTTATTTTAATTAAGAATTAATTAATATAATATATACAAGCATGCAACACCACCCTTGCCGCCCATGACAAAACTGTGACCGACACAGAGCAAGACTGCATTCGGGACTACGATGTCATGTGAGCAAAGTGTGTTAGCGTTCGTTTTTACACGCTTTTTATTAGCTTCACCTGTATGTTTGTATGTTTGTTTGTAACCGACTTCTTTGGGCGCGATTTTGACCCACTTTAAACGGCCAGATTTCGTTCAAACTTTGTAGATTTATTGAGGACCGATGACAATACACTAATTTGATAAAAAAACAAGCTATTATAAATAATCCAAACTAAAAAGTAGAAAATAAATAATAGTTTAAAAAACTAAAAAACACGCTTTTTATAGAAAACCGAACTAAAAAATAGAAAATAAATTTTAATGAATTTAAATTAAGAAAATAGTGTTAACAATTTCAATGAATATAAGTTAATAATAGTATGAATAAAAAAAAATTATTTTATTTTAAAAAAAGCGTGGGGTGCTTTTTAAAATATTATCGAAATGATAATCACTCTACTCATATCTGTCAATAAAATATTTATAACTATTGACACCATGCACCCCACGCTTTTTTTAAAATAAAATAATTTTTTTTTATTCACACTATTATTAATTTATATTCATTGAAATTTTTAACACTATTTTCTTAATTTAAATTCATTAAAATTTATTTTCTATTTTTTAGTTCGGTTTTCTATAAAAAGCGTGTTTTTTAGTTTTTTAAACTATTATTTATTTATCTACTATTAAAAATGTTAGTTGGTAAGTTCGTTAGGAGATATGAGGACTGGGACTGTGCTTGTTAGCGATAGTTATTCCTGTTAGCTGTTGTTAATAATAGTCCAGTTACTGGTAATAAGAGTCTCGTTCTTATTCAACCACAGATGAGTTGCTATCCTTAATGACATTTGGTCGGTGGTCGGCTCTCAAATGTAGTACCAACTGGGCTACACAGTAACTGTTTTTGATTCTACATGAGATGTTTATCGTGTCTAAGAGTCCAACGAAAAAACAAAGACGGTGAGTTTCTCCGAAAGCCGGTGCCACCCACCGGTGTGTGCTCGATACCGTGGCAACCATCGCGTGATCACTGCGAGACATCTTTCTACGTTTTTACTGCGATCCCTTTACTGCCTTCAACCGGTCGATCACTGCCACGTATGATTTATTTTGCTATGAGTTGTGTTGCTACGATGTTGGCGGGAGTTCAAAATGGCGTAGCGAAGTGTACGGGCTTAGATAATCCCACTTCTGATGATCAAAACATGTTGTTTTGTTGTTTTCAAAGAGTAATCTTGAAAAGAGATTTGACGTCTTTTGTATATCTTTCACGTTTTAGGAAATTGCTATCCGATATTGCTTAAATCCCGTTTTTTATTTTCAGGCATAAGTACCTGGCATTACAAAGTTTTTTTAGCGTCTAATCGTGAGTCCAATTTTCCGAACGTACTTAACGATAACAGGTATCAAATTGATACAATAAAATAGTTTTATAAAGATAAAAGGATTTTATATCAACTTAATTTTTAAGGATGTTAAGGGTGAAAACGAAAATTAAGAAAACCTTAGCTTATTAAATTAATATCTATTTATTTTTTATACTTATTTTAAAGTTTATAGTCTAGATAATTAAGAAAAAATACAAGAATTACATACACTATGAAACAAGCTGAATTAAAAATACCACACAAAAAGTTCACAGAAAAACCTGAATAAAATTTTTAAGTTTTTCAATTTAAGATGAAAAGTAATTTAATAAAAAAGGGGATAAACTGAAACTTTTTATTTCTTCAATGGATTCACTTGACTACTACTACTACTAGTGGTACTAGTGGGCTTGCCCACGCTTGCGTTGCATGGTCATGGTCATCTAATAGAGATAACATTATCGAGTGGGTGTACACTAGGCCTTTGTTGACAAATATTGTTTTAAATCAATTATGTTGTGTTAGGTGATAAACACATTTAGATAACACTAAAAGCTTCAGCGATTGATTGATAAATTAGTTTACCTCTTGCTATGCTTGAGTTTCACAATCTCGTGTTATGGAGTAGGTACCTACATATAAATGTGATCAACAAAAATGAAGTAGAATCTGAACTGAACTGTAGTCTGTAATTTTTAATGGCTGCTTTATCTGAGTCCTCATCAGTGACAATACTTAGGTACCTATATGCCTTTGTTTTATTCAATACTCAATACATTTATTGATCAGTTATGTAAATACATACATATAAAATGTTATCATACACAACAGATACCCTGAAAGGGTGTAGCAATGTCAGGGTTAGATCAGACCACTTCGTTTTACACTGTTTATTTTGTGCATTGTAGATAAATAAACTGCATTTTCACAGACTTTTTACTCGCAAAAATGAAAAGCTTTCAGATATTTGAATAGGTTTTCAGCATATTGATCTGTAGATACTATAACTACTTATAATATAGTCAAGTCATTGTACTTAACTGAAGAGTTAGTGTGATTGTTTGAACGAGCTAATCTAAGGAAGAACTTGTTCGAATTGAAAAATTATTTTTGAGTTGGATAGTCCATTTATCGAGGAACCCTATGTAAGCAATATAATATCCTCACGTTACGACCAATAGGAGCGGAGCTTCAATGAAAAATGTTGCAAAAATGAGTTATTTTATATTTGTAAACAAGTTTCCCGAAGCGAAGTGGTTTGTGTTTACGATGTACATATATATTTTTAGTGAAGGGTTTCTGGGTTGAATTCAGAATTACTTAACAAATAAAGGAAAAAAATAAGTATTATTGTTGCTATTGCGTACAAAAATTAATTTTATAAAGCGGCATAAATTTATTATTAGGCTAGGAAATACAAAATTTACTGCGGCCCTTCGTGATTGTGTATGGAAGTACGCAAAAATGCAAGGTCAAAGTAATTGCGAAGAAACAAAGGTACACGAAAGCCCAATTCTCTAACTTTGCCAATTTAATTCCTACCTACTCATAGGCATACTAGTATTCATAGGCTTCTAGATTAAAGACAAGCTACTTGTTATACAAACAGTTTAATAACAAGAGGCAACTCTATAAAGGTCACATGGGACAAATGTTTTCATGTGATTATGGTATGTATTTATTTTGTTACCTTTGCAATTTGCTTAATTTTTGTATCTCCATTTATATCTATAGGTCTATTTACTAATTTAACATCAGGTGGACTTGTCCCTAAGCACTAAGGGCAGTAACCAATAAAAAGTAAACAACAATATTGAACGATGAAACAGTTTTGGCTGTCACAACCGCGAACTACAGCAAATATAACACGACTAAACTCGTAAAAATATAAATAAATAAATAACGCTACTCACTCATAGCCCGCCAATAGGATTGTTGTGTTTCCTGTGTTGTAAGGGCCATGGGCAAAAACACATCATCAAATGTCCGCCTCGCTGGAAGTCGAACCCTTGACCGTACGAAGGGCATTGCGAAAAACGGGTCATCAAATTATACAATAAATATTTATTTTTTTATTTCAACGGGTAGGATTCCCAACTTCCCGGATACGATAAATAATGTTTCAAAAATTGAATGATGTATTTTTATCAAAAACTACCTTGAATCTCAATTTGATGTATATTTCTTTAGTTACGTAGCGCGTAGTTACTACAAAGCATATTGGAACATTCGTCTAGTACCATTGACATATTGTCAATGTCTAGTACCTATAAAATTATATCCATACCCAAAAGTTGCTATCCAAATAAATCTCTTTTCGCAATTGCTGAATTCGAAATTACCTAACATAGGTCGGCAACGGATCGGTGATGCCCCTCATATCAAAGTTGAATGAAATGTACAAAAAATTTAGGGTATACGCATAATATAAAATTTTCTTTGTCTTTTTAGATATTTAATTTAGTTGGGTACCTATTAAAACATACTATTAAATTTGATAATCTTATAATTATATAAAAAAATGATAAAATTTTATTGTACGATACCATATTGTACATACCATCGCCTCTTCTATTGTAGCGTTCCAGTATTTCTACCCTTCAATGGTCACGTACACACAAAACTAAAATATAATAATTTCCCAGCAACCTTCCCCTAAGCGAAGCAATTAACGTAAATCTTCAAGAAGTCATGCCTATTTACATAAAGCAAAGTAATACTTTCACTCCCGCTATTTCATAACATTATAAATTTCCCCTAATTCTGAAATATTTCTTTTCTTATTGCTGATCAGATAACCAATAAGTTTTTCAGGAGAAATGACACTTAGGCACCAAGTCACAGGCATGACAAGATGTGTGGGTTAGACAATGAGCAGTGACAACTTACCGGATCAAGGATTCCCGCCATTGGCACTGTTACTGTATCCTCCCCTCCTGCCACTACCAGCTTCTCCAAAACTTTGAGGGTCTGTTCCACCGCTGACCATTCCCCCTTTTGCGCCAACACCAAGATCTTCGCCGCTGCATCTCGCATGTTGACGCCCGCACTCGGCGGCTTAACCACGTCAGCCATTCCATTGGTATCCTTGACTTCCTTCTTATCCTCGGTAGTGGAGGCCGTTTCATCTTTATCGTCGGCATTTTTAACCGCTGCGCTCTTGTCCTCATCTGCCGCTGATGCTTTCTTTGGCGGGCCCTTGCCCTTCTTCCCGCCGGGGGCCTGAGACATGGTCACTTCATCGAATCGGATCTATTTAGTCACACTGCACTCGAATTCGCGGGGAGCCATGTCGGCTAGTTTCGGTGTGAACCGGTGGGCGGGCGGAGCATGACTGCGGCATTGCGTAGCCAGCCGCCTTCTTGCATGATTGGGGTAAATAAAGCCGCGACGCGAACTGGATTTACAAACAAACTTACGAATGCGATGTCTCAAGACGTCTCATGCATTGGCCCATTTATGGAAGGGGATAGGGAAAGTTACGTCAATAAAAACGCAGTATAAAAATATTCTGAAATTTTGGACGTTTTCAAGTGAATAAAACTTAAATCGAAAATGCTACTATTGAAGATAAACCTTCAAAATAATTTAGTAACCAAACTCTTAGTGGGTACCTATAAATTCCTTAAAAATTTAATCAAATCGCAAAACAGATAATATGGTACTATGCTTTTGCAAACAAAAAACTTCTCGAGAGTCAATGTGCGTTATAGCATTCTGCAAATCCTTACCGTGAGCGCACCCGAAAGAAGAATTCGTAAGAAGTCCCAAGGAAAATATTGCCACTAAAAGTTACAGAAAACTTGCTTTTCATAGCTAAATATAAAACTTACATCCAAATACTTTTATTTACGGCTACAAGTTACTTTCTACGTCATCGTTAAAATATATTACAAGGCGTATATCCATCAGATCAGTATTCCCAGAAGAACGTAATGTTACGTTTGATTAACATAAACGTGAATCGGTCAATTAAGATCGCCAGCACTTGTGATGCATATCAGGTTTCTTGTGTAATCAACAATGAATTAATTAACGAGCAGATAAATAATAATTGAGGTGATTTGTTTGTTGCGTTGGAATAACTAGGAACGCATCGTTGGATATTTTTCCGCTTGACTAGCTACCACCCTATTAAAATCGACCGTGAAATGTTTCATACGTTTTTCGATCAAAATGTCGGAGTGCCGCCAGTTATACCGATCACCCGAGACGTTTCTAGTCGACAATGCGTCGATGATGCATTCATTGTTACTCATAATAACGTCCGTGGGTCGTGGATCAGGTTGATCATTACTCGTCATCATCATAACTCGTTTATCAACATTAAATTGACAAACTGTTACGTAAAATGTCACTAAATATTTTATAAGGCCACTTAATTATATCCACGGATGGAAGTTCAAGTAGGATCCTGGGATTCCTGGGGATCTAGAGGCTAGAGGTAATATCTGAACGAGATCTCGATATTTTACCTTCGATTGTTGTAAGCAGACAACAAAACAATTAATGGACTAAGTGAGTATACCTCAGTTACACAATTTATACCTTACTCGTAGCTACTACTCTTATTCACGTTGACCGGCAACATGAGAGTTCCGTATTGTCTGTAGTGGCTAGCTGCTACTTCTGATTACAGATCGTATATCTCAGAAGATATACCATCTAGCAGTGATGATGTTAAAGGTCCTTGATTACATGTAAAATCGACATTTTGGCTTTAGACTGAGTTGCATTGACACAGGGTTCATGTTATACTCAATGCCTTATTGTTAGTTTTTTACGCTTCAAGGACTTTAATACCCTGTTTGTAGTCTAAAAGCGACATATCATTTTTTACCGAATAATTCCAGTTTTGTTTTCAATTTCCATTAGTGTTGGACAAACTAAATTCGAATATTCCGGATTTCCTGCCCTGCATACCGAGTAAAGAGTCCCAAAATTTATTCCCTGACAGCGCAGACTTTTACGCGACGGATAGAATACGTCTCATTTACGTGCATCCATGCCACAACATAGGGATCCTAGTACGTGAAAGTTTATTTATGTATTCGTATAATCTCTAGTCCTTTCTGATAGTATCAAACACGTCCTTGGACTGGCAACACTGCCAGTTTGTTACGTCATCAAACTTTAATACCTTTATCTACCCAGTTGAGCCATTCCACAAAAAATATTCCCAGACTGACATTGACGAAATAATAAGGAGCCCGCCACGATCTTTCACCTCCTGACCTTGTTCGGTTCTAGGAAGGCGGAAACTTATGGACGCGTTTCACACCACGATCCGTATCGGCTGAGGAGGTCGGGGAAATTTGCATGTTTCGTCACAAGTGAGGGGGGAAAGGCCAGGGGGGCGAAGGGGCGAGGGGGCAAGCCGTCGCGTGCGCCCACGTGGCACTTCCGGCGAGGGAGTGAGGGCGGTTCGACCTCGATCGCCAGCAAGATCAGATACCACAGGCTTGACCAGCAAGCCGGCTACTGTAATTTTTCATCAACTAACAAGTGCACTCTGCAGCGCCTGTTGAAGAAAACGGCAATAGCTCTTTCGCCATCAGGACAATCGATATAGGCGCTGAAAGTTACGTGGTATGTATAACTTTATTGTTGATGGTGACCGTTGTATTTACCCGATTGCGCTACGCAAAGGAGGTTAACGTTTTTAACAGTCTATCTATGTATGTATGTATGTACAAAACTCGTGGGCCTATTTATTTATCATATATTTATTTATCATTTATTTATTTATCATTTATTTATTTAACTTGATCTTGCGAGTGTCATGACAGCAGTAAAAATTCAATATGGCGACAATAAGACGCCATAAATACAAAGGAAAAAACAAATAGATAGGTATTGGAAAATCATCTTCATCTTTTAAATTGAACGTTTTAAGTTTTTAACTTATTATTAAGTTAAGATCTGCGCTCATTGAAACAACTCAACGACTCTGAGTCATTGAAATATGAGCTTTATGAAGTTTTGGCTTACGGTATAATAATTATGTATGTTTAATATTACTTGAAAAAACTGTTCCACGCGCGACTGAAGTATTGTATACCTAGGACCTACTTTGACACGGATGAAAATTCGACAGTAAGCGACACGAAATAAAGATCATTTCAATACTTTCCTAGTTGAATCTGAGTCGGGTTGAGAGTTGAGTAGACGTAATTCAAGCAATATTTGGCGCGATCTGGTTATTATTATCATCGGCGCTTCTGTGTCTTGAAAAATCCGGTAATCTAATTCTCGTAACACACTTAAGTTAAAAAAATACGGTTGACAACCCTTTGAATATTTTATACAATTTTTTCTTACTTTCACGATGTCATGTAATGCAAGAACCGAATCACGACCAATGCGAAGCGAGGAGTCCCAGGTTCAATTCCTGATTAGGGCAGATATTTATGTGACAGATAAGTTGTTTTCAGGTCGTGGGTGTTAGTAATAATTATATTATTTGTGTTGTCCGTGCCACTTTCGACACAGGGAACACAAACATACATACTGTGTAATTAATAAATAATGAATTATAATAATATTATTTGTGTAATAGTACATAATTATAAATGCGAAAGTAACTTTGTCTGTCTGTCTGCGACCTTTTCACGCTGCATCCGCTAAACCGATTTTGATGAATTTTGGTACGGAGGTCGTTTGAGACCCTAGAAAGGATGTAGGACAACTTTTATCCTTGAAATACCTACACTCCCTCGGGATATTTCATATACCTATATTCGTATTATGAAATTATAATTATATTTCACTAGAGATCCACCCGTCCAGTGAATTACGGAACGTACGAGACAGAAAGATGATACATGAAAAGTACGACAATTGGCCGAGTTTAACTGCCCCATTTTTCGCGCACTAGTGACATATCAACAGATGAAACAACTGTTTCATCAGTGTCTCATCATCATCGTCATCATCATCACAACCCATAACTGTCCCACTGCTGGGCACGGGTCTCCTCTCACAGTGTGAGGGGTATAGGCCATAGCCCACCACGCTGGCCAAGTGCGGATTGGTGGACTTCACACACCTTTGAGAACATTATGGAGAACTCTCAGGTGTGCAGGAACGATGTCACGATGTTTTCCTTCACCGAAGCAAGTGATAATTAAATTTTAAATACGCACATAATTTTTGAAAATTAGTGGTGCGTGCTGGGTTTGAACCCGGACCCTCCGGTTTGGCAGTCCAACGTTCAACCACACGGCTATCACTGCTTGTAATCATCAGTGTCTACTTCATATTAACTTATACTATAACTATACGGGCGAAACCGCTGCCAGTCTTATCGATAATTATGCAATACCGGTCTCTGTACTTACTATAGTAGGTAGGTACTTAATAGAATATTTATGTTTTATTAGTGTTCAATATGCATGGAAGCCATTAGGACTAAGTACTCACTTTGCCTCAGTTGTCTTGAGTACCCAAACAGTTAATGCTATTAGTACGCAGTTTGTTGATAATATTATTGTGATAAATATTATCAGTGGTATACATTTAGTGTACCATTGTTGATATAGGGGATTGGTTGTGTGATGTCTGTGTTTGGAATTTATCATAATGAAGAATAAAATTGTGTTAGTGACTCGGAGAATCGTGGGTTTTAATGATTTAAGGTGAATAGCGACTTATTTATTTGAATTACTTTATGTGTTCGAAAATTGATTTTCTTGTAATCATGTTCATTGTTAACTAGCTGATCTGGCAAACTTTGTACCATCGCAGAATTTAATTTGATTTCTGAACGACGACGGGACGAACGACGACGGAAATAAATAAAAATAACTTCAATTATATTTGATTTCTGAACGAATTTTAAATTTAATTGATTTTTATATAACGGGACGAACATCATTATGTTTGACATTCAAAACCAAAGGAATAGTTGCTAAGGGAAAGCGAAATTGTTGTTATTACTATGTTTTTTTTCATATTTAATCACCTTTTAAACCTTCCCTGGACTTCCACAAAACCAAAATTAGCCAATTCAGTCCAGCCGTTCTCGAGTTTTAGCGAGACTAACGAACAGCAATTATTTTTTATATATTTAAGTAGATTATACATGAATACCATACAAGAGTATTTCGATCTATATGTATAATGACATTGAAGGTTTACGTACTCGTATATCTAAATAACAACTTGATAAGAATTATACTGTGCTAATCACGATGTATGATTATTGTTTAGGTTTCTTTGACTTAAACGTGCGTGCTTCTTTCTGTATTCCGTGGTATAAACCCTGCTCTTCTGCCCTCGGTCCGCTTCGGGAAACATTAATTTCTTCTATATTTTTCCATGGTTACAACCAGTTTTTTAATAGTAAAAAATTAATTATTAATTAGTTTAAGAATAATTTGTCAATATATTATCTTTCTTTTATTGGGTGGGCGTAAACAGCCACAACTATACTATTTACGCACGTACGTACGTCAAATAATGTATTTTGTTATTATGTTTAAAAAAGTAATCCCACCTGATGATTAGTGGCGATAGATTACAAATAGGTAATACGTATTAACACGTTGTTATCTAATAAATTAATACTAATAATACTGCATGGTTCAATAAAAGCACGTATCTAAATGCACATAAAGCATTTTGTTACTGTGATAAATACATTATATCAATAAATCAATAAATGCTTTCAGACAAATATCGGACACGTCACACGGGACCTCCATTTTAATATACCGAAAGATATTTTTGTAGGTAGGTGAACATAAGGCTTCAAGGCCATTAGGGCCAAAGCCATCCCCAAGGCGGTGTTTAGTGGGTAGGCACGAGGCTTTATACTCGTGGGTCGCATATAACCAATGCAGACGGCTGCGTTGCGCGTTGTATGCATGTACTCGTAAGCATGAACATTCACCGCCTCCGTTATCATAAAAATAGGCTTACACACAGCATTTTGTAATTTTTACTACGCTTCATGCAAATTCAGTTATAACATTGTGCGAGGTAGGTATCTAACTCGAAACGAAAACAAAGGCAAGGGCAAATATTTTATATATTTCATAACATTTCATTAAAATAAGACAAAGTACGTTTGAACGTAGAACTCCCGAGCCAGGGGACTGGGTTTTCCTTCACCGAAGAAAGTGATAATTTTAATACGCATACAATTTTTGAAAATTAGAGGTGAGTGTAGGGTTAGACCGAGTCCCGCGAGGTTCGCGAGTCCTATGTTCAATCCACTCGGCTATCACTGCTGCTGGGGGCGGCCAAGAGTGGCCGTATTGGAACTACTGGAATAGTGAACCTAACTTATTCCATGCCGGCACCCTGGCTGCCTCCCAGGCTTGCTGCTGGAGTTTCGTGCCAGGATTCTATTTTTTTAACGCTACACACTCATTGCCCCACGATAGGATTCCACGCTAGGACGCACGGATATAGGATTCATTGTTGTGGGTGCCATGGACAACACACAAGACAAGAACACCGAGACCAAATTACTGGCTGACTTAACAGAAATATAAAGTCATCATTCAAATTTCCCATTTTAATGTAAGTAATCAAAATTCAGGGAATCGAACCCGGGATCCTTTGTACGGCAGTCCGGCCTAGTGACCATTGCGCCATACGGGTCGTTATTTACATAAAAATATTAATGTAAGCGAAACAAAACAGATGGCAGGGCAACTATAAAACTAATTAATTTCGTAATTTTTTTCAGACTAACGCGTTCACAGCACACGGCTCTAGACGGTTATCTGCACAACCCGGGAAGCGAACCTCTAACCCATTCAACTTTAGGCGTTGTACTTAACGAAACAGCTCACAAATACCCCGGCCGAGTAGCAGTCAAGTCAATTTACGAGAATGTGACACTTACTTATGAAGAACTGTTGACAAAAGTAAGTATGTTAATAACATTTTGGACAATTGACACGATAGGAAATAGGGAAGGGGTTCTTTTCTATTTGGTATCATTGGTATGTAGCGTCCTATCATTTTGGGTTCTTACCTATCCCGACTTAATCCAAATTTCCAAGCCAACCTTTCACGTTTGAGCCAATTTTTGAACTATGTCTGAACTTTTTAGATGTCACCTAAATCATTATTTGTTAAAAGCGTCTTTATAATACTGGATCTTTATTATATCTTTATGGTAATAGCCTTCTTTTTGTATTCCGTGGTAATAGCCAACACTCCGTCGTCCATAAACGGCTTCACCGATGGGTTTCTGGCCAAGAAAGTAGGTACCTACTGGCTCCCAAGCCCCAACCAGAACTCCAACTGGGTTCAGGTGGCCTCTTACATTGACGATGAAAATACGACATTTAAACTAGAATCACATAAAAACTATCTCAAATTTCAGGCTGACGCCTTAGGACGTACTCTCCGTTCGAACGGGTTCAACAAGGGTGACACATTCGGTGTTTGGTCGCACAACAACGCGAGCTGGATAGTGGCGTTGGTAGCTGCGGCGAGGGTTGGACTTGTATCTGTAAGTGCTTCAACAGCTTCTCCATGTTCTATAAAGCGTATCCGAAAAATATTATTGCGTGCGATGATATTATCATCAAATAGATAAACATCAGCAGGAACTTAACCAATTTTATGTCAAGCTAACAACGCGGATCAGGTGAACTTACTGATGGTAGTTGTTGTGGCCAACTTTGGCCATTTTTAAGAATAAAACGCATTATTGCGGTGCTGATCAAAAAGAATGCTATGCTGCAATGTAGGTTCCTACGCCTTTCAATATGCAATCCTTGATGTCAATAAGATATAGGGAGTCATCCTTTTATTGTCTTTAGACTAAAAGACATAGGTTGAATAAAAACCAATTATTTCACTTGCAGATTTTAATAAACCCTATATACGAGAAAACCGAGCTGAGCTTTTGCATGAAAAAGACACAGTTGAAAGGAATATTTATCGGTGAAAAATACAACACAAGAAATTATTATGGAACTCTTAGGCAAATCATTCCAAATTTAGATAAAATGAAACCTGGAGATGTAAAATCAGAGGAGTTTCCGAATTTATCGACTATAATTACCAGCGAAAAGGAAGCGTTACCGTAAGTTAAAATTACTAATATGTATCAAAATATCTAAATAACATTTATTATTATCATGATCTTAAAAATCTTATAAATTATAACCTTAGAGCACGGGAGGTCTTGTAAGTGTCCGTCTTAGTAAGGATACCCTTACCAAGACGGCACTACCTTCATTTTTTTTAAACATAGGGCGTATTTTCAATCCTTCATAGCTTACGGCGCGTTCACATAGGACGTCCGTTTTACTGGATCCGTTTTAACAGGTCAGTATTTCCGTTGTGTGTGGGATTTTTTACTGGATCCGGTATACTGGATTCTGTGTGAACACGCTCATACAACTACATACACTACTAGCATCCAGTATTCTGGATCCAGTAAAACGGACGTCCTATGTGAACGCGCCCTTATTGAGATTCGTCAAAATGTAAAAAAACAATGGTATTTTTTATTTATTTATTTATCGCATCAATCAAGTCAAATGACAGGATAAGACTTTCACGTACTTACGTCATTAAGTTATTCTCACTCACTGTAAGGAGATTACTAAATAAAGCAAGAAAGAATTGCTTTCTTTCTTTTCTTTCAAAATAAAACAAGACAGTTTAAATTATAATAGGTAAATTAAATATTGAATGAATTCGAATAATAGATAGGCAATAATTTAAATAACTAGTTTGGTATATCAAGTCGCTGTTTAAAAAGCATTTTATTTCTTACTTTTCGGAATTGTAACGTAGGCACCTGCAAAACAGTTTTTCATATTATATAACCTAACGACATTATTGTTAAGTCCAATTCATCGACAAATAGTTCGTAAAATCTGTCACAAAAACAATCAGTTAAGGCACTTTAACAGGTATTACTGTCATAAAACCCACAAACAATACAATATATTAAAATCGCCCATAATTTTTTTCATCCTTGAACTATACTGATTAAGGCGAATACAGCGACATAATATCTGTCCATAATTATAATGACATTGGTAAGTGATAATTTTGCTACACATGAATCTTCATACTTAAGATTCCAATCATGACATCAATAATTATATATCTGATATTATACGAAAATAACTCTATCAAAGATTCAGAGGTATTGAGATAGTTTTGTTATGGAAATCGCCCCTTGTATGGAGAGCTCATAATTATACTTATCAGATATGATAAAATTGTACCACGGTTGTACTATGGCCTGGACCGGGACCGGATACTTTATTTCCGGCAAATATTTCCACACAGGCGAAGTCACGGGCAAAAACTGGTATAAACATATTTTATTTCACACGTCGCATTTAATGATATGGAATTAAATCGAAATGCTGAATTCCTACTTTATAACTGTTAATTGCTCGTGAAAATCTTCCTTATGTGACTTTTATTAAGTAAATTGTTTAATCCTTAACCTTTATTAATAATAGCACGTGGTAGAGGTGTCCATGTTAATGAAAAAGACGAGACATACATTTACATGGTAGAACGTAAATCAATATTCGTTTAAGTAAAATAAGAATATTACCTTTAGGAACAATGATTTGTTCCGTAATAGTAAATTTATTGTGGTCACCAAGCTTGATTATATAAGTGTTTGAGCTCCACGCTATACAGAAAGAAGTACAAGAATACTTCTTTCTGTATTCCGTGTACAAGAAAGAAGTACAAGAATACTTCTTTCTGTATTCCGTGTACAAGAAAGAAGTACAAGAATACCTCTTTCTGTATTCCGTGTACAAGAAAGAAGTACAAGAATACTTCTCTCTGTATTCCGTGGTGTTGTTCATGCCGCCCGCGATAGAGAATTCTAGTGCGGGGCTAGGCTAGTATGCACAGCATATTTTAAGCATAAAAAGTTACCTATTTCGACTTTTATTAAGATTTTAGTGCAATATATAGAGTAGTCGAGTATTGCATAAGGTAAAATTTATGAATTTAAATTTCTATATTTCCGATATATCTCATTATGTGTTGACATACATATAACATAATTATGTTTTCAGAGGTACGTTTACAATCGACTCTCTGACCGCAGACAGCGCAAGTGGTGCCTCAATATCGGAGTATTTGAGAGAAGTAAAGCCCGAAGACGGCTGCCTCGTCCACTTCACGTCTGGGACTACTGGTGAGTTGTAAGAGTTATAATATTCGCAGGTAGAGGACCGAATATTTTCGGAATACTCCCGTTATGCACCAAATCGTTGTCAAAGAGGTTATCGGACAAACATGAATTGATGTAGGTATTAGGTATGTGTATATTTTACTTAAGTAACATCTAAAAGTCATCTTACGAGAAGAGAAAGGTCTAGCATGATTGTGAGGCTCGAATGTCCATTTTTATTATTCAGTGCAAAGTGCAAACCTACGTAGGTTCCTTTCATATTGTACCATCATACATCAGCAAAAGTACAATCTAGAGTACCTACTTAATAAATAAAAATATTGATGTCATCACTTATATCTACTTAGACTAAAGGTTGACTGGTAGAGAACGCTTTTAGAATTAAGTACGCCTTTTGTACCACAATGATTTTATTATAACAAAGTTTAAATAAATAAAATAACCTAGCAGCCGTCTATGGGCGCGCCAGGCCACATTGGCTTATCCGTTGTTCAGGATAGTGCACCAGGATCTACAAAGCTTGGACTCAATAATACTTGGATGCCCTTCCACCACAACATTAAAATTTACGTTCAAAAGACTCCAAAAATATTATTAGACCTTTATGATTTAGAGTCCTTATAAGAGACCTTTGCTTTTGCAGGAGATCCCAAAGCAGCACTCGATTCTCACCTCGGAGTTGTAAATAACACGTACTTTATTGGAAAAAGGAATCTTTTACATGAACGTCAACAGAATGTTTGTGTACAGGTTTGTACAATATACTCGTAATTACGTATATATGTATATAACATACCTACATACTAAAGTGCTCGTATCTTAATATGTGCCAGTTTTAATTAATCGTGTTAGAAGTCGCAATGAGAATTGGGAGTTGGAGAATGATAGCGAATAATATTTTTTTACATCACTCAATATCAATCTGCTTATGAGCGGCCAGATGTAATACTCTCTTGAATATTATCTAACATAAGAATCCTGTGTACCGTAGAAATTCGCTAGTGGTATGAGTTCGTGCAATACCCCCTTGAGCCCTTCACTTTGCTCTGAAACGAAACCTCCATCCTCAGCCCATTGATAAGATGTTCGACAAGAGACGTATAATAAGAATTATCAATGTCAACTGGTGGTGCTGATCCTATAGTAGCAGGAGACGCATTAGCTCGTTATGAGTAAATTTAAAAATCTTCCAGGTACCATTGTTCCACGCCCTTGGATCCATTGTGACGACATTAAGCGCGCTACGTCACGGTTCGAGCCTGATACTATCTTCACCAACCTACAATGTGACGTCGAATCTGAATGCGTTGTTGGCTGAGAAGTAAGATTTTATCAATCAGCAAACAGCTTTAGTTAATCATCAACAATTCCGGTCAGCATACTTATTATCAGTGGGTGATTCTGATTGCTACTGGAAAACTTTCATGACTCACCTGGAGTATAAGGTTGCAAGAAATTAGACCATAGATTAGCAGTTGTAGTGATTAATTCGCTTAAAAATCTGCTTCTTCCAGTTTTCCTCTGAGATGGCCAAGATCACTCTTAGCAGTAAGAACACTTGCTAGTTTTCTGAGTTGCCTGTGTCTAAACTGATTGGTGTGTTGTATTATCAACCATGACAGGGTTCTATCTGTACCTACTCTTTATCCTGAGATTGCATTTTTAACAGATGCACAGTAATTACTGGGACTCCAACAATGTACGTGGATCTTCTCTCACAGATCAAGAGCAAAGGATCGTTGCCATTCAACATCCAAGTAGCGCTGGCAGCTGCTGCTCCGTGCAGCCCCCAACTTATCCGCAGCATTAATCATCATCTCAATGCTAAATCCGTGAAGGTAAATGTTTTTATTGCTTTTTGTGTCAATAATGTTGTCTACGAGGAGGAAAACTCAGTAATTTTGACGAGAGCACTATTAGTTCCTTATGTAAAAAGATGAGAAATATTCAGATAAGCTAGCTAATGGTAAATGATCACCACCGAGTTGCTCTTTGTGATTGTTTTTGTTTTTAACTGTTACTCACTACTTTATTCTCAGGCTTTGTATGGGCTATCAGAAACAACAGCGTCAATTTTCCAATCTGTGGACGGAGACAGCGTGGACCAAGTAGCGGAAACTGTTGGATATATACAGGATCATCAAGAAGTTAAGGTGCATAAGAGTTTAATTGTTTGTTTGAACGAGCTAATCTAAGGAACTACTTATTCGAATTAAAAAAATAATTATGTGTTGGATCAATATGACGGTACGACCAATAGGTGCGGAGCATTAACGAAAAATATTGCGAAAATGGGAAAATGTTTAATATAATTCTGTTGTGTATACCTATACCCCTTCTACTTGCCTTTGTATTACTTTTTAAAAACTTGGGTTGCCTGGAAGAAATCGCTATGTAGCGATAAGGCCGCCTTTTGTGTTGTATATCCTATTCTCCACTGTTTTTATGCATACATGTTTTGGTGTACAAACATAAACAATAAAGTGAATAAAAAAAATTATGTAAACGATAAACGGAAAGAATAGTTACGTAATGAATTAGTTTCCCGAAGCAAAGCGAGAGCGTGTCCACTAGTTTACTTAAAATTGTTTAAACGTTATAAACTGGCCTTTATTTCCATTTAGCAAAGGAAATAAGATCTTCCTTTCCCTCAAGGCTGCTCGTTATGACAAACTATAAACTGTTTCTACATATTTTAGCGTAACCGAATATAATATTTGTAATCACCAAAAGTTTGTCCCCACATTTAATATTTTCGATACGTAGCTACCTGAGAGGACATTGTCCACTTTATTGTTTTGGCTATTTTAAAAGCCTATATTTTGTGCTCAATTGCTAAACTCTTCGGCTTTGTAACATTAGAAACTAATAAGTTTGTATAAAAAAATTGGATGCTAATAATGCGCGACAATAATGTGATTCAGAAAAACAAATCGTTTGCTCTAATAAAATACATTTATATGTGGAAGCGAATTAATTTCAAGTTGTATTAGAATTTAATTTATTAAACTAAAACATGTCTAATATAATTTATAAGGAAGTACTTAACTGTTATTTCAAGCGAAGTGAAATCCAGTCAAACGTCATATCAATTTTAGGTAGGTTTGAAGCGAAGGCTAGGTTTGGTTTGGATCGAAGCTTGTAAGCCATTACTGTAATAATAAGTCAATGCCATTACCGGTTAATTTTTATGAAAAAAATGTTTCGGTAATGGTTGCGAATTCAGCGTTTGAACGTGGAAATAGTTAATTTTCATCTCAAAACATTCATTTTCCAGTAGAAAAAGAATTGAGTGAGCTCACGCACACAAGGTTGATGGCGACTTTGTGTTGGCTTGGACTTACGCTAGAGGCTAAAAGTTAGTGACTATTTTTACGTACGCTTTTTTGATAACTCTCGCTAGATAGAGTAATCAAAGATTGAATAAGTTTCTTATTAATTATGACTGGCAGTTGTATATTCTCCTACCTCAAAAATTTGTCCTGAAAGTAAAAAAATAAGAATTGCATTTAATTATAGGCTTCTGTAATAAAATATTTTAGCTTAATTATAAATGCAACATAATTAATTAGATCTTTACATACTTGTAATAATCTTGCGTAGAAAAATAATGTAAATGGATTTCAAGTTAAAAATTAATGAACAGGCTAAAATACTAATACTATACTTATTAGTATTTTATCCTAATAATAAACTAATTGTTGACTTGAAATCCGTTATTAAGTTTTAGTATTTTAGCCAAACACATATGTAGGAACGAAACAGGTCAAATACATCGACACTTTAAGATTCATACTGAATCTGAACTCATCCGAGCATCGACATGATTCAGTACGGGCAATATTATTGTCTTCAAGATTGGTTTCAACTTTCAACCCATTAATGGCTCACTAAAGGGCACTGGTCCCTCCTCATAATTAAGGAGGCCTGGAGCATACTCCACCACGTTATAGAGTAACGTGGTGGAGTATGCTCCAGGCCACGGATAAGTAAAAGGTTAATGGCCAACCCGAGTGACGGAAGTTTTTATAACGAGGCATTTTACACTTGGATACTAAGACTAATCGTTTCACGGCTGATCTCAGTAAAAGGGTGGTGGCTCACCAGGCAGGCTATGTGGAAAGATTATATTAAGTACCAGATCAGCGATATCTGTGGTGTAACCGACGTCCATGGGCGGCGGTGACCAACTACCATGAGATAACAAAAAAGGTTACGTAAAAAATGTTCAACAAATACCTTTTAAATGACAGGTGGTAGATGAGAACGGTAAAACATTACCGTTTGGAAGTCCTGGCGAGCTGGTGGTGCGAGGGTACACCAACATGATCGGCTACTGGGACGAACCGGAGAAGACCAAACAGATCATGAAAGTAGACGGCTGGCTTCATACTGGGTAATTTAAGCTTAAGTAAAACGGTATTGTCGCAAATCTATAATATAATAATTCTGTATGTGATCGCTGTCTGTACATAGAAGATATGAGAAAAACTTCTACTGTGGCTATCTCAGAAACGGCTTAATTGATTTGGCTGGTTTTCACTTTTCTAACCGGAACACAATTGTAATTAAAATAGTACAGGGTAGAAATGGTACTAAGTACCGTGGCGGGCGGTAGAACTACCCCGGGCGAACTCTAGGCTCTACTACCTTGTTACCCTACCTACTTGTTACCGGTTGTTTTATTTCTTGGTTTAAATTATTATCTATACCATACCTAGAATATGTATCTGGTCCAAAATATTTTACCCGTGATACTTATCTATAAGTATTTAATTTTGTATAATGTTTAATGGCTACTTTTATAAAACACAAACACACTTTAGTGAGCTCGGTCCCATATGGACTTAGCCTTTTTTGAACTTATCGCTGTCTGAGTAACTATTTCCCGATGAACTGATTTTATGCGATTTATAACAGATTATTGAGCATAGGTCGTGTCAGGGTTAACTACTGACTCTTTCTCCTGACATTGGCGAAGTTCTGCTTAATTATTGAAATTAATTGAAAGTCATACTTATTTACATTGTATCGAATAATATTAAGTACTTTAATTCTGGGTGCGTCTCTACGCGCAACCCAGCACCTATTCTAGGCATCATTCATCTATCAGCCTTTTTAAGTCCACTGACGAACGAACGCCTGCTGATTCCTTTAAGTCAATCATTCATATCATTCATCATTAAATACAAGCTACTAGTATTTCAAGGTGCTCCTCAATCCTTTAGGAGCCAACCTTAAAATTTTACCCGTTTTGGTAACAGTGTCGGATATCTAGTAATTCGTAAGTTCCCCGCTTTAAATAATTAGGTCGGTTGTCAGTTAATAGGTGTAATAATGTTATTTGTTTTTGTAACATATTTTTTATTGTTAACAGGGATAAATTCACGATCTCCGAAGACGGCTATGGGCGCATCGTGGGCAGATTGAAAGACATCATCATAAAAGGTGGAGAGAACATCGCCCCCAAGGAGATTGAGGATCTTCTCAACACTCATCCTGACGTCATCGAGAGCCAAGTAATGTTCATTTTTATATCTTCCATTCAACGCATAATTGTGAGTCTGTGACATCCTAGAGATAAAGATATTTTTACTGAATGCACTCAATATGTGTTTAGGGTTGGTACTTATAAGTAAAACCCATAACAATGTGATTGCCTTTTCTGTAAGTATAAATGGATATTCCATAGGTGATTCCTGCTTTCATTAGCCTTGGAACGATAAGAATTACTTGGAACGATAAGAACTCTCTCAGACACCCATACGAAGATCTATTTTCTCAATCTCTAGAAAATTATAAACGGTTGACCTCTCTTGCTAATTTGACTTCCTGATATTTTAACGCGGTTTGGTTTCTCGTAAAGTCGGTTGTGAACCCAATCTATGTTAAACGATTCATCTCATTTCGATCGATTTATGCACGAGACAAAGGAATTTTAAGTGTAAATCCTATAATGATGTAAGAATTATACAAACGGATGTAACTTGTTACAATTTGTGGTGTGACGACTTTTAGATAAATTGAATATAAAATAGGACTTTATCAGTGAATTGATATACATGTTGGCTGTTGGCTACAACCCATTAATGGCCCACTACTGAGCACGGGTCTCTCCTCATACCTGAGGAGGCCTAGAGCATAACTGAACCACGCTGCTCCAGTGCGGATTGGTGGAGGGGTTAGTGGCCAACCCAAGTGTCGGAAATTTTAAACCGCCCGAAAGTATCCGACATGTCTTAACGACTGCTACCAAATGATAACAACCAGGACCGACGGCTTTACGTGCCCTCCGAAGCACGGAAGCGCTCAAGAAATTTTAGCCACTAGCGGTCACCCACCCAACACCGACCGCGCCCGCTGTTGCTTAACTTTGTCGATCACTTGAGATCGACGCAAGCCGCCGGGCTATAAGCGCTTCCAATTTGATTCCAATTAATATACATATCCGTAGAATAAAACTATATTTAATCTGATCTTTGTCATGGACGGTATTTGAGAAAAACCGGTCAAGTGCAAGTCGAACTCACACATGCGAGGATGATCAAGTTGGAAGTTACAAAGTCTAAGTTGCAATAAATTCGGTTATACCTTTAGTATTAGTTTTTGAGAACCGTTTAGCAAACATGCTTTATCTAATTTTTTTTATTAGCCTTTGGCTTTGGTGATGCTCTTGACGTTGCAGATATTGACGGGTGGTATGGGCCACTTATGTACCATCATTTGACATTTCTACTAATATTAAACAGTTCTTACCAATATTTAAATTCAAATTAACAATCATTTATTCATGTTGGCATTACTGATAGACTTATGTAGGTACGTCATTTTTTTATCCTACCATCTTAAAAATACTAAAGCAAAGGTCAACAGTTAAGAAATTAAATGGGTAAAAGAAGTAAAAAGTTAAATAGGTCATTATTTAATGATGACTTCCTGTAATATTTGGAAAATTATTTTTTTGCATATTGTGCATACAATCATAATTATAAAACTCTTCCGTTACTGAGTGACCAACAGACTTCGCACAGCTGAAACTACTGAACGCAGGCATGAATGTTCCTTGGGGAGTGTAGGGGAGTGCTAAGAGAGTATTTTTGGAAATTCCCCCCTTAAGTTGATAAAAAAGTATCATCATCATTCTTACATCTATCCTTCAACTCCCGAGAGACCTTTCTTCGTAGTTTATGAAATATTTTACTAAAGGAAGTCGCTGGATAGAATGTCAAGGTAAGCGAGTGGATTGTAATGCCAAGGCGGGACGGGATAAGAAGAAATGCGATCACTAACAATACCTATAATGACCAACACATTTGTGATTGACTTCACATAATCCATACATACAATAAAACTAACTGATTGATGTTTGTTCATGGAATTTCAGTAAAGCTGTTATTGAAGATATTTATTAACGCAATAGATATTATTACAATGATTTAATGTTTTTTTTCTGTTACTCTGTTTCTATTTGTCTATGCTTCGATTTCCGATAATTTTAGAAACGGTATATGAAGTTTACGCTAATACAATGTAGTAAACTCAGTAGTGCTATCTTATTTCAATTCCACCTGATGGTAAATGTAGATGTAGTCTTGGGTAGTAAAGCATGCAAACTTCGTAGAATCCTATTCACTGTTGACGTGAATACACCCAAATTATAATCGAATAGGAAAGAGAACCGACGCTGGAAATTAATCCACTTCTTCGCGGTACACATAATAAATGCCGAAGCAAAACGCGTCGTCCGTATCGTATCCGACGTATTTGTTTGCAGTACCACGTATTTGTTGTCTTACATTTTATTAATCTTTCTATATATATTAATTTGTTTGCAGATTGTCGGAGTACCGGATGAAAGATTAGGGGAAGAGCTATGTGCAGTAGTTCGAGTAAGACAAGGTGCTAACATGACGCTAGATGATGTCAAAAAGCACTGCAGTGGACATCTGGCAAAATTCAAGATTCCAAAAATCCTCAAAATTACAACAGAATTCCCTAAGACCGCGTCCGGGAAAATTCAGAAGTTCCGAATAAAGGAGCTCATTGAGGCAGGGAAATTGTAAATTCCCTGCTTGAATTAGCTTTTAAATATAGCTAAATTATGTTAATTGTGATAAACTCCAATAAATGCATTCATTCAAACCTGTTCCTTCCATTTTTTCTTTATCGTGCTAGTATTTAAGAATAGGTCTATATTTTCCTTATCTCTTAGCTACCTACTTACAACTACTAACAGGACTAACAATAACTAACAGTCCCTGGCCCAGTCCGCATACATGCTAACACTCTTAACACCGTTTCTTATTCGAACCAACTATCATAGTCCCGATTTGAGTCTTGTTCTAAGTCAGTCTCACTTATAAAGGGTGTTGCTGCATGCTCTGTTAAATGACGCCTGTTGAATGTCTATTGGTAATGATTTGATTAGTATCTACGTCAATAATTTAAATTTATTCGAAAATAATATCATCAGTATGTTAATTGATACTAAAAAGTCAAATGTCATGTGCCTAGAGAGTTAGATGTTTAGTGGTCCAGCCAACTAGAATTGACTGATGCCCAATTGCAACCATCAGCTTATGTGCCCTTCGAAGCGTTAAAGGAAAATTTTAGCCACTAGCGACCATCTACAAATTTAATATAATAAGATAAAGACAGACATGCACACAATCTCTGGTAATTTTTTACTTAGGTACTGTTAATTTGACTGTGTTGCAAAGTCCATCAAAAACAAGAATATTTAGATAAGAAAATAGCACGTCCAGATTCACGATCTATATTTAGTGCAATATCAATTAGGTTCAAGGATGATTCAGTAATAATATAAATACTAAGTCAGCAGTCCTAGAAATTATTGCGTCAGAAATTAAATAAAACTGTATAGGTAAATAAACACAACAAAATGTATAGGCGTCGGATTTTTGAAGTGAATACTTCTTTAGTATCGTTGTGATTTGGAATTCGTTGAAACGGAAATGACGCGAACGAAGCAAAATGGCGGCTGACGTAAGCAAAGCAAAACATCAATATTTGGACTGACAGTTGACAGTATTCGTTGTTATGAAGTTTCACTTCTAGCACGTGTGAATTGCACACATTTTGATTTTTTTTTGAAGTGAATACTTCTATAGTATCGTTGTGATTTGGAATTCGATGAAACGGAAGTGACACGATGTGGGTAAATGAGAAAGGAAGCATCGGCAAAAAGGCGGCTTACATAAGCAAAGCACAACATCAATATTATATAGTATTCTTTTTTTAAAGGATTTACTTCTAGCATGATTGTGTAATTGCACACATTTTGTTTTTTAATGAATTCGCCTGATAAATATTTGCGGGATGTATCAAGATGCTAAATAAAAAGACGGGTTTCGTAACACAGACGTATATCAAGTATTTTGTAGGTCACTATTAATCGATGAGCCGATTTTATAATAGGTCAATCTTTAAAAGTCTTTTTAAAAGTTGTTTGCGAAAAACCCGGTGAATTTAGATTAGCCTGATTCGCGATGAAACAAGTAGGTCTCTTCAAAGTTCAAACATTATGATAAGTATGTAGTACCTTTAATAAATCAGTGACTGGTCAATCTGTCTGTACAGTAGGAGATATACCTAATATGTATAAAAAATGTATGGGGTATATTTAAAAGGGCAACAGAAACCAAATTCATATTTTTTTAAATCATGTCCATTTGTTTGTATGTTTTTACGTGCAATACAAAGTAATGAATAAAATTTGACGCTGTTTTCATAATTATTTGTATCGCTTAAGGTTTAACTTAAAATATGGCTCGTGTTTCATCACCTATAGTACCTAATGGGTAATAAATCTTTGAAAACGTAAGAATAAGTTTTTCGAAGCAAAGTGAGCGCGTGTTTACTGGGTCATAATAAGTGTTTACAATCTATAGATACAAAATCTACTCAAGAGCATAAAGCTAGAAAAAATCAATTTTCACCCGCGGGACACGCGAACAATATAATAGTGACTGATAGATGTAACAAAAAATGCCAAAAACCTAGAGCGAGGTGATGAAGGTGACGAATAAACTTTTGAGATTTTAGAACTTATAAATGTATGTCTATGTTACGGTGTGCAGTCAATAAAGAGTTTAAATAAAAATAAATAAACATAATGTATGGAAATGGGGTAATTTTTTTACGCTGCACAAATTTTTGTATTGGTCGTAGAGCCACGAGACTTGGACCATTCGAAGCAGAATTTTATTCTGATTCCGAATCTGAAATAAAAAAATGTCAGCTGTGGGTTACAACGTTTCCGCTTTTTTGCATCGATATGGTATTGTTATGTTTTTCCAAATCTGGCAATCTGAAATTTATTAACAGATGCTATACCTACTTACCAAAATGCAGTTTAAACATAATTAAGATAGTTTAAATCATAATATTTAGGTAATCATTAAAAAGTATCAAGTTCAAAGTTCGGTTTAAGAACCTAAACCATCTCCTTTGTCCATTAACTAATGCAATGATAATATTATTTGCCAGATATAGGTATCACTTGTATAAGTAAATATTTCATTACAGATGAAATGCTTATTGCCTATGAGGACACTGTATTTTTTGTGAGATACGTCGCGTAATACGCGCGTACAAGAATTTCAGTAATGTAGCAACAACAACAGGAGTCAACAGCTCGATTTTTTTATTTCGTTTAATTTATATATTTATAATATATTTGGTTGTCTGACAGTCAAAATAATTGTTAATAACTAAACAAATAAAATCATGATGAATATTGCTCTGGGTCGATTGCAATTGCAGTTGTGCAATCTCAAAACAAGACTCAAATTGGGACTGGAATGGTTAGTCCAGTTAGCAGACGATGTTACAGACGATGTTGGTTAGTTGTTGTAACACCAAAGGTATCACCGTTGCGTGGCCGGAAAGACTGGGAGTCAGATCATAGATCGAAAGTAGGTATGTATGTGCCTCTCAATCCCACAACTGGTACACGACTAGTTGTTTAGCGGCTGATTCAAGCAAGAGAGTGATAGCTAGGCAGGTTTCACAGAAAGATAACAAAAATAATTCCACCTTATAATAATAATATGTAAGTATATTCTTTACGCGAAGGCCACCCTAGCAGGGGAGACTGGGGACGGCTTCTGTCAACTCTAAGGTGTGCTGGCATGGGGTATCAGTAGGTATTTATGCAGCTTATTATGGCCTATTGCTTATTTTGACATTCGCTCAAAAATTTTGGGTGTACAATTAAAATACATAATATTTAACATTACTATAACATTAAAAAAATAGAAAAATATTTCGTTTAATAACATAATTTTTTATATTTCTTTACTATCAGTATCTGCACAATTGGCCGACAACATCACGTTTGAATAACGTTGGAGTAAAAAAATTAACTTACTTAGGTAGTTACTAAAAAATAAAACAGATTTTTAAGTCCAAAAAACAATTTTTATCAATGTAAATAACACTTTTATTTCATTATCGGCTCTGTAGGCGTTCATATAAGTAGCTGGGCGAGATAACATTGAATTACTATAAAATAAAGCGTGTACCAGATTCGGGTGAGTCAGTTAGTCTTCAGCAGGCGCGGCAGTCATCCACTATGGTGTACTGGGTCGCAGCCGTTATCCTCGCGTTTCTCGCGTGGGTCTTGTACATACGGTTCAACCACGCCGGACGGTGTTTAGCTAAAATACCAGGCCCTAAAGGCATACCACTCTACGGAAATGCCTCTGCCGCACTATTGCCAACTGGTATGAAAATATCATTAAATATTCAAAAATTGGTGATTTTCTATATATTTATAAGAAAAATCCTGGATTTTTACGTGGTGTTTTATATAGACTAATTTTCTAAGTTAGCTAGAAGACATTTCAGTGGTGAAAATAGGATAATAATTTGATTCCGTATTATAAATTAATTACCAGTGATTTAAACTGATTATTCTAATTTCGTCGCTTAAAAAGTAACGTATTATAATAGATTCCGGTTATTGTCCGATTACCGGTTTGTCTGAAATAAAATAAAGTAAAAAATGAACTACTAACTAACAAGTACTTATAATAAAATTTTATTAATATTATTCAAAAAGATTGTTTTTTCAAAAACAAACACAAAAATATATAAAATATCTCTTCATCATTTTCATCATAAAATAGAGTGAACAAGCAAGTGGTATCGAACTATTCTTCGTTTATTGTGATTGTGTAATTTATTTCATGAAAATATAATTAAGTAACTAGGTAAGTAGGTACTTCATTCATTGCAAAGTGTAAGTGTCAGTCATTGTTTATGATTCGCCGGAAACACAGGCCGGAAAACAGTGAGTACAATTCCTCAACAATAAACGTGATTTATTAATAAAAGTCATTGATAAATAACGTACAGCATACATTAACTTATGACTGATTAGATTTAAAGCACCAATATAATTTCGTAGGAATTACGTACTAGTGCAATAGGTATACTTAGTATAGATACACAATGCTATAGGTACGTAAGTATATTTTGTGATCTTTTGAAAGCGTTTGAATAAGTAGAATCATGAAACAGTGTCTCTTAAATTGGACAGTATGTACTCGTAGGTATATCTTAAATTATCATATTAGTTAAATTTAAATAATTGAGTTCAAAAAAGGAGTTAAATCATCAGGATTGCCCGTTTTTTCCAATTTAAAAAGTAGGTACTCGATCCCATAACACACATTGGTTTATTACCCTCGCTTCGCTTCGGGAAAACCAATTTACACAAAACTTTAATATATTATACATATAAACTTTCATCTTGAATCATTATACCTATCTATTAAAAAAAACCGCATCAAAATCCGTTGCGTAGTTTTAAAGATCTAAGCATACGAGTACATAGGGACAGAGAAAGCGACTTTGTTTTATACTATGTAGTGACTAGCGACCCGCCCTCGCTTCGCTTCAGGAAACTTATTCCTCCGGTTTGCAAAGATTTAGTTATATATTTTGGATAATTCACACTACGAGTATATCTTTATAAATTATATCCTATGTGTTATTCTGATGTGTAAGCTATATTATTGTAACGTTTCATCAAAATCCATTCGGTAGTTTTTTCGTGAAAGAGTAACAAACATTCATACATCCATACAAACTTTCGCATTTATAATATTAATAGGATAGGATTACTTAGGTCTAAATGGAGATAAAACAAATATAGAAAGCGTTAAAAGCTTGTCAGATAGGTATATAAAAAAAGGTTGTCAAATTGATTAATAAATATGGAAGCATATACCTACAGTAAGTACCTATTTTTAAAATAACTTTAGACTTTAAGCTCCAGTGGGGAAACCAAATAGCGAAGATAGCGAGTAGGTAAACTTAATAACACTGTGTCGGTATGCTATAAGGAAAATAAGACCATTTATTGACGTTAAAATATCAAGCCTAGATCAAATGCTCTTTAAAAAATTATTGGAAGGTACTTAATTAAATTATGTTATAGTATGATGCTTACTAGGTACCTACTCTCTCTATAAATACAGAGTCTATCGTAACAACATCCTAAATTTTGAAGAATATCGCTAACTTTCAGTAATAATACCTAAGTCAATGATGACGAGAATTTATTAGACGCTAAAACAAGACGTAGATATACCTTGCACTCCTTAATATGGGCCTCGTTTTAAAGTACCATTGTTACCATTTTCAGATAAATTATTTTTATTTCTTCGAGATATCTACAAAACATTTGGCGGCATCACAAAGCTGTACGCGTTCCACTTGCGGACGGTGAACATCTACGATCCTGATGATGTCGAGGTAAAAACACCTTTCTTTCTTATCTGTACTTTCTTACCGGCAACACATACATACATACATGGCTTTAGTATTACTGATGTCGATATAATGCAGATCCTTGGAAATAACTCTTGTTAGGCAGTCAAGTTGTTGGTACACAAATCGATACACGACTGTAAATATTTACATTTGTAGTACAAAACGGCAAGATTTTTGGCTCATATTTATTCAATTACACAAATATTATATATTATGTGGGATTTCCCAATTCCTTAAGCAATATTGTTTAGCACTAATACTGATAGTGTACGACCTTTAAATAATTTTATTGTATGGAGATTGTTTGTAAACATAACGTGCTATGAATTAAGTAACAGTTTAACAATACAAATACCTACAAGTTTTTGTCATATTAATAAGGAAGTTGGTGCTATAAATATAATAGGTACCTACCTAATTAAATTGCAGTTTTAATTAAAAAAGTTTTACTGACATGCTACGACCACTAGGTATTTGAACTACCTACTTATCTCTTTCTTGGTCCCTATTATTAGATGTAACTAGCTGCCCCAGCGAACTTCGTACCGCTCTATAATTAATTAACAAATATGGTGGCATATCGACAGCAGCGCCACCTACCGGGTCCAATTGTGAATCTAAACCATTCTTGGATCCACCTGAAGACACACAAAAGATTTCAACCGAATCGGTTCGTGCGTTCTGGAGTTATAGCGTCAGGAAGGAAAACCCGACTTATTTTTATTAGATGTAATTAATAGGTATGAACTGATAAGTTTACTGAAAATACCAGACTGAATTGTGTGTACGTAGGTACAATACACAATATTTTACACACTTAAGGGCTTATAAAGGTTTCAAATACTACAAATACAAATACAATACTACTTAGGTATACCTTATTACTATTATTATGACAGAATTCCTTCACTTTATCAGATATGCCTGTACCTAAAAACTGGATATCTTAATCACTCTAAGTCATCATAAAAATATCAGATTTTGATATGTAATGGAAAATTTTAATGGATGCTTATCTGTTTGTTCTAGACTATTCTTTCCACGACTCGGAACAATTATAAGGAAATTCCTTACACCTTTTTGACACCTTGGCTGGACACTGGGTTGCTAATTAGCAATGGTAAGATAAAATGATCATTATGAAGAGTTATAAATGCAAATAACAAAAAATATCAGTCACATTATCATTATCCATATTTTTTAACTCTGGGCATGGCTACATGGGTCTCCTCTCACAATATGAGAGGCTAAGGCCATAGTGCACGCTGGCCAAGTGCAAATTGGCAAACTTTTGAGAACATTATGTAGAAATCTTACATTTGGATGTCTCCTTGTGATATATTTCGTCACCGAAACAAGTGAAAATTAATTTGTGCACATTACTTAAAATATTAGAGACGCGTGCAGGATTTCATTAGTTACTTGTCAGTACTCATACTTAAGATATGGTAAGTTACACCATCCTTCTAGGTTACTGATTCCCAACCGGTACCGCGGTGGCAAGCGAACCTCTACTAATAAGAATGAAATGGAGTGTTCTAAGACCAAAATAGTGGAAAGCGACTAAAGAGAGATTTAGATTATTATCAATCAGACTTTTATAATGGATGTCCACTAATCCCGGCGATTACTGACCATGCATGATCCATCGATTGTCCGTTCGATCGTATGTCGAATATAGAGATAAAAATATTAATATTTTTTAACCTTTATTATAATAATATAAGCAGTGATAGCCGTGTGGTTGAACGTTGGACTGCCGAACAAACGTTGGACTGCTGTTCAAACCCCGCACGCACCACTAATTTTCAAATTTATGTGCGTATTAATATTTAATTATCATTTGCTTCGGTGAAGGAAAACATCGTGAGGAAACCTGCACACCTGAGAGTTCTCCCTAAAGTTCTCAAAGGTGTGTGAAGTCCACCAATCCGCACTTGGCCAGCGTGGTGGACTATGGCTTAAACCCCTCACACTGTGAGAGGAGACCCGTGCCCAGCAGTGGGACAGTTATGGGTTGTGATGATGAATATAATAACAATTTCTAATGAGTTAAGCCAAAACGTGATTCGTAATTTTTACAGGTAACAAATGGCAACAGCGACGGAAGATGTTGACGCCAGCTTTCCATTTCAATATCCTGAAGAAATACACGCGGACATTCACGGAACATACTGAAGAGTTCCTCAAGACGGTAGAGGGAGAGGTTGGCAAGGAAAAAACCGATTTACTACCCTTGATTACCCGGACGACCTTGCATATTATAACTGGTAAGTAGGTCTTAAGCTAACAGAACGGTAACGGTTATACCGTGTAATAATTTTAACAGCAATTGTGTTCTGGTGGAAATGCGGATCCGGTTTGTTCTCAAGGGTAGCAACACGACTGAGACCGAATTAGAACGAGACTCTTACTAACAATTACTTACTGGACTATTGAAACAACAACTAACAGAACCAACTATTACTAATAGTCCATACCACATTACGTACAAACAAATTGATCAACTAACATTCCTAATAATAAAGTAGCTACTAACTGAACAAGCCAGTTGTCAGGCGGCAACTATCTGAAAACTATCTGAAAACTGTAAAAAAATGTCAAATATTGACTATTTTTAATTCTTACACTTTAATATACGCATACTACTCAGTTACAGTTCGGGATCTTTAAATTATCATAATCATCCGATGACTTTATTACAGAAACGGCGATGGGCATATCAATGGGAGAAGGAAAAGCATCAGTGATGGACAAATACTTTACCGCAGTACATATAGTTGGCGAATGTGTTGTTAAGAGATTATGCAGAATTTGGTACTTCTTTGAGCCCCTGTTTAACTTGAGCGAACTGGGAAAATCCCAAGCTAAGGCTTTGAAAGACCTACACAATCTTACGGACCAAGTCATACGGGAAAGAAAAACTTACGTTGACAACAACAATGTTACGGAATTTACCGAAGATGCCAACGTTTACGGGGAAAAGGGTCGACTAGCAATGTTGGACTTGCTTCTGGAGAATGAAAAGAATAAGAAAATTGATATGCGTGGCATCAGGGAAGAGGTTGATACGTTTATGTTTGAAGTAAGTTAATTATAATTACATGTTTATATAAAGCTGAATGTTAGTTTAATGTAAATAGCCGACAGACGAGCCACCCAATTATAAGTGGTCATTATCACCAGTAACACCTAACAGCAAAGGCATCACTGATACCAGGGCACATTAATAATTTCCTGGCTCTCCGACACTGCGGCCGAAAGACGTAAAAAATAATTCACGTTCGATTTTAAAAGAAGGGTGGTAGCTATCCAGGCAGGTAAAAATAACCTTCCACCATTCTTAAATACCGTCAGTATTAAACTGGGTGGTAGAGGTCCTAGCGTAATCTCTGAAGTAACAAAATCTAAGGACCATAATGACGAAAATTGTACGCACATAAAGAAACACCGATTCAACCCCCAAATTAAGAATCTTACAAGACCGACTTAGGGGGAAAGGGAAGAGAGTTAACCTACCAAAGGTCAAGAAATACCCTTAATAAAAGTGTTTTCGTTTTCGAGGCCTTTGCTTCATGTTTCGTAAATTTGACTCAAATTACTTTGTTGCGAAGCCCACAAATTGCTCATTTGTTTTTTTTTTTGTTATTTTCAGGGTCATGATACAACTGGCATGGCGCTTTGTTTTATGATAACGAGAATTGCAAATGAACCAAAGATACAGGTATGAGTTGTAGAAACCACGCCCTTTTATAGCCTTATCGGATTTTTGTGCCTCGGTATGCTAAGTCAATTAAAGTCCGTATTGTTTTAACATAATTATATTTCTACCTTAATTAATCAAGTATAAGCAGTCAGATTCTCATATTATTATCTCTTGTCATCTATTCAATTATGATTCCTGAACTCATCAATAAGTTCAGCATTCATTAGCGAGAGGGAAGAGTTACAATACATGGCTGAAGATACTACGGATCTCACTAAACATCAGCAATTAAATAATTGTTTAACGGTATTTCTTTGCCTTCAAGGAAAATATTTATGACGAAATAAAAAAAATATTTGGTGACTCCCAACGGTTACCAACGATGGTGGACTTCAATGAGATGAAATATCTGGAATGTTGCATCAAGGAATCGTTACGTATTTACCCCAGCGTGCCGTTCATATCAAGGCTGCTAAATGAAGAGACGGTTTTGAGTAAGTTTTTCGCCATGATACATTTTTACGCGACGTACCAAATCGGAATGTCGTTCTTAGCGCCCTGAGGTCAATTCCCATCAAGGCAGAAATTTGAATCACCTCTTCCTCTGATGTGACGTTATATATTGTGACAGGGTTGATAATATTTTAAATTTTTGTCCAGGAGTGTATATTTACAATTTTCGCTTCTTATATCAATATAAAAATATACTTAGTCTTAAACTATGAAATAACGACTTTAGACGCTTATGAAACTTGAAACACCACACAACACACAAGACAAGCACACACACCCAGACCGAAAACAGAAATTTAACTTGATCATTTAAATTTCCGGCACGCTGGGAATCGAACCCTGACCCTTGGAACGGCGATCCGGCATGTTAACCATTGCACCATACGGGTCCAGATATCCTAATAGCAAATTAATTATTTTACAGGTGGATATACAATTCCAGCTGACACGGGAGTCCAGATCCACATATACGACATTCATCATCGAGCAGATATCTACCCGGAGCCCGAGAAATTTATTCCGGAGAGATTCCTTCCAGAAAATAACTTGAAACGCCACCCTTATGCGTACATACCCTTCAGCGCGGGACCCAGGAACTGCATAGGTTACATAATCCACACTAATAATATAAATGCGAAAGTCTGTCTGTCTGTTCACGCTTAAGGAGTGCGCACATTACAACGACTCCACGACCGACCGACGCCAACGCGACTAAAACCTTGACAAAGCTAATATTCAATTATGAGCTTTATATCTTTGAAGGTAAGGTTGAATTTCGAACTTATACTTAAAAGCCCTGTACTGCTCGCCCTACACCCATAACCGTTCCGTTTCGAGACCAACGCGTCGACGTTGCGTTGACGACTCACCGTAGACGAGTAGTCCACGCGTCGACCGACACAATGACGTAATGTAACTAGCGTCGGAGTTGAAACGGAGTGGAGACGGAGTCGAGTTGACGTCGATGAAGCGTTGATCGCGGAACGGAACGTCGGAGTTGAAACGGAGTGGAGTCGGAGTGGAGTTGACGTCGAGTTGGTGTAATGTGCGCACTCCTTTAATCTGCTGAACGGATTTAGATGCAATTCGGTATGAAACTAGTTCGAGCCACGGCAAGGACACGGACGGGGAGCACATAGGGTAGTTTTGTCCCAGAAAACATCTCTTAAAGGATTGAATAGTGATAGGAATATAATAATTATACTTATTATAATTATTCTTATTAGATTCCGATAAAATTAAGCATGACCTGGACATACGATATGTACTTTATTCGGGGTGTTACTATACAATCTGAAAATACCTGAAGGAACGGCGATATTTTCGGTTCCGTTTAACCATTTCTGTCGGTATGACGTGAATTGTTATTTATTTACCTTATTTTCAGGTCAAAAGTTCGCCATGTTGGAGATGAAGACCATAATCTCAGGATTACTGAGGAGGTTTAGACTGGAACCAGTCACCAAACCAGAGGACATTACTTACAGCACTGACCTTGTCCTGAGACCCAATCATCCATTATACGTACGGTTTTGTGAAAGACGCTAAATCTTGTGATACCCGAAAGGGGCATTAGTATGAATAACCTTAAAATGAGAGAAATTAGTCTTATTACACCGACCACACAGCCATTGATAGACTCGTAATAACAGGCGAATGGCTTCTGTCAACACATCTGGCTTATAGTACCGATATAAATTCGTGCCGTCTCATTCTTTCCCGTTGCTTAAATTAATCTATTTCTTTCCAACGTTTCGTGTGGCCTTGAATTAGCCAATCACAGCGTTGAATTAGCCAGTCACCCCGCTTCGTGTTACCTCAGCTAGTTGCCAGAATGCATTCTATACGGAAAATCAAACATTAGGTCTCTATTAGCTGTGTGGTCGGTGTCTTATTAGCTTTAAAATGTCAATCGTGAATGTTAGTTCTTGTACCCATCTGCGGGACGCAAAGGGTCTGCGTTAAACAGTCTATATAATGTACCAACCTATGTATATATAACCTATGTCATATTTAAGTTTCTACAATCCTTTTTCATTTCGAATATTTTTATGATCTCTAACGATTTAAAGTTGGTTTAGCAACCATTCTTACTTCTACCGTAGTCTTTTTTTCAGTTATGAACTTATGTAGATATATTTTTAGAACAAGGTCCTCGATTTTTTATGGAAATATGTATCTCGTTCGAATTATACCGAAGTATTTGTTTTGTTTGTATAAAATTCATAAAAGAATATATGTACCTATTTTAGGAGATTCTTATTTTGCAAGGATTCCTTATTACTTATTTTTAAAGACTATAATCCCACGGGAAGAGTTGTGGGGAGGTAACTACTGTGTAGGTACCTACTAATTTAGTAATAAACCGTCTTGACTCTTGTGTAGACAGTAGACACCCACAGAATCAAACGGGGACACTGTCCGGGACAAGATATTGCAATCTTTCGTGGTACATACTCATAACAAACGATGAAGCAAAGCAACACGTGTGGTCCGTACCAGGGCAAATATATAATTATGAATTGTTTAATGTCTAAGTAACTATAGTGCGATATGTTTTACAATGAAAAAGTGTAAATGTTAGTTTTAAAAAATAATATGTAATTATTGAAAATTATATAAGACTGAAACTGAAACAACCTTCTATAATTTCGGCCCAGCTGTAGATTCCTTATTCATCGCAAGTACCGCAACTATACTAAATAGGTATACCTACCTATGTAATACCAAATTATACCAAATATCTTAAATAAAGAATTATCTAGTATTCTTCATTTTATCAATCAAGATACTTACTTAGGTACCGTTTTTTCTTTTCCCTTAATTTACATCAGGTCAGGTACCTTATCTGCAACAGCTTAACAGTATAGGATATTTTATGGAGAACATTATATACGTAACACATTGACTTATACATACTCGTAATTATAATAAATCAATGACCTAACGTAATGTTAAAATTTTAACCAATCAGTTATATAGTAAAGTTAAGAATACAACGCTCGCCCATCTCTATCACTTTACGTATTTTTTAAATATTTTTTTTTTTAAATAATTCATCGTAGCTTTTTTAAATCTATACTGTTTTCGCTATTTGTGATATAGGTACAATTTTTGTTTTTGATTTTGATATTTGAACCGTTGAACGTAAAACCCCTATCATATTTACACTCATGCTGCTGCTACAGTAGCACAATCACAATTTTATACGTCTTTTTGAATCAAACTTTTTTAATGCATAGAGACGGTGCTCTTTACTAAACGTTATAATAGCACGTCTGTGCTAAGCTTTTTTTATACTCCTTAATATATAATCTATGGTTCATATTGAAGAAAAAAAAATCTATGGTCCGGATAGAGTGATTACGTAGACAGACAAGGATTTTAGCATTTAGACTATGTTGAGTTGTCAACACAGTGGTCAACACAGAGAAAAGTAGGTATAGACCTAAGGAATAAGGATGCCATCAATCGTACTCACACATCACAGGAAAGAAAACAACTTACGCCAATTACACGAAAAAAAACGAGACAGTACTATACGATAATACGAGACGTTTTGACTCACTTTTTCACGGTTTTTTTTTTCAAGTAAAGCAAAGTTGCTAGCTACCGTCGAAATTTTCTTGTGCCACAGTCATACAAATAATTGTACTTTCTTGCAGCAACGTAAAAACTCTCGTAAATCGTTCAAAATATTTTTTTTCTATAGAGATTGATTGACCACTTTTGACTGTTGTGATCGCATAAGTACAGGAGGCCTACTACGAAAAACGAAAGTCGATGTTTCGGACGACGGATCGTACTTTTTCTTACTGTTACATGTTTCTTTTCCTATTAAATTAAATTTATATACGAAAATCGCATTGAGTTTTCTCTAAAAAATGCCATATGTTCACACGAAACATAATTTGGCGACCGTGACTGGTAGGAAAAAGTACGATCCGTCGAACGACGAAACGTCGACTTTTGTTTTTCGTAGTAGGCCTCCTGGCAAGATGTTTCATAATCTGACATTACCGCTGTCAATGATGTCATGTTGACTGACAAGATGACAACCTCAAGTCATCAAGTGTCCGTTGACTTGACACTGTCTAGTTGACAAGAGTCAACTTCGATGGTGTGGTTAAACTGGTTAATACTATGGTTGTTTGTAGGTTTTGTAACTTGTTATTGTTTTTTCATTGTTGATATGAGGTTAAATAGTTTCGAATTTGATAATCGAATATAGGGCTGTTGTACTTGTACTTGTAGTATTGACGTTAACACACAGAATTTTCATTTTGCTATTAATATATTTTTAAGTTCTGTTTCTGTAACCTGCAAATATGATTGAAAGTGATAATAAGACGATTTGGTGCGGGAACTTACCTGAGCAAATAACAGAAGAATTACTGTACGAGCTATTTTTGCAGGTTTGTATTAATATTGGAATGAAGTATGTTATAGGTAGTCTGAAAGTACCTAGTGCAAATTACAGAAAACATGAAAGGTAACAGAATGTCGTAGTATGGGCGTCTGAGAGGCGAGAGGATCTATGTAACGAGAAGATTTATTGATATGAATGTGCATGGACAAAGGGGACAAGGACAGCCAAAGAAAAGATGGATGGATGGATGGATGAAAGAAGAGTGTCAGTGTAGAAGTGATGGCCAATAGGGAAGAATGGAACGACCCCAAATAAAATTGGGAAATGGGCAGGAAGAAGGTAATTATTATATGAATAAGGTTCAAAAATATAATACTTCTTTGCATTATTGGTAACTTTAATGATGTTTTATTTCAAATAATTTCAAGAAATTTGAATTCTATACAAGAAGCAAAACATGGACACAGTTACTTACACTAACTTTTATTATTAACTTTAACATGTAAAGAAAATCAATAAAAAACTAGTCTTTTCTTTTTGCATGTAGTAGATAATATAAGTATTTATTAATATGAAACAAATCTGATTGCAATCCAATTGGAGTTATGATCTTTGCAGTGTGTAAAACATGTTAATTTATGATTCATCTTGTAACATTCCAGGCTGGACCGTTGGAAAGTGTAAGAATAGCAAAAGAAAAGAATGGACGTATGAAAAACTTTGCATTCATTACATACAATCATGAAGTATCAGTACCATATGCCTTGAACCTTTTCAGAGGCACAACATTATTCAATAGAACAATTACAATGAAATGCAGAGGTCGCATGGCTTTGCTGCCGCCGCCCATACGATGTTTTGGACCAGATCCTAGCATGGACTTCTCCAACCTGCCGTCTGTTGCTCAACAGTTTGCCAACATGGCAGACAACTTACGTGAAATAGAGCCAGTTAATGATGTGCCACATCAGAGAGATGACAGGATGATGAAGGATGACAGACTAGTGATGGCTAGCTTACAGGGCAACTGGACGCATAGACATCATCCGTACAGAGGAAAGGAAATGCACAATAGAGATAATTATAGAGCTCGGGATCGTGACAATCATCGGAACAGAGACAAGCATTCAAGTAATTGGCGCGACAAACGCTACAACAAAAAACCTCACTATCACAGAAGAGATTAATGTTTGACTACAAATCTTGACGGTAAGGAGAGAAAGCTCATTGACTCTGACAATCATTGACATAATAATTATGATACGGGAATTACTTGACTAATTCTTTTAATAGTTTATACTTAGAATGTATATGGTGCATTTTAGTTAAATATAACTATAATTTTATTGACCTAATTCAACAATTATAGTGTTGTTTTTATTAATAATGTTAGTACCATAATTAGATTTCTGGTAAGGGCAAACATTTATGCGATTGATATATTATTATGTGTTTGAGTGCATGATCTTCAATTTGTACTTTTCATGCCAACTCTAAAATCCGTTAATGCCAAGTTAGATACTCGACCAAATATTCAGTTTACTTTCTCACTGAATATTCATACACAAGAATGTCCACGAATACACCTATTTACACATTCGTGACTATTTATTTCATCTCTTCTTAACATATTATAAATCAAAGTCCCCCAAACTCAAAACTAACGCGTGTGAAAATAAATTCGTGCTCGGGTTAGGTACGTCAATTTTTTAGTGAGGGAGCTCAGCGTTAGGGGTTAAGGGTTTCTCGAAGCAATGCGAGGGCGGGTTTACTAATTCTCTTATATTTCTCTCTTTTAATGATGCGCACGCAACAACAAAGAACGTTGGAAAACTGAATATGAACCAATTGCAGTATATTAAATTAAACTCCATTATTAGTACCATCTTAATGATATCAAGAGTAATTAGAAATGCCACTAGTTCAACGGTTGAACTAATTACTAATCAGTTGTTCATTGGGAATTAGTCACCCCAACAATGTGCATACCAGAAAGTCTGCCCCACATTATTTCTACAGCCACATGGAAAATGACTATAAACATGTTCAGACAGAGCCTGAGAGCCATTAGATACTGTTTCTTCTCTCTCTTTCTTGACCACACATTGGTGAAGCATATTACTGAATTCCATGGGTGACAGTGACCACTTAATGTTACGTATGTAAAAAAAGTTATGTAAGATTAAAGAATCACATAGGTAATCACGAGGGCAAGTTTACTGGTATTTTAAAATAAAAACAAAAAAGTATCAGCAAGTTTGATAAATTTTATAATCACTGAATCATAAAAAAATTATTGCTGTTCATTCAACACTGTAGCCATTTCATTTGCAAATCCTCTAAATTCCTCCTGAAAATACATTTATCCATAAAATAAAAATTAAGTTAGGACTAGGATAAATTAAATTATAGCTGCGGATGCAGAAACAATCATGAAATGTATTAATATCATTGTCAATTTATTAAAAAGGAAACAAATATTTGTATATGTTAAAATTTACCAGTTTGTTGCTATATTTGTAGAAGACATAGCCAACTATTTCATAGATGAAAGCAACCGACACGGCATAGAATATAAATGAAATGACTTTTTCGTCCAAGTCCAGTATATCAGAGTTGATGATTTTGAACATGAGGTATGTACCGACGACCCCTCGCAACGTTAAGAAAGATACCAAGTATATGATCTCCACTGTGTAAAATATTACGGTTTTGTTGTATCCGCTGTCACGGAGAAACCTGTAAAAAGTCCAGTTTATTGAATGTTTACATTATCATCATCTAAACCCATAACTGTCCCACTGCTGGGAAGAGTTCTAACTTACGCCCCTCTGTTCGGGAGACCACCACATGGCTATCACTGTAAACCTTAGAGTAAAAAGTAAAGTATAGAGCGCGCGCAACGAGGTGGGAACTGTTCTGACGGGTGAGAACAACACGACCTTCCCGCCGCGAGCGCTCGTAGTCGTGGTTGAGTGCTAGCGCTGTGCGTTCCTACAGAGAGTTTTTGAATATTTACGTATCAAAATGGTCAAAATGTGCAGTTCAATCTTGCGTAAATGTTGAATGTAAGCATCTTTTTCAGCTTTCAAAAAGACAGAAACTTGATGATGATGACCATGACCAGTACCTTACAAAGATATTTATTTACCTACATAACTTATCGAAACCTCATTGCCGATAGGCACGTAATGTAATTGGTACGTCCCTAATTGCCATACACTCCTCAATATAAATATCTATAGTACATCTGCTAACGCTATGAACGGAACATTTTGGGGCGCGCGCTCTATAGTTAATATAAATACTCTTAAGCTGTAAACACTATGATATGGTAGAAAAAAAGAAAAGAATTAGGTACAGCACAATATGTCGGAAAACTGAACCGAAAAATTGAGTTTTTCTGTAGTTCTTTGGTACTGGTTCGTTGACATGGTACTCGGCGTCTGCTTTAGGGGAGATCGTATGGGTACATTAAAAATGATGACCAACTAAAACTTGTCGGTTTAATAGCAGAATAAAATTGCTTATTGGTAGCCTTTCTTACAACGTATCTTGTACTTATACATATTATAGAATCGAAGAAGGTAACAAACCATCTAATTTGCAGCAGAGGGTTAGTAACTTCCAATAGAGCGAGGGTGCAAGCGAAAGTGCAGCCAGTGTACTCCTTGTTCATGTACATGGTGATTGCAATGAGGGCGCTGGCGTGGTGGCAAAGCATCACATAGCTGTTTGTCCAGTACATCAGGCACCAGAGGAGGTCTAATGCGAAGTAGCCCCACGACCACACCATCAGTGCATATTGTTTTGCTGATACGTTCGCTGAAATGATTACATTTTAAGAGATTAAAGAATTCCGATATGCACTTGCAAATCTTTCTGTAACAATAAGGTTATTTTCCGGCATACCCGGCAAACGATAAGCAATCGTTTGCCGGATATTATTTCTCACCCAATGACATATTGGACTGATTGGACATCACTAATTTGAGGCGGCTCCACTTATTTGAGGCGACCATCTCAGTCCTCAAGGGTAGCAACACATCTGTGACCGAATTATAACGAGACTTACTAATATTTACTAACTGGACTATTACTAACAATAACTAACAGGACTAACATTCACTAACAGTCCCTGTCCCAGTCCTCATACTTACAAACTAACCAACTAATGTTCTAACACCGTCACCTAACCGGACTAACTATACCAGTCCCCATATGAGTCTTGTTCTAAGTCGGTTACAGTTGTCATGGGCGGCAGTGGAAGGTGGTGCTGCATGCTCGTTTGCTGCCTTAAATCAATAAAAAAAACTAACACCAAACGCATCACCGATACGCAAGAAATTACCGGATATTCATGGGTTACTTACTCGTAAGTTTACATTTAGTAAGACTGAACACCGGGCACTGGGCAATGCCGACCACGCTGGCAACACTGCCGTGGAGCAGCGTCACCGCGCGCGAACACCACTCGGGGCTCCGGGCGGTGGTCACAGCACACCACAGGTACAAGCCACTCCAGAACAGGAACGATACGAGGTTCAACAGACTCGCGAAAGAGAGCACCGGTATTATTTCCATTCAAAACATTTTATACGATAAGGCTGACATGTTCGTATCGCTTTGAATGATCATTGGGTTGGTAATTGCCTGAAACGTAGTGTTTATATACTCTTTGATTGCCCTATCATTGTTTGAACCGTGTTATTGTATATTGTTATCTTTGATGGGATTTGAATCCGTTGTTTTTTGACAGTGTTGGCAGATGTGATGTCAAGGTTAAATGTCATTAAATTATTAAGGTTTTATTTTTAATTTGTATTCGTTTAGCTTTGTCACGTATCTAATTGCTACCTAGGTAGGAATCGAATCACTACAAAGTACTCGGGGTCACTAACCCTGAACTACAGGATCCTTATAACATTACCTAACTACAGCGATTCAACTAACGGGGTAGATGGCGCCATTGGTGGTGTAAGATAAAAAGGACTGGGACAAAATTAAATAACGTTTGTATTCAGAATGACTTCAATTTATTCAATACCAATAAAAAGTTATTTAAGTATAAGTTCATGTTGGTCTACTTCTCTCCATAATGGAGGATAACAATTTCGTTTGATTGGAACATTACAAGCGTACTTAACCTTTATTTTTAGTAGGTACGTAGGTAAGAAGGTATACGGTCTACTTAAATAAGTACGTAAAATCTACTCGTATGTTTTGGAAACATACGAAAATGTATAATGTACAGGTACTTACGCATCGTAATCATGTAACTACGAAACAATGCGAGAACGAATTGAAAACAGAACGAATTTAAACAAAGTTTGAGAGCATACCAATTGAATAGGTACTTCTATAAAAAATCATTAAATTAAATGATGGAAACTTTATTACAACTCAAATGCAGTTAATTATATCCACTTAACTCAAACGTATATTTACAAAAATATCTAAGTACCTACCTACTGCTGTTACTCAGTCACAAAGTGTTTGGTACATTCTGAATTGTTCAACAATAATTTATGTAAGTTTGATCCGCAGACAATTCTCTTAACTTTCAATAAAATCACATTAATTACACATGCTAAGTTCCGTCGGAAATATGTATACTTAAATACCTATCTTGTTAATTGTTCCATGAGGTTCCTTAAAACGTGCAGGTAAGTAGGTAGTTATGTAACTACCTGAAGTCACGGATTGATCTGGACGGATGCATTAAGTATGCTTTACTTAGATCTAAACCATACACTTTAAAGTTGTTATAAAACGATCTACAATTAATTAAAATCTAAGCATCAACAACATTATCGACACCTGAGCTTGTCTACAAATTTTTCAATAGCACGGTATCGACTCGGGGCCATTGCATCCTTCAGTAGTTGTCTGAACCGCGAATCCTCACCAAGCGCCAGGCATAGATGGCGCGCGTGCAATCTTGTCTCTGGATTCGCGTCACCCAACAGTTCACCCGCCGCTCGCAGTATCACCGTTCTTGGTTCAGAGGGTAGCTCGAGAACGCGAGAGGCTCCGTTATGTCTGACGAGACGAGCCAGTGCCTGTGCCGCAGCTGCACGCACAGCTCCCGCTCGATGTCCCGCACCCCGCCTCGCCAGAGCAACCCCGGCCCGCGCACACCCTCCCCCGCACGCGACCCTACCTAACGCATTCGCCGCATCCGCACGCAAGAACCTGTTCACATCGGCACATCTGTCCAACAGAGCACTCGCTGCCTCCTCTAGCTCCGTATCCAACATACGGCCTCGGTGTTCGAACAACGCACCGAGTGCTAAACACGCGGCCCGCGCAACTCTAGACCTTAAGGATCGCACGTGCGCCGCAGTGGAGCGCGTCACCGCTCGCCAACTACCCGCGGGAGCTCGAGCCCCTTCGTCGACGGCCAGACGTTCCGTTTCTGTCAATCCATTCACTATCACTTCCCAGTCTTCGTGCTTCACTGGCACAATGCACTCTGCTAACGCTGTTCGCACATCCCTTTCCTCAATATGTCGCACGATGACATCCTCGATAATTTCTGGGGTCACCTTACCGCTTCGCGTAGAATCTGGGGTGTGACTACTAGTTTTATCACCAACACTTGAAACTGTTGACTTTTCGCTCTTCAAATCAGATTTTTCCTGGTCAATATTCGAGGAATTTTGCACCTCTGCTTTATCGGGACTTTTAGGTGAGTGTTTTTCGGGTTCTAAATCGATTAAAGTAGTAGACAAAGACTTCTCAGAGTAGTCTTCGACGTGAATAGACGGCGTGTGCGGCGGTTGGAGTTCTTCCTCCTCGTCATTTGGTATTTCGGCTTCCGAAACTACATCGACTGTGAAGAACTCTGCCTCTGACTTCTCCTTTACCCCTTCTGGAGATTGATCACGTTTGCCCTCACTTGCATCTTCAGTGTTTGTTGCTGGACTCGAGTCTCTGCAAAGATAAGATTTGTTTTAAAGCGAACGAGCCATAAAAAAACTAAAACGATATTGGAAATCGTGGCACTACAGCTCCTACGTCTAAAGATTCTAGTGCTGCCTAAACTGGACTCACTTCCTATTCGAAATCGGACAGCGTCGAGTGGAGAAGTTAATTACCGTGTGCAAAGTGGGAGGTCAGCTACGAGATCTGGCGCAGGTTGAACGATAGCACTCCCGCAGCAGCATAGCCGTCGCATGGCCGCCACTCCACACGGCGCCTCCGCGACTGACGCTCTCCCCTATCCTACACTATCCACGCGCGCCTCACATGTCGCCTAGTCGCAATCAATTGACCCGCGCGCCGCTCGGTCGTTGATGAACTAATCCGCACCGCATAAATGTGAAACATTTCCGAAATTACCGTCGATATCACGACCCCGCTGAACGCGTTCCGGTGACTAGGCGCCAATCTAAGGATGACTAACAATATTGCCGTAATGAGCCCGTAGGTTTAAATCGATAAGTTCCATACCTAAGTACTTCTTTGTAAGACAACATACGCGTTAAAGGAGCATTACCTTGGAATATGTTAAATATTTAAGCTCGGATTTGAGACCTATTACCTAGCGTTTGCTGATCGTGAAGTGGAACGATCTGACGATAGTGTAAATGGGTCGTACATAAACACCTTGAATGAGCGTCTAGTAATAACTTCAGTTTCAAAATGTAGGTTACTGGTAGCACGCAATTATTCTTGGTCACTCGGCGACTCGTGTCGAACGCCACTTTCTTTACGTAAACTTTAAAAACCGTCTTTAAAATAAATGTTATCGGCAAGTGTTAATTTCGCAATCGTTTTAGTACCTATAGAAAATTATGAAGCAGCTAAAACTAACAGCTAAATATTTTATCGACCCAATGACCTGTTAAAATCGTTTACATGTGTTTCGCGCCAAGTCCTAATGATGTGTGACCCAGAAGCACATTTATAGGTATCTATTATTCGTTGCTATGAGACGATTTTGTATTCAAACAATTTTATGGCCTCCACGATATTGCCACGTTTAGTTTAGAAATTATGCGTTTGAATCGGTGAAATCTGATGAAAGGTGAGTAATTTCCTCTGAAGTTGGTTTCTATTTATTAAGTATTTCCTGACCTTTCGGTTTAGTAATTCAATGCGTCACCATGTCGTGTTCCCATCAAGTATCGATTTAAGGGCTAACTTAGGTCACTGAGTGGGGTGGCTGACTCTCGATAAATGTGTAATTGCCATCGGAAATGTAGCGTTACATAGATAAAGATTAGTAAACATACCTTACATACCTACACAGTTCTTAAGGGAGCGTGTAGTTGCTTGTTTGTGAAAGAATTGAACACCCCTTCCTTGTAATTAGTTAAGTAGGTCATTTTGAATTCTATTTGTTTGTTTAGAATAGAGAATCCACTTGGGTACCTACTGCGCATTAGTAGGTAATTATTATCAATAAGTACTGTAGGTATCTTTAGATCGCTGTCTTTATACATGAAAGTCATTTGAAAAAAACCATTAGAGTTATTTATTTAAGTACCTAATATCGCAATAAGTAGATCCTAAAACAATGATTTTTAAAATTTGGCCCTTTTATTAGTAATTATGTGCGCGCGATTTGGATGTGGTTTACACTGATTTATTTTACTACCTTAGCTTGGGGTAACATTTAGTGTTTGTTTTATTTCAATCGTTTGTTTAGTTTCAAAAATTCAAAATAGGTACCTGAACCTAACGTCTCCTTATTTAAAAATCCCGACTACTTAAACATTAATTAAGAAATAAAAAAGTCACTCGAAGCGAATGCGGGTTATTAGGAATAAAGAACGACAGATAAATAAAAGCATGACGACATAAAAGCATATGTATATATGTATGTATGTATATATGTATGTATGTATGTATATATGTATGACGACATAGATGTAATTAGCCGCATATCGTCACCTGCCCGGTGTCGGTTCCGATTTCACCCAAGATCATTGAAAGTTTAAGGTTTTATTGTCCACTTGACAGCGAAGGTCAATGCCGACAAAGTTATGAATAATTATGATTTTACATCGAAGGCAGTATGACGGTATTATATTTAATTGCCACATATAGGGGGAAATTTCTAGTAGATATTGTTCAATGTTTTTGCTCTCCATATTAGGTATGTTGGATTGCTTAAATCAAAGAAAGTTAGCCACACCTATTCCAAATTTGGGGAAAGTAAAAAACAGCAATTTAATTTTCCCCATTTAGGTACATTTTCATCAACGTTTGAATCGGTAAACTTCAGATCTAGTAACATACGTCATGTTTTGGGGGATTTTTATTTGAGAATAAATCAGCGTGATAGAGTAAGCCTACTTAATGATGTAGAGCTAGAGACCCGTGATTAGTAGTGGGCAATTAATAGGTTGAAGCCTAGTAATAATAAAACTATCTGATAAACAGACGAACATAGAACATTTTTTGAAGTTGGTTAAAAATCACATAAATTTTACACAACTCTACTCGTTTACTCATCTTAAAATCTAGCTGCAAGCTGAAACAGGAACTACCCAAAGCCCGGCCGAGAGGCTATTAAATGTGTGCGTGACGCGTCTTTCTACAATGTTGTGGGTTGTAAGGGGTTCTATCCATCTTGACGCCAAACCAACCTCCCCTGCTTGTGGTACACCCTCCTAAACAACGATAGCTAAGGCGACAGATTTCTCCTGTTGAAGGTCGCTAGTGTCTGTACAATTCAGTTAAAATCGCGACGGTAGGTAGGCATGATGGTATATAGTCTTGGCCTGGCTTGCGTGCTTCCGTCGCAGTGTTCGGGGGCCAGAAAAATACGGGTCCTCCACTTATTTTTGGCCGACAAAGCATCGGGATTCCTTTGGTGTTAGTGATGTCCATGAGTGTTACATATCTTCAAGTCCAACATTAAATATACCGGAGACCGTGAATTTAAATGTTTTTTTTTCAAATATTTAGCAGTTTTATCCATGGCTTACCTCTCAATTAGCGTGACTAACGGTGCCGGCAATCCTTGCAGTTGAAACTCTCTTCTAGGCGGTTCTATACCTTTAAAAATAAAAAGCATTAGGTACATAAATCGGGCTTTCGGGAAAATATATCGCAATAAAGACAACCGTGTCTTTAGCGTTAGCCTGTACTGACGACTGAGATCAGTTGATCACTAACTACTTACAATGAAATGACTCGTAAAACACAGTAGGTATTACCTACCTACGTGTAGCAGAACCGCAGATCAAGGTTTTCTGTAGAAACATAATTATAGAAAGTCCAATAGAACCTACCAGGTAAAGGGGCAGAGTCTGATAGGGGCCGCAGACGACGAGGGCGCGGCGGCGCGGCGGGCGGCGTGGAGCGCGCGCGGCGACGCGCCGGAACCGGCAGTTGGGATGATCTAAAAACCAGGTCCATTAACAATGTTTTAAACATTGAAGTTAACAGAAAAACATTATATGAAAATTTTAGGGTTGTCATTTGTTCAGTTTTCTGTGTAATTTACGCACCTACATAAGTAATTATGTAAAAAGGTGGTAATAGTAGATATGTCATACTACAGCAAAGTGATCAAATGAAAATTCTATGATCATGACACAATCCTAATATTTTCTTACACCTACTTAACTCTTACTGTTAACTTTAATATTTAAAATGTTTGCGGATAATTCTAGAATGCAGATATACTCACATGAAGGTGAATTTGATTGAAACCAGCGACCTCAAGGTTGCTATTACCACAGCTTTGCCTATTGTCCAGCCTCATGAGCCCAGCAATACAATATGATTGGACTCAAGCGTGGACGCCAAGAGGGGTCTCTTTGTTTGTATCATTAAGAAATTACAACACGACAACAAATTTTCCTTTACAGTATATATATTATTTTAAAACTGGGGGATAACTAATGTCTTGACCCAAATTATTCTTTAGGGGAAACACCACGGAAATGTCATAAGACTGGAAATTTCGGCATATGACCTAAATGGGGAAAGCCTCCGAATAATCTGTGATTGTAATCTACTAAAACCCCTTCTACATTCGTTGCAGAGCTCTACCATATACCTAAATAAATATTATCAAAAACAGAGAAAGAAACTATGAAAGAACTTACATTAGGTATACTTAATAATGTACCTACCTACCTTTTACCTAGAAAAGTTAAATGCCAGCTGCAGGTAAAAGCTAATATTATAAAATAGGTAGGTTATGTAATTACAGATCATTATGCTAAAGTGCTAATCACACTAACCTTGCTATGAGACTCGGGCGAATATTCTCCAAGGGCCGGTTCAACCTCTCTCGTAACTATAAAATAAAGAAAGTAGGTACATATTATATAAATTAAATGTTATACTTTATTAAATGTTATATAATTATGTATTATATTCATCCACTACACTACTCTTTAAATTTTCTACACTAATCTTCGAAATTAGAACCTAAATACATTTTTAATAGACGGTTCATTTTCGAATTATGGATCTGGCTAGACAAGTGATACATAAAACCTTTTCGTGTCCTACTTATTTATTCTAAACCCTTGCTTGACCATTCATATTACCATTCGTTTAATGCCGCGTTGACCCAAATAATGTCTATTAAATATTTTAGGTCGCAGGTATAATTGTTAGAGCAAGGTAATTCGTGTTTTGACTGCGACGGCCCGCAGCCAGTCGACTCGAGACCATACTGATAACATTTATGTAAACGACCTTTCAGGGCCGATGACGGTGAGGTAATATTTGTCCCTCATGTTCCCATTTCCGACCTTTGGGGTGACCTCAAGGAAATTTGACTTTATCAAGACTTAGGTACGCCCAAATCGTAAAAACAAAGCCGTTGTATGTAGGTATGTTAATTACTATTAATAGATGTGGTAAATGTTATGCTCGTTATAGCTCAACGGCCGATGCTAATCGTGAGCTTTGGAACCACCAACTAAATTGGATGCGTGACAGTTAGTGGTAAAATTCAATATTCAAAGACTACTTAAATCCATATGGACTGTGGTAGACGTTAGATATAAGTAGGTACATATAAAGCATTGCGCTCCACTAAGCTCTTTGATTGAAGTACCAACTATACAATGTTCAGTGTCACTGCCGGTATACTACTCCTAGAAGATCGACGCCGAAGTATTCGTCGAAATACTTAACTCTAGTAAAAGGGTAGGTACTCGCTACATTACTTGCTGATCTTCGAATGAATCTTAGCATTGATGTAGATACCTGGCAATGTTAGAAAGTCGGCCGAGACGAGGCAAAAGTGCACAAAGTTATTCAAAGTGACTCTACACCTAAACTTCAATCAACTTCGCCTTCGATCAACAATACCAACATCTATTGTTACTACTAGGTATATATACACAAATAGTTACATACAGAATCCTTACTGTAGGAGTATTGTCTATAACATAATATGTGGTTAAAGTAATAAATAACCAAAGTACCTTATTACAGAACACGTTAGCCCGCTGTGTGCCGGCTAACCTTCGCCGCACAGCAGCAATGACAGCGGCGGGGCCCGCGGCGCGCGCTAGACATAGCGCAGCGCGCAACTGTGCGCTTTGCACACTGTCGCTGTCACTACTTGCCATCTGTACACAGCATTATTAATAATAATAATACTCACCCTCATCACAATGACATCACACTATCACAAAGGAATCAGAATACTTGGCATAAGCCCGCACCTGGTTCTAAATATCCGACCTAGAGTCGAGTAAAAGGAAATATCACATTAATAATTAAATAACGCTACATTACGCCCCACACTAGGATTCCCTGAGTCGTGGGTGCCATGGACAACACACGAGACAAGGACCGTGACCAAGACCGAGAACCAAATTTCAGCTTCGCTGGGATTCGAACGGCATTCCGGCATGGGGACCATTAAATGACAAGTCCTGGCTTTTGCACCCGGGCGCTACACGTGCTAGAGCAACCCCTGGCTAAAAAGTTAATATACTTAGTCAGTTTATTGCTATTTATTAAGTAGGCAACTCGAAAAACTAAACTATCTAACGCTGCTTTGTGTTGGGTAGGTAGATAGAACACCACATAATTTCAAATTAATTCAACGTTAGCGAGAAATTCAAGGTTTGTTGGGGGCTTTGTTAGTTAGCTCGCAGGTAGGAAGGTAAACAATGTGTACCATGTCTGAAGCTTCACGATACCGCGATGGACACAACTTTAACTACCTTCAAAGAAACTGTTTAACTTAACATATTCAAATTTAGAACAAGAAAATTAGGTTAAGAGCTCTGATTACCGTCTTATATACGTATGTCGGAGGTATTATGTATATTAATCGGTAGGTACGTGAAGAGAAAATTTTGTGTATGTGAATTGTGAGATTTGACATAAGGTAGTAGTTACTTTGTGGTAGTAGTAAATACAGAAAGCTCAATTTTGTATGTATTTATGTATACTAATGATTGTCTGTCATTTAGATACAATCCTTACTACCCTTTGCACGCGGGCTAAGGCAAAGGCAAAGTAGAAAATAAAGTGATAAAATGAGTTACGGTTGAATTTCGACTGTGGTGCGAGTCACTAAGGAATTTAAAAAATGCCTACAGATTGTGTGACGAAGGGTGTCTGCAAATAGAAAATTACCTTCGGTACTATAAGCCCGGCTAGCTCAGTCGGTAGAGCATGAGACTCTTAATCTCAGGGTCGTGGGTTCGAGCCCCACGTTGGGCGAGTATTGTTTTTTACATTTAATATTTTTACATAGTAATATTAATTTGCAACTTTATGATACTGTTACCGTTACTGACTTTAAATTGATACTACGCATGGTAGTGTGCATACAGTAGGTAAGTCATATTAGTGTATGTGATATGTTTTTGTAATGCATTTTGAAATAAAAAATATTAGCTTTCTGTAAGTATTCCTTTTTCATATAAACTTTAACTGTGAAAAAAAATTCTCCTCCGTCCGCGTAATTTTCGTAAAAAAGGTTACAAAATTTTTGCTTAACGTATTAATACATAGATTTGCGAAAATACTGCTTTGGAGACACTCAACTATGATATAATAATTATTACCAACATACGCTAGTATAAGTCATAAGTAGATACTTAGATAGTCACCTACATATCTACACTAATATTATAAAGAGGAAAGATTTGTATTTTTGTATGTTACGAATAAACTCAAAAAGTATTGGACCGATTTTAAAAATTCTTTCACCATTCGAAAGCTACAATTATCTACGAGTAACATAGGCTAAATTTTATTTTGGAAAAAAAAATAGGGATCCTTATAATGTAACCCAAGGTGTAAAAAAAATACCTAAAATATTCTTTACATCGCGTGCGCTGCGAAAACTATGGATAATAGAGCAAAGCGATGTACTACAGTTTTATAAAGGACATCAATATCTACAATAAAGTCCGCGATGGCATATGTCTAACTATTATAGTTATGCCACAATAAGTGTTTTTTTATTTAAAAAACTTAATTGAGATACTGCCGCTGGAAAAGGCTCTTTATTTGTATCTTAGTATTTATCCTTATCAAAATAAATTAATTCATATTCAAGACTGCTTAATTACCTTTATATAACTTTTTAAATTATTCAATTCGGACATTCCATTCGAAAGATATCACGAGTTTAATAATTTAAGTATTAGAAAAAAGTTGCTCTGCACTAGGAGAAGCTGACTGACTGATTGACATGTCAATGCAGGGCCTAATTTTTATCAACTTTTATATATTTAGGGGTTTATCGCGGGCGAAGCCGCGGGGAAAGCTATCATTTATAAAGATATCCTGTGAATTATCCAAAATATATAACTAAATCTTTGCAAACCGAAGGAATAAGTTTCCCGAAGCGAAGCGAGGGCGGGTCGCTAGTAGGTTATAGATTCGCAAGTTAAGTGTGAACAACATCCTAAAAACAACAACTTACCCCAATCATTTCAGGTTCGAAGATAAGATCGACTAGATGATGTAACGCCAGCCGTTGCAGCAAGGCATGCGGCAAAGCGGCAGGCGGGGGGTCGCGTGCTGTGCGCGAGAGCAACGCCGGCAGCAACTGGCGGATGCACTGGGCACCGGCCGCACGCACCACTGCACACACCGCGCCCTCCGCCGGGGCACGCGCTGCGGACACCTGTATTAAAAAATACATTTTTTATAAATATGTAACGCAAACTCGTAGCATATTAATATTATAGAGAGCGAAAGTATAGTCAGTTTGTCTGCTACCTTTTAACGCTTAATCTGCTTGAAATTTGATATGGAGATAGTTCAAGACCCTGGAAAGTTTTTATCCCGGAAATCATAGATTAAGGGGGCGAAAAGGGGAGTGGAAGTTGGTATGAACACAAAGTAATCAATTATTTATTTTTCAAGTAAGAATTTTATAGCTTGGGTCTCCTCTTAGAATGGAAGGAGGACATGGATCGTTGCAATATACATTCATGTTACTATGATGAAGTTTTTGTTACAATACAATGAGTACCTAAGGACGCTTCGGTTCCTGGTTTTTGTTTTCTGGAAGTCTTGGAACCGTACACTAAAAGCAAAAAGCCTCTTTTTACTTCCAGTTCACGTCAGTTGAATGCCAACTAATTGCGTCTGTGAATACAGGCCGGCTACGTATGTAAATGCCATGTTTACTACCGAGTACGAGGTTATAGAAAGGGTTTTGTAAGTTAATGGTACCGTTTTTACTTACACCGAAAATTCGGATTTGGTAAAATCTGCATGAAAAGATTTATAAGTATGTAGAGGTTCGAGTAAAATATTGTTTCAGGTTCTAGTGTTGAGATGAACAGTAACTTTTTTCTTGGGTTTACTTTGTCATAATGAACTCAGCCGTGACCACAAATGGGTAGAAACCACGATGAGTATATAGCCCGGTTAATTTAGACATTTGAAATAACAATAATTCCCGGAAAGCCATTTATGAACATTTTTTTCAGTAAATTGTTGTAAAAAATTGTTATAATCAAGAGCGGGATGTTTTTTATTTTTAACTTTTTTACTTGAGCCTTTAACAATACAGTTCAACAGTTTTTATGAATATTCATTGACTGGCTCTGGATTCCGAGGTATAAAGCTTCAGGCACTCCACTACTCTTAGAATCGCGATATCTCAGGAATGGTAACTCGTAGGAAAAAAATTATAAAAACCATTTTTGTAGAGAATATTAAGATCTACAACTTTGGCCTGAAGTTTTTTTTGTAAAATTTACCGTTTTCGAGATAAATCTTAAAAACCTCAAACTTTGACCTTTGATCCCGAATAACTCTTGACGCACACATGGGATCGATGGGGACTTTTGACACTTTATTGGTAATGGTAAACCCTAGCTCTCCACCAAAATTTGGCTTTCCGGGAATTATTGTTATTTGACCACTACTTTTATGTCTAAATTTACCGGGTTATTAGTTTAAAATCAGCTCGTTCTTATTCTGTTGACAATTTACATAAAAACACGCTACGGCGCAGAGCGCTACGCCTCTGCGTAGAGGTTGAGCAATGTTGAAAATTATATGTATCAAGAATTGTCGTGTAGTTTATGATTTTTTTTTTATTTACCCTTTATGGTATTCTAATTAATGGGCAGTCTTAATGCCGAGAGGTACTACTCGTAGTCTCTATCAGTCAACCCTTGGTGTTGTTGAGAATGTAGGCTAAAGTATAAAGTAGGCTTAAACGCAAATAAAAAGAAAAATATTAAAATAATAGGTCGGGGAAAAAGTCTTTTCGCATTTAGTATGTGTAAACTTGTACTAAAATATCTTTGGCTGTACTCTTTGTATCTGGCTGGTTTTGATGTCATTTAAAAGGCTACTTTTCAAAAAAAAGAAACAAATTAGTAAAATATTGTTTCCAGCCTTTTTTCATTTGTTTTTCTTTCTGTCAAAATGAGTGAATCTAATGAAGAAATTCGATACATTTTAAAATTTCATTAAAATAAATAAAAAAATGCAACGCAAACCACAACATTTTTTTATCGTTTATGGACCTAACGTAGTGACAGTAAGAGCAGCACAAAGTTTTTTTAAGCGTTTTCAATCCGGGAATTTTGATGTCAAAGATGCACAGCGCTCTGGTCGCCCTGTTACGGAAAAAATGGACGCCATTTTTGAGAAAGTGGAGTAAGTTCGCTATTTCAGCAGTTATGACATAGCTGAAGAACTGGAAATTGACCACAAAACAGTTTTGACCCAATTGAAAAAAGCTGGGTACCCAAAAAATGGGTGGGTGCCACACAAGCTCACTGAAAGAAACCTAATGAACCGTGTATTCATTTGCGATTCTTCATTGAGACGTAATGAAACCGAGCCTTTTTTGAAGAGATTGATAACTGGTGATGAAAAGTGGATAACGTACGATAAGAACATGTGAAAACGGTCGTGGTCAAAGGTCGTTCAGGCTTCACAGACTGTGGCAAACCTCGGGTAAACTCGCAATAAGGTGATGTTGTGTGTATGGTGGGATTGCAAGGGCATTGTTCATTACGAGCTTTTACCACCGGGCAGAACTACTGATTCGGTGCTCTACTGCCAACAATTGATGAGATTAAAGCAAGAAGTTGAGAGAAACGGCCGGAATTATATAACATATTATATAAACAAATATACATTATAGCACTTGAATCGGTCTAGATTGTGTTTGATACATACCGCATCGCTGAGGGCCCACATATGGTGCACTAGAGAGGCGGCTGCCGGCTCCACGCGGTTAACATTCTCCGGCTCTAACAGGGTACTGTGGAGCTGGTCTGCAGCCTTGACTGCTGCTATCCAGTTCTCCTGGGGAATAATGTAGCATTTTTTTTTAAAGATGTGCCGAGGACTTTTTCGCCGTTTCTTTTTCTCCTCAAAGATTTAAAAAGGCACCTTAGCGAAACGGTGGTAAATGCAAAAAATTGACGTTCATAAGTGTATGTATCATACCTACATGAAATAAAAGATTTGAGTTTGAGTTTGAATAACATGGGGACTCCAGTTAATGGGCCCAAATCTGCTAAGTAACAACTGCTTCAATCTTGTAGTTCGACACATTTGGAGCACCAAATCATTTATAAATTACTTGACTTAGCTTGACTCCATTACGTGGGCTTGGGCCTCAGTCATCAAGGAGGTAATTATTTTGTTATTTTCGTGATCAAAACAATTAAACAAAATTAATTATAATCGATATGAATATTACCTGGTTACTCAAAAATTACAAAAAAATATTTTGGGGGTGAAGCCGTCTTCCATCCATTATGATTCCACTGCTCGAGGTACACCCTGTTGAACAACGAACGATGATAGGACACCAGGTTTGAGGCCTGTGTCCACTAGCTATATAAAGAATCCTATGAGGTTTTGCAAATGAAGAGAATAAAGAAGCAACGGATCCATGACAAACAGGGACAGACATAGGTACACATTCACGAATGAAATACGAAATGTGTCAAATTATTCCGAAACGACGCCATCGAAGCATTTATAACTTAGCATACTTGGGTTGGGTCCCAGGTTTCCTTGCAATATATTCCTTCACTGATCAAAAAAAAATTGGTTGTCTGTAAAGTCGGTTTACTGACGATAGTTGAACGTGACAACGTCTTAAGAAAATAATTTCCTTTGAATGAGTAGGCAAGCACAATAAAAGAACACTTTTTCAATACAAGTTAAGTCATTTATTAAAAATGAATGCTGGATACTTATACATCCTACATCGTGATTCAGAATTATAGCCCCACTACTCAACGCCATCTAGTGTACTGCGAGTGAACTACCAGCTCAGCCAGCCTTCCTCCGATAAATGGACCCAATCGAACTTAATGAATAATTGTTCACTGCACAATACATAGATGGCGCTGGTATAATAATTCACCAACGGTAACGACGGTAACGCATGAGTCATGTTTTTCCATGCGTGCCACCGAATTATAAGACGTTGTCACGTCAAAAAGGTAAAACGCACTATCGAGCTTTAAGTACTTATCGGAAACACGCATGTATATTACTTATGTCCCGAATGTTTTTATTAAATGCTTGTTGATTTAGCAAAGTAAATGAATACTAATTAAATTAAAAAGCTACGTAACAAAGAGGAATTAGAAAAAGTCCTTGAACATGTACAACTCACACGACTTAAACCATTTCATCTTGATTATTTCTTTGCATACGTTAATTAACCTGATACAAAAACAAGCGTTACGGTGAATGTATTTCTCGGGAACGTTTTTAATTAGGGACACACTGAATGTATTATGTTACTGTTTTGTATCTTAGCAACCACTGCTTTAGTGTAATCTATGCATGTATTAAAACTGTTGAAGCAGTGATAGCCGTGTGGTTGAACGTTGGACTCTCGAACCGGAGGGTCCGGGTTCAAACCCCGCATTGAAAAATTATGTGCGTATTATAATTTAATTATCACTTGCCTCGGTGAAGGAAAACATCGTGAAGAAACCTGCACACCTGAGAGTTCTCCATAATGTTCTCAAAGGTGTGTGAAGTCCACCAATCCGCACTTGGCCAGCGTGGTGGACTATGGCCTAATACGCCTCACATTGTGAGAGTAGACCCGTGCCCAGCAGTGGGACAGTTATGGGTTGTGATGATGACGATGATTAAAACTGTTACTGGTTTATGTCTGTACGCCTGTATGCCATTGATTGTGTTCACACTGCGTGAAGGCGATTCGGAGGGAATTCTTTTTGCATTAAGTCCGCCTTTATCTCCGTACTTTTGTTTGGTGCATAAAGTTATAAATAAATAATATTTTACTTAGGGCCCGTTTCACCGGTTACGGATAAAGTTCCGGATAGCCCTAGGAACTCAACTCCCATATAAACTACATTTTTTGGCTTCTCAGGTAATCTGATAGAAGTGACAGAGAAAAGTGTTGGTTAAGCTATCTGCCAGTTCAAGTGGCTGTTAGGCGTTATCTGACGGATAAAAAATGTTTCAAGTGGCGTTTCTATAACACATTTGGAATTTGAACTGTAGTACATCATATAATTATAAATCCTACTATTTTCGTTCTATAATGATAAAATTATACTGGAAAATATTAAAAAAGTCGAATTGGATTATTTTGAACAAAAAGTATTTTATTAATTAAGTTTTCAAAATAATTTCAAATGACAATAATTTACGTAGTAAGGTAAAAGTACCATATTCCGGGCTAGTACATTAATCCGTAACATTTTGATTTTTGTCGCAAAATAAGAAAACTGTCCGTAAAATCCATAATTTATTGAATGTCACTACAACTACAGTTCATATAAAATCAAAATAACACGATGTTTGAATATAAATAATCATTCTTAAAGCTGTATCGAGCTTCCGAAGAGTCAGTAGCGGCCCCCGCGACGTTTCAGTACTATGTTGTTAACAGTGAGCGTAAAGCGACAGTGCATTTTCGTAAGGATCTTATATGACACTGCTAAGTTTATTTAATTTAATTTTGTAATATTATTAATTGTTACTTATTAACAGAAGGTTTCAGCGTTATTTCGAGTTATAAAAAACCATATTTTGAGAGAAAATATGACTGCCGGAATTATGTTCACAACAGTGAAACGGTGAACATAAATACGTGCTGTATTACGTAATAAGGGTAAATTAGTATGATGTGTTTATGGATTTTATTCCGAACTGGGGTTAAATACTTACATAAATATGACATAAATTAATTCAGTAATGATAACAGATTAGTGTGACGTAATTACGGTATATGCTTTTTTTAATTATAATTCTTAAAATTGAGTTTGAAATTATGACATTTTATGTTATACTAAAGAATCAATACAGTATGTTATCGAAATTAAATTAAGTTTATTTCAAAAAGTAAATAAGGATAACTATTTATATCGATGTTGTGCACATAATAGTTATATTAACTTTTAATATATTCAGATATTTTATTTTATTTTTTTAATTTAACCTATTTTCTTCAATGCCGTAATAAGGGACAAGAGTTTTTTGCTTATGTCCCATATTCCGGTATACCGTACGGTATTACGTAGTATAGTAATAAGAAGCAGAAACATTGGTTTTCAACATAAAACGCCATTTTAAAACATTTTAATATTATTCACATTTATCATAACTGTAACCTCGATTTTATTTTATATTTTAGGTTTACCTTTGGTAACCAGGCCTGCTCATAGCCCAGCGGCTTGCGTCGATCTTAACTGATCTACAAAGTTAAGCAACAGTGGGTGTGGTCAGTAGTTGGATGGGTGACCGCTAGTGGAAAAAAATTCTGGGGAACTTCCGTGCTTCGGAGGGCACGTAAAGCCGTCGGCCCCGGTTGTTATCATTTGGTAGCAGTCGTTAGGCCATGTCGGAGGCCTTCGGGCGGCATAAAATACTTCCGAAACCATGGGTTGGCCACTAACCCCTCCACCAATCTGTACTGGAGCAGCGTGGTGCTCAGGGTTATGCTCAAGGCCTCCTCAGGTATGAGGAGAGACCCGTGCTCAGTAGTGGTCCATTAATGGGTTGAAGCCAACCAGGCCTGATCTTAATATTATTATGAATTGATGTTCCTTAGAATAGGTAAGTACTCATAACTTATGTTCTTTAAGATTTTTGTCATAATAAAAGTTGTAAAATTGTTTGTAATTTTGAATTTTCGTTAATTATACTTTTTTTTAATTAAATTTTCACGATGGTGATTATTTAGTAAACAGCAGCTCTCATTTTGTCGCAGAAGTTTTATGGTAATTGTTTTTTTTTATTTATCCGAAAGAACAATTATATCGTACTTAATAATTTTAATAAAAGTATAAATTAATACAATTAGGTAGTTTAATTCATTAAATATATTCTTAAAGACATGTATGATGATTTTAGGTCAAAGAAAACGTATGCTAAAGATAGTACGGAATTACGTACAGTGATTGCCGGAATTAGCTCCGACGCCAAATTTTAGTACGGAATTAGAGACAAACGTGAGGTTCAGCAAAATAACAATTATTCCTATAAATTAAAGGCTACGACGCAAAATATTTTTCAACATTTATCTTATAATACCAATCTAGAGAATAAAACAATTTTTATCCCTAGAACCTTCCTACTTTTTCTAAAAACCAACCTCAAAGTCAAAAGTGCCTTAATAGTCCGGAATATGGGACATTTACCTTAGTAACGAAACGCAAAAAGCGACGTTGCCGCTCCGTCAACTGTTAAGTGGCAGATAAATTCCTAGGGCTATCCGGAACTTTATCCGGAACCGGTGAAACTGGCCCTTAGAAGCATGAACCCTACCGTGTTATGCAATTGATCCGACACATGCTTCGGCACTACTCCTAGTTCTTCCCAGTCGTAGTGACCACGGAGGGGTGATGGTGGCCGAGGAGACAGCAAGTTGCTGTCGAAGGTCGATGACGCCACCAAGTCCAAGACAAACCTAAGAAATTACAAATAAATAAATATACGCTTACACACTGATACCCTCGCACTAGGACTCCCTGTGTCGCTGGTGGCATAGACAAACACATCACTAACACCCATGACCCGAGAACAAATATTTATCTGTCACTTAAATGTCTGCCCCGGCCGGGAATCCAACCCGGAACCCCTCGCTTTGCAGGTAGGGTCGCTACCAACTAGGCTACGAGGTCGTCAGTATTATAATAATTATATTTTAAAAATTATCCTCCAAAATAAAAGAATACTTAGTTAAAAATAAGTAGCTATGTAGTTATTATTATTTACGTACCTACTCAACGTTAATTCAATAAATCACACATTCATGAACTAAAAAATGTTTATTATTTTCAGGCTCGTTTGTTGTTCAATGTTTCCCAAATGTTTAATTTTGATGTTTATTTAATACTTTTAGATTTTAACGCGTACATCGATCCTTCCTTTGGAGTTTACGAAAACTCGAATCTACTTACATAATATAAGAGATAATTTTTTTTGAAGATAATACATACGGAACATTCGTGTAAACAAATAGACAATTCGCCCCAAACACGTAGATACGTTACACCCCAACTTCCTCGTTCCGTCGAGGGTAAAAGGTGGTAAAAGTAATCAGGTAAGTCCGTTACCCGACACAAGATGTACCTAACTTACGTTATATAAACATGGGAACAATAACCTAGCCTTTGAATACAAACAATATGAAAACGACATTGACAAATTAGTTTGAAGGGTTGGACAAAACGATCAAAGTTAATAACGTGTTTGTGAAACTATTTCAGCGAATTTCAGCTATTACTTTATTAGGTCAAGATTTTTCTAATTACTATTATAACATTAATGTAATTAAGTACAAATTAGCTTAATTAACGAGCGACGCAATGACGTCACGCGCTGTCCATTATAAAATCCGAAAAATAATCCTAAAGTAATAATGTTTAGGTATTACGATTACAAATTGCAGACTTAATTATGAAGTGGTTTCTGCCACTTGTGATTACTTCTTTGATGATATGGATGAAACTTATCATGAGGTGATCGTATTGACTAGCTACTGCATAGCGCTGTTGCGGCAAAGAATTTGATGTGTGATAAAATGCATTAATTATTCGAATTTAGTCAAAGTACCTAGGTACATAAAATATATAAGAATCGCCAAAACCAACGAGAAATCATGTAAAGTACACTTGCCGAAGATGTATCATGTCTACATATTGTAGATAAGAGAAGAGTATACTAAAGTAATCGTCGGTATCTTAGCACACTGGATATTAAAAAAAACGGCCTACGTAGTTACATGAAAATCCTTACCGATCTCTCTCTATCTGCACTGGTGTTTGCTGACGCCGAGGAGACACAGTAGGGCTCCGTTGTAAGTTGTGTAATACTTCTACTTCTCTGTGTGGCTCAACTGGACTTGGCACTTTCTCAGGAGACCGCACTTCTGTCAAGGTCAACGCAAATCCAGAAGCTTCCTTCGATTTACTTTCTTGATCGCTCTTCTTATTAAAATAGTCGTATAACTCACTCAGCGACTTTGACTTTAATTTAGCCTTGTGGTACTCAGCAGCCACTTGTTGCTTTCGAGGTTTATTGTTAATAATCGGAAGGGGAATTCCACTCTTTTTTATAGGCTTCATTCTAGTTTCCCTCTCCATTGCTTCTCTCTTTATTTCGTTGACTTTACCTATTAATGCTTTGGAGCTGGGTAAAACCTCTTCTATATTTGCTTTTTCCAAACAAGGAACATTTTGGTTGTTATCATCTTCACTAGTCAACAGGTTGTCACTATCCGGAGTCCGAATTTTGACACTTTCACCACCAAATCTCACTTTTTTAACAACTACGTCGGAATCTGCCTCCGATTCTCTATCACTGAACTTTAAGAGATATCGATCAGAACTTTCACCATCATCATCACTCCCAGTAGTTTTTTCAGATTCCGTTTCATTTTGCTCCAGAACTGTCATTGTGATTGCCGTATCTGAATCAAACTTAATTTCAGTTTCAATTATTACTTTGGCGAAATTATTCGCATTAAAGGGCATCCTGTATGAATCTTCGGAAGACGTGTCAGTAGACAGACGTAGAGGTGTTGTGACTTGGCCGTTAAACACTTGATTTATTTTAACCATTTGATGTCCGTTGTTATCTCGATAATAACTTTTTCTCGGGGCATAATAAACGTCGAGCGAGTCTTCATCATACAAATCACATAACCAACGAAATTTATCTTGCACCCTGGGATCTAATCTTGAGAAAAACGACATGTATTCACGGGGTGAACAGATCCTACGAAGTTTCATCAGGGATCGTAACGCTACGTCCCTATGAATAGAGTCAAAAAGTTTTTCACCCAACACTTTGAAAACAGGAAGCATATCTAGATCTTGTCGTCTTTTCAATATGCCGATCACTGACGGAATAGACAAAATTAATCCGGTAATAATATTCACTTTCATATCAAAATCTGCTGAGTTAGGTCTTATGTTATTGTACGAACACTTATCTAAAATGGATCTTGCAACACATTGGGGGTCCTCGCAGTGGTTACTGAAGGCCTTGAGTGCATCTAACGCCGCCTTTCTAACGTTCGGAGAACTATGTCCCAAGTTGTCAATCACTTGATCGAAAGGAAAAGAGAGTGCGTTTCCGGAGAGTGGCAGAAGATCTGCGAGAACTCTGAGAGCGTGTAGGCGTACTTCCCATTCCGGGTGGGTGAGGCGATCTCTGATGGCTACGTAGAGGAGTTGCACGTCCAGGTCTGGGGGCAGGGCGCGGGCTCGTTGCACGCGGTCCCAGAGAGGCGCGAGCGGTGGCGGCGGTGTTTCAGGTAGTTGCATCGTGGACTGGCTGCGAGGCGAGCGGCCGCGCCGCCTAGCGCCCCGCAACTGGGTTAATGATCGGACGGTAAGCCACACCGGCACGCCGCCCCTGACCAATCGATGGTAACATGCACCCACGTATAAAAACCTACATGCCTTTAGGGGTTCGTCTAGTCTAGAGTATAAATTAGCCCTTTTATGAAAAAATGACGTAGCTGTAAAAACGCAGTAGCTATAATATGGTAGAAATATCACTACTTACGGCAATGTTTAGTAATTTGGTATACAACGTGACCGGGATCGAATAAGAGACAATTTCGGGATGAATTGTAATTTCTATGTAAAATTGTTAATTCCTCTTTCCACCTCACAGCTGCAACACTTTCAATGTAATGTGCATTTCTTGTGTACATATGTCCTTAAAAAACAATAACTTAAACGTGTGTGGCACCACATGTTTGCAAATTAAGTAAAACCAAATGGTCGAGTCGAGTATTTCGATTAGAAGAATACAAAATTCTGCAAATTATAGATCACTATTAATTGACTATAAGTACATAATAATAGCATGAACGATCGATCGATCTTAAGTCCCAGTAAAACTATACCTACCCAGTGATATTTTTATGTTGCACATAATATGTAATAGGGTATTACTCCGACGTGCATACAAAACGCTGCATGCTCGTTTGCTACCTTAATACCATAAAAAATAACAATAACTAAATATTAGCGCCTGATTGAAATCCAGTAGCACTATAGTTCTAGATGCCTTGCTAACGCATTGATGGCCGAGAAAAAACGAGAAACCCGATAAATTAGAGTTATTAGAGTCACGCTCCAAGTCCACTCTATTACATAACGAGAAAATCCCCTGCGTACCTCATTCATCATTCATTCATCGCAACCCTTAACAGTCCCACTGCTAGGCACAGGTCTCCTCGTAAAATGTGAGGGGTAGAGGCTACCACGCTAGCCAAGTGCGGTTTCCTCACGATGTTTTCCTAAACCGAAGCGAGTGATAATTACATTCTAAATGGAACATAATTTTCAAAAATTAGAGATGCGTGCAGGATTTGTACCAAGCCCCCCCGGTTCGGAAGTGCAACGTTCAAAACACTCGGCTATGACCATATTAATTTATGGCTATGACTGCGTGCCTACTGAGGACTCAGGTATCCGTATAATATCGCGAAACGGACATAATAATTTTTAATAGGACTCTGGTCAATAGAAGCGGAAGACTGCTTATCGATTGGGAAACACTCAATTTTCTAGATTCAAATCCAGCTAAAAGGGTACCCTTGCCTTGGAACCTGTGGTCACTGTCGTGAAGCGAAGGAGGGTGTCCTTATTAGTGTTTTGTGGGTGTCCTACTCCTACTTAAACGTGTATCATAAATAATTATGTAGTAAATGTTAGAAAGGTCTATAATCTATGGTCGGGATTTGTTATAGTTAATTTGAGAACATTTTTATTTCAAAGTAGATGTGACGATCCTATTGCGTTATAGTAATTAAATATTATGTATTATAACAATATTTATCTCTACCATTTCCTTTGTAAAATTTCGCATAATTTATTGTCATTTTCTAAACAAAGAACTGTCATAAAATATTTTTACACTTGGCAGCATTTAATCGAGTTAAGTCAAGGTGTCAAGAGTTCCAAGACGAGTGAGTTGTCAATGTCATTGTTGAATTGTTTGTCATTGTCAAATCTGAAATCAAAATTGAAATTCAAATCCGCCATCGCTAGTACTGTACTGATTGTTTTATTGTATTTCTTGTTTAAAAGTTATTATGATATTTACCTAATATAAACTTTTTTTAAGTCGCCACTAAAACGATATAATACTTGACAAAGAATATTCGCTAATTACATCACAAAGAACACTATTTTAGCGAAGCAGTTCTATGAAGGTGACAGTGAAAAGTAAGTACTAAATATCTGGTGTCTTTGTGAATTCTACAATCTACATGATTGCTGATGATGGTATTGAGTGGTACCGTAAAATAACGTTTTAGGTTGGACTGGTGTGGCGACGTGGCGTTGGGTGGCGAACGACGACAACTGTGGCATCTGTCGTATGCCATTCGATAGCTGTTGTCCCGACTGCAAGCTCCCCGGGGACGACTGCCCGCTCGTTTGGGGTGCCTGTTCTCACTGCTTCCATATACACTGCATCGTAAAGTGGCTCCACTCGCAACCGCAGCAGCAGTGTCCTATGTGCAGACAAGACTGGAAGTTTAACAATAAGTAAATGTAAGTAGCCATTTCAAACACTTCTATGCTTAAAAGTGTGTTTTATTGGACCGAAAATTAACTAATACGTACACTAATGTTTCCCTCAATATGTGTTTCTTACGAGTGATTACTTCCTAGCCATTACCTTATAAACATGACAATGTTCACAATCCTATGAGAAATATAGTTATATAGAATTTGGAGTGAATATATTGAGTGTTGAGTGCAAATAATTGATGATTAAATTGGATTGCTATAAAAGACTAAAAATACTTTGTGTGTCTATTGTTTTGTCTAAGATATTGTCCCGTGTACCAGCTTATGCCACAGGTAAATTATTAATAATAATTTTTATTGTAGTCAATCATTAACTTATGCTATAAAACGTAGTGGTTATATTCTTTTTGTTATATTATGTAAAAGGAAAAGGTAAAAAGCAAAATTCAGACATACTTATTATAATTAAACTCTATTCTGAATTCCCCTTAATGTGAATCATGCCGTTCTCCCACTCACCTTTTCACTATGACTCCAAGTGATATATGTATATACACACTGAGAAGGTCTTGGCAAACTCATTATCTTGGAACACAAATATTGCTCCAGTCCAAATGTGACCTGGCAACTGAAGAATAAGATATATAAATATGACTAAGCATTGATGTTATTGAACATAATTTATGTTATCTGCGTTTTATAAATGAATTAGTTACTTTACTTGTGGCTATGCCCGCATGTGATTCTGAAAACAACAAAATACTGTTAAATTAACCCAAGTCGTATTAGTATGGATGGTTCTAATATTTTTTTTAATATTAACACTCTCATACTCCCACACTAGAATTCCCTGTCGCAGGTGGGATGGTCAACACAGATAACACTTCACTAACACCCATTACCTGAGAACAAACATTTATCTGTCACATAAACATCTGCCCCAGCTGGGAATCAAACCTGGGACCCCTCACTTTGCAGACAGGGTCACTACAAGGTCCTCATTTGTTTTTGCCATAAATATTATCTTTAGGAAACCAGAAACACTTTCCGACAATAATAACTTCTTTTCTTCATAACAAGATAATAATAACATCTTTGATGTTATATTGTAGGTCCCTAGAGTCTAGTACAGCATAGTAATCTGTACATTTGTGGAATTTATTTTGATGTAGTAATAGGTTTTAAAAAACAACTACTTCAGCCTAGTTATTGTTGATTATTATTAGTTTCAGTGATAAGAATTTACAGCAATGGTTAGTTGCTGTCATCATAATGTTTTTTTATTTTTTATCTTAGCTCCATACACTTAAAGAACTTAAACTTTCATTTACCATTATGAAGTTATTATATTACACCTGCATGAAAATCCGCACAGTATGTTCTGCAAATTATTGCATTCAAACATACTCACACTTTGTTTTATACCATGTAATTATTATGTTATTTCCTTCGTGGCCGGCAACGCGTTGGTGACGCCCCTGGTGATGCCAATGTCAATGGGCGATGGTGATCACTTACCATCAGGTGACCCGTCTGCTCGTTTGCCTGCTTAGGCCATAAAAAAAATTGTAAAATGTTGCAACACGTTAAAAGTAGTTACTACTTACTGCTTACCTACTTAACTGAGTAGTAGAATAGACATAAATCTCTATATTTAGACGTAAGACTTCCTGTTTGCTAATCACCCAGGTACCTGTTGTTGTTTGTGGTAAAACAATGGGTGGTTGGCTTCTTTCAAAAGCACATAACAATTGATGCCATGCAATATGGCGTGCGCCGCAACGGTAGTCCGTATTGTGCTCGCTCTCACACCAAACAATCACTTTCATAAACCGACCCGTGCAGTCAACTGACCCTAACTAATTATAGACTGCAATAACGTCAATGGCTGAACGTGCAGACGAGCTGATGGTAAGTTGCTGCCGACGATTAACTTATTTTTGGTTGATTTTAAGGGGAGACTGGCAAGTAAAGAGTTTTACGAAAGTGCTCGAGAACCGTCGAGATTAAAAGGTCGAAAAGGCCAGCGATTAACAGAATGGTCCTCTTGTTATAACTTCATTCGTTGTTGAGCAGGGTATAATCATGGGAGGTTTTACAATCAGAAAATAACCGATTGCCGAAACACCACATGTTAGAGTATAGTCAGGGTCTCTTCTCTTAATTGAAGATACCTGAGCTTTTCCAATGCGGATTCGTGGATTAATGCCCAAACTAGATATCATATACTCTTAATTCTTATGCTACCCGAAGTTGCCCGATATGGCTTATCAACTGTTAATGTCGCAACAAACAGGTATGACATCTTGAAACTGACTGACTGCCGAAGTACGGATACGCTCAAGAATGTTATGCCGTAATAGTCACCCTTCGAACTATCGTAACGGTCTTGGGGCTGGCACTTAAAAATGAAAACTAAAAAAACTTGGTATAATATTAATCCCCATCATCATTAATATCGTTTGATCATGAGCTGAACAATTATTTCCAGTTTAAGTTACAACTATGTTGGTGTCTGCAGCTGTTCCATCAAGGTTCCAATTATGAAAATTACTGCCTTTATATGAGCTTTGTAGCTTATTTTTTACGTTCATCTGCATTCTTGCGCGCAGTAATAATTTAAAGCGGCTTTAGAAAATTTTTGATTCTGAAACAGGTCGGAGCAACATGTTTCAAAATGTTAGTAATTTATATTTAAATTATTCGCGCTATCAATTTATCTGGTCCTTATGAATAAGTCAACTGGTGCGAATGCTGATTTTACTTAACATTTAAATGTCTCCAGACTAAAATTAATTAACATAATTACACTGACTGCATTTGGCGGAACGGCGGGTCAAAACTATTGCAAGGTGAAGTCATTATGTATGTTAATTTAAGGATTAATAAGTAAATAATTAATGAAGACGAAACATGTTCTAAGCTAGCTAGAAGGTCGCAAAGTCCGAACGCAGTCCGATGTGAGCTAGAGATGTTAGGGTTGTCAAATAATAGATATATTTGGTAATTGTTATTTGCCGCACATTTCTAAGAAAAAGTTAGAAATGCATATTGTAAACACGCACATTCTCTATATTTATGTAAAAAAGATTAATTTGTTCTTGCTAATACATATTTTTTATAAACCGAATGAAATGAATTAAACTTAAATATTTTACAAAAAATAATGAAGGAATTAGTTTTTTAACATTATTGTTAACGTTTTAAAAATGATGTAGTTTATATTTAAATGATGGACGAAATATTTGATAGTATCCAAAGGCGCTTGCTAGCCGTAGCCCTATTAGACACTGGCCGGTTGAGTCAGTCGGTCGCATTACACTACACGAGCTCGCAGTAAGCGCAGAGCGACGACGGGGGCGGTCGTGTCGATCGCGCGCTCAACGCTCGCGAGTGTCGTGACTTACGTGATGTTAGTGTAACCGCGCTCATTATACTATAGTGCCCGTGTTATAGTATTGTAGGAGTGACTCTTCGCTCAAGAATGCTGATGGTTCAGACGAACGCGCACCCCATGAATACTAACAAGCTCAAAGGTCCGCCGCCTGTACCACCGCGGCCCAGCCAGAGCATGGTAGCCGAAGCACTCGCCAAAACCAGAAAGGCCGTGGCGGATTCGAAGGCATCGTTGACTAAGTCTCGCACCTTGTCCAATAAGGAACCCATTCGGACCAAGTCTAAAACTTTGGAAAGATGCTCGGCTACCAGTCAACCTGTAGTATCGCCTAGACAGAACGGCTTGGCGCGCGTAAAGTCGTTTATAAAAGATGTTATCAGTGACCGCAGCTCGTCCTCGGATGAGAGGAAGTCAAGTGGACAGAATTCCAGAAGGAGTTCTAGCGACAGCAGTTCACTACATGGTCCTGCATCTTACAAGAAGTCCAACGAATCGCTCAACTCGAAGGCCGTCAAAACTTGTAAGCAAATATTAGTGCGATCTCTATCAACCTCGAATAAGCTAGACCAGGATTCTAAATGTAAGGTTAATAAGTCATCGAGTTTCGCAGAGAAAACATTTCCCCTGCGAAAAGCACCCCCGCCACCGCTGTCTCCCAAACCTAAGTTAAAGCCAATGAAACCTTTGCCACCTCGTAAAAATTCTGTCGATCGATGTATAGAAAAAGTATCTCCTGAAATGACTTATTCATTACCGGTAGACGCGAAGCCCACGCAAACTGTCGTTGCTGAGGCGCCTTACGCTACCGTGGAGGAAGTTCAGGAATTCGACGACAGATTGCGAAGTAGCCCATCAAAGCAAATCAACAACCTTTCCGGTACACAAAATACGGTTGATAGTTCCAAGCGATGTAAAGATGAAGTTGTAAATACAAATAACAACTCCTTAGAGAGGAAAACGTCGAGAGTGACAGAGATGCTCATTTCAGAAATTATAGCGAGTAGAAACAATAATAAGGATGAGGCTCACACTGTTATAGATAAGGGCAAAGGGAATGCGTTCAATGGTAATGATTCGCCCGAGATTGAGCTGATGAAGGACATGAGTAACCACGAGATGTTAATTTACGAGCTGCAAACGATGCGGTCACAATCTAATGTCCATGAGAACATAAATTCGATTGATACGTTTGAAAAGAACGGGAATTGTGACTCGGAGGATTCTGAACAGAATTATGCGATGTCTTCCGTTACCAGCGGGAATACGGACGATGACCAAGCTTATGCGTACATTGTGGATGATGACCTAAAGTCAAGGTTAGACGTTCTGGCACTTAATATTAACTTTAGTCCCAAAAATTTTTATTGTTTTCCTTACAAATTATTTCTAAATTTAACCTGTTTAGATTTTCTAAAAATCTACACATGTGCTTATTACTATCACCCAGTTCAATTGCATTCGTTCTGAACATAATATACACGAATTATTGCAATCGATTATTCTTGATACAACGATAGTCTAATGCTTATCCATGAGCATACCCTGTATGCATGTTTCTCCGTCGGGAATTTCTTCACCAAAACATAGGTAATTGATTTCTAAAACATTGTGCTTTGTTGTTGTTTCGAACTTTTCGTGTTGACCAATTCAACAAGAAAAGTTCGAAATTCCTGCAGGATTCTTAATGTTCCGCACACTGAATATAATTTAAATTTCTAACTCTGTCGTTTGTGATAACAATGTTGACAAACATAATCCAACTGTCTTTGAAATGCCTCGATGTAACTCCGAATTGAAAGTTATTTTACAAGTGATGAATGTCATTCTGTGTTTACATGTTCAGTCGTATGTCAAACCGGTAGTTTTGAGTCAAAAGGTCGTCGGCGACTCGGACCCGGTTACATTGTTGTCCGGTTCGCCCAAGTTTCTAGGTCATCTGTGTAGTAAGTGTTCAACTGCGTAGTAAAAGTAAAAATGGCAATAAACTGAAAGTTGAATCACATAGATGTATCGTAACTATGTAGTTACATACGCTTTAGCAGTTTAAACATAGAACACAAAGTACACAGTAAGAAAGTATGGAAACATTTCATGACAAGTGATGTGTTAATAAAAAATATAAGCATAACGACCTCATTTTGAAAGAGGAGGTCGTCATAGAATTTTAAAAGTTCTAATTATGAAATAGAATTTTCAGTATTTTATGTTTAATTGTGTGATTTCTTTTCGAAAATACTTTACGAGCAAAAACCAGAAAAAAGAAGAGAGAAAGAGAAATTCTATTATTTTCCAACATTTAATTTTTTTGCGTGAAAAGGTAACAGACAGAGTTACTTTCACATTTATAATATTAGTAAGGATCTGTTCGATGTCTGAGTAATCTGGATAAGAGCTACTGATAAGAATCATGGCACAGTCACCATTAAAACTAAAGCAATTATGTTATATACTGGAAATGTTACAAAACTATTGTAGCAACTAGTTAATAAATAGTTATTACTCAAGCAATTAGTGAGAAATACTTTTATTGCCCACTTTAACAGTATTTTAGTAATCTGATATCGCGGTTTCATAGTCTAATCGTTTTAGTTGTTTAGGTAATTTAATATTTAATTGATTTTGAATAAAGTTTAATATTGCGCGATATCCTATTGATTTAAAAGTGGGTCACCAGTTTGTCTTCGCGTTGCTAATATAGGTATGTTTGGAATTGGAACTATGTGCATATTTAAGATTAGTTTAATAAATTGCCTTATTGTAGACTAATAGGTGTAAACTTACCTTAGCTGATGGTTCGCCATTAGATATGTCTCAAAGGAATAGAAGAATAGTATAGTTGTATTAATAAAACTAGTTTAATGTAGGTGTAAAACTGTAGAAAATTCCCTGGATATACATTAAACTAGTTTATTATACTCCAGGGATATGAGTCCACTATCCCGCAAATAGAAATGTGATGTAAACACCTCATGATCCCTTTCTAAGACAGATTAGTACAGTTTTGGGTTGATAATGATGAATACGTTACGAAAGTTTTATGGCTATGACAAAAATGTATTACCTACTGTTATTTTGTACGCTGCATGAATTCGGCATGGAGGTTTTTGTAGGCAAAGGTACATAATGATTTCATTTACTTACTTCTAGAAAAGTTCTTTCATCCGTTGATTTTAGATTTATTAAGTTTTATTTACGGAAACCCTGCATGGACAGTATCCATAGTAAAAAAATGTGTCAAATACACTTTTGTAATACATACTTTTATTTACGTTTTTTACTTATGTTAAGTAATGATACACAACGCATACATTCACACACACGAACAAACGCACACACGCGCACGCACACACACATATATTCCTAATTGCTAACGTCCCAACAACGTTATCATTGTCCACAGACTACGTAAGCAGTTTCGGGCGATCAGCACGATGTCGCTGCAAGGGATGCCGCCGTTGCCGAAGAGCCTAAGTGGCTTCGCTGACGGCGAGCCCGAGGCGGAGCCCCCCAGCCCCAGCCTGGAGAACCCCCCGACGGACCTCGAGTCTCAGCTGGTGCATTTAAAGAAGGAAATGGTGAGTGTATGATATTCTCGTACGTGAAATAAGAGGTTGGGATTTGACTGCTGATGATAGTCTGCTACGTAGATTTAACAAACCTTGTAATGCTTTGAAAGTTGCGGTAAGTAATAGCGTATGAAAGGCATGTGTTTTGTGGTCGAAAAAAATCCATAGCCAAACAATCAAAATCATTTGAGGCAGAATTATATGAAGTACACTTAAGTATCTCCCATATTGATCATGGAACCTCTGACCAATTTGACTCCAATAAAATGAACCAATCCGCAATGGACCAGCGTGGTGGAGTATGCTCTAGGCTAGGCCTCCTCAGGTATGAGGAGAGACCCGTGCTTAGTAGTGGGCCATTAATGGGTTGAAGCCAAAATGCATTGGTTCCCAGCCGACGCTGGAAGAGTAACTTTCACCCAACCAAAGAATAACGTTACCACCGAAGAAGATGCATTTGTTTATCTCGTATGCAGAGTTAGTCATATCATCTGGTCCATATTTCCCAAACTGTAATCATTGTATATCATCGTAATCTCTGCTCGTAGGTGTCTTTCCCTGATCAGAACTCTGGCCACCTTCGCCTAGCAAGCAAGTTTATTAGAAATTGGGCTACGTGGTCGTGGAATAACATAATTATGCGTTAGTTTTGTAATATAGGTCTCATTCTTGTAATTAAGAACGGAGATGTTAAATTGTTTAGATTACTAAATTTTTCCTGTTAATATAATCAAACTAGAACACCTTATTTTATGGACGCAGTTGCCTATTAAACTCAACTATCTAGTGACTTGGCGATGTTATAATATCTACATCACTAAACAAGCCTAATGTTACAGATGATATAGGTAATATCTAGAATTCCTAAGCTAGTAGAAAAAACACCTATGCTACCTTTTTTTCGGTCTGTGCTTTGAACGTCACGTTTGATGCGTTATCGATAGATAGCAGTCGTTAATGCTTGATGAAAGAACTGGCATTCTGTTGACTAACGTGTTAATAAAATTGGCGGTAAAACAACGTGGTGGAATTAATTGGTGGAGTGTAGTTAACCACAGATTTGATTCCACTACATCATTGGACCAATATTGCTAATATGTGGGTACCTACTAGTACAATTTACATTTGGAAGTGTGCCGTGACATTCGACTACATGACCATCTGGTGCGTTTTAAAAATAATAGTTTGTCTATGGCATGCCCATACGTGCCCGGACTGTCGTTTTTTTTTTTCACTTCACAATAGCTTGCACGTGCTCTACTTGTAATCTTCGTCTCAAAATATCTGAAGCATCCGAGGGTTGCTGCAGCAAAAAATTAAGATAAAAAACCTACAACGACGTATGTATCGGTCCCGGCTTGGATAGGGTTCCGTGATGTGAATGTCTATAAAAAATATATTCCGTTTCCTTTATTCATTACCCTTCTGTAAATTATGAAACAAGGACTTTTCAAACACTTAATATTTTTGGCTTTGAAACTACGTATTAAAATTTGGTTAATTTATACTCAAAAAGCATAATTATATTTTTCCTAAGATAGTGCGATACATTTATTTCCCATAAATCATATTTTTAACGGTATACGTATGTAAAAGTAAAAGTATTCAATGAAGTATTTATGTAGAGCGTACGGGACGGACAGACAGACCCGGCGAGTAAAGCTAGAGGTTTTATCTAATGCTGAACCCTGAAAACGTTGACCTTCCTCTCTCAACCCCTCGATACCTACCAGTGCATATTGATCTCTATGCGGATATGATAAGAATAACGCTATGCAGTTTGGTTGCACAACGACATTCTTACGTCATTCGTAAGGAAGCTTTAAAGCAACTTGTTCATTATCTCGGAAGTCCATCTTAATATATTATATATTTCTTGTGTGCGTGTGTATGTGACTGAACTCCTCCTAAACGGCTTGACCGATTTGGTTGAAATTTTTTGTGTGTCTTCAGGTGGATCCGAGAATGGTTTAGATTCACAATTGGACCCGGTAGGTGGCGTTGCTGTCGATATATCACTAAAACATTTTTTAATTATAAAGCGGTACGAAGTACGCTGGGACCACTAGTATTATTATAGTTATCTCTTTTTTACCAATATAATATTATGTACCAAATAAGTATGTAGACTAGGTGATATTAACTATCTTTACTTAAATGATTCTTCCTTTCGCCGTTTCTTCTCATCCAATATAAAGCATTTTTAAGCACTCAGTGTTTTTAAGCACCTATGCGATACCTTAATAAATAATAATTGATTGATGATGATGATGATGATCGACCGATTTGAGCAACTGCGACCGGTCGGCAGTTAGATGAGTGACAAAATAGGGATGTATTAAACTTTTAATTTTCTCATAAACGCTGCACATGTCCTACCTGTCTTTTAAAGGCATACGCCGCGCCGCCGCCGTTTACGTTATCCCGTAAATAGACGTTATAAAAACTAGATGCCGTTTGACACCGAAAATAGCTTGCCACCCCGCCCTTATGTGGTGCATAGTTGCATTGAACAACTTGTGTTCTGTTTCGTATACCTATCACTGACGATTTTTTCCTACTACGAGTATAAGCATGTCTAGCCGAAGAAGAAGTCTGAACGAAGTAACTTACTGAGAGGCAGATAATCCGATGCTACCTATACTACTCTCTACGTACATAAATAACAAATACGCTAAAAAGATCGGATATCTTAATATCCGAAAGTCGAATCATTCTGGAAAGTTTCAATCAATGTAATATGCATGTAGATCCTAATAAATCAGTTGGCTCTCCAACCAGATCTTGGCTAAACGCGGCACGGAAATAGTTTACCCGCGATCTGAAGCAACGCCGGTGATAGCCAACGATAAAGCTGAAAGTTTAAACGTCTGTTTTCCCAACTATACGGCCATCTGGTTTTTTAAGGTCCGCAGTTACGAGGAAACGGAGGTTGGGTTATCTGTTTGGCCTAGTTCTGACATCTAAATTGAAATGGTAAAAAGTCGATTCAATGGAATAACCAGAAGCAGTGTGTAAAGGTCGAATCGTAATCGATGCTACGCTGCTTCTGTGCGAATTTGTGGAAGGTTATCTGGACAACCCGCTGCGCAAACTCTTAATTGCCTCCAACAAAACTATATTTCCGTTCTCGGTCTAGACAGGGATATCTACTGTTAGTGTATAGCACTTTTGAAAAATTAAAAAAATGTAAATTCGCATCAAATCATGCTGAATTAGAAATACTTCTCTTACGCTCAAATGTCAATGTAATTTTATGACATGCATGACCGGGTGCTACGCTCAAGATTGGCTCCAGGCAAGGGAATATCTCAACGGTTTACATTACAGCGGCTAAATTTATTGCATGTATAATTTACTTAGCATTATAAAAGTGTGTAGGTATTTAGTTTTTCTTATTATTCATTTATTATTATTATACATATAGATAAAATTATTTAAACTATTTATAGTTACCCGCTCTGCGGTCGAAATTCGACCGTAATATATTCTGTCAAAGGGTTATTTGACACTGACTCTATGAACGATGACACTATGACACATTTCAAACGTCGTCGTCGTGTCAAACGCGAATATGGCAGTGAATAGAGTAACTTATATTAGTGTGTCTAATGTTTTATTTATTCATTGAATGTATTTTTTATGCATTATTTAAAAAAAAAAATAGTATTCTGCACTCCTTCTCTATGTAAACCTATAAATGTGCAAAATTTCATACTCCTCCGTCCGCGCAATTTTCGTAAAAAGAGGTACTAAGTATTTGCTTCACGTATTAATAATTATAATAGGTTACATTACATTTTTCTTGCTCGTCTAATCATCAACGATTACGGTAGAACTCGCATAACATCTCATTATCCACTGGCCGCACACAACCACCGCGGCGCGTCGCGACCGGTGACGCAAAACCTGCACCACTCGTAATACGATGCATCATCTTCACACTCACATGCGCATCGAACACGTGATTATCATATGAACTTAATTTGATTACGTCCGACTGTGGGTTAAGTGTGTAGACAATTATAACTGCTATAGAGCTAAAATATGACCCAAAAGGCATTTTGATTTTGTGGTGGTAGTCTCGGGTGGTAGGGTTTTGAACCCGGTTGGGTTGGCTAGCCACCAATTTGCTGAGGAAACCTCCATAAGAGTCCTCTCTATTGTTCTTACATGTGTGAAATTAAGGTATTCATATGATGTACATACGTCGGTGAACACCTGCGCGAATGGGCCATTGCTTTTAGGGCCTGGCACGCGTCCCTAACAGCTGTTCGTGTGTGTGCGTCAACGACCGCATTTAAACTTAGCAGAGGTATCTGTATTTGTTCACTTGTTTAAGTTTTTAACTGTTGATTTAACTAGTGTCCAGAACTTCAGAAGTAATCATAATAATGTATAATTAAAGTAAAACCAGGCAGCAAATGGACATCCATTGTTATGCGTGAAATTCGTCCGTATAGATTTTTTGTTCTATTAAACACCGACTTCAGATTATTTCGCAAATATTTTAATAGCTGTCAGCAGGACATCTGGTGTTACTATACGCAGAAATATAAGGTAATTTAACAGTGTGGTAAATTACCAGTAATGTATCCAATATTATCTTCACATTCTGGTCTAAACGTACTGGTCATTTAGCCGAAAGTTCGACATTTGCATTTTATGGAGGAAGTGACACATCAAATTGGCCCTTATACGGCCAAAAGGCGTCGTTAGTTTTGCCAGGTGTGTCTCGACATTTAGAGATGATGTACTTTGAGTATACGTAGGTGGTCATTTAGCTTCACTTAACCACTGTGACGAAGTATGTTTCGTATTTAGCATTTTACACAATGCACAGTATTCATGTTTTATGTACAGAGACTTTTAATTAAAGTGCACAGATTGTTTTATGCACGGAGACTTCAATCAATCATCGTTGTATGTGTCGGAAGGTAAGTGTGCTAGATTTTTACTGAGAACAGTTATAATGACATTTGTGAGCAGACATGGAAGAGTTACGGAATGCTGGTTTTTGGAATGTAAAAATTTGAGTAAGTTTTATTTTAAGGAGTGTGTTTATGTTTTCTTTTTCTGAATTTGATTTCTTAAGTTTTATGTTTAATTTCAATGTCAGACCATAAGGTCTCCTCAGTCTCCACATTTTCTTACATACTCAGAGGATACTACACACAAAAAGTATTATTGATAACTTTTTAACTGTGTATGTTTACAAAAAGTTCGTGAAATCACATGGACGTGTGAAAACTTACAATGTGTTGTCTCATAAGCCTGTTTGAGGGACACCCGTGCCTTCCAATTGCATAGAATCAATCAGGTATCTTTCCAATGCCGGAAAGTATTGCAAACATTGATCGCGTTGATTGTGTCATGCAGTAGGTATCTATTAAACAGGTTTCACGCCAATTATCGCGCACACGCAGCCGGTCAGCCTTGAAGACCTTGTAATATTTCGCATCCTACACTCTGTGCCGGTGCTCGCTCCTTAGCGATATCTATTGTTTATCGTCGATATGGCCGTGGATCTGATAAAAACGTATGCGCCGGGGTTCGCTATTATTTTTGGCCTTCATTGTTCTCGGCTCTGACGTATGATTTGTTTTGAATTCGGATTGATCTTTGTGGTTAACGTTAGTAATCGTGCTTCCGAATGACTTATCGATAATTGATTTGACGATTTTTGTTTATCCTAATGGATTCATTCAGTTGAAAATACGGGCCTAGGTCATAGTTTTATGAATGACTGCTAATGGTAAATTTTGAGTGTTTCCGTACTCAAATCAAATTATTTCAGAGATCTTACGATGACATAAGAACTATCTTACTGCAAAATTGATTGCTGGTAGGCTTGTGGTATTATACATTGCAATCATGGGGGGAAGTAAGTGGTCAGTAATGGACCCCTAATGTTTCGATATCAAATTCACTGTCCATCCATCCATACTACTGACAATACTGACATCATTATTGTGTCATCAAACTAGATAATATTGTTAATACTCGGACAAGGTTTTAAGCTTAGATTATCTACTCTTTGGTGACACAAGATACAAGATTGGTGTAAATAACTGGAAAATTCAGTTGGCAGTTTCTCTTTCTGCCCACACTTTAAAAACTGTTCGATGAATAAATCAGCGATGAATAAATGAACGGCCGTTTTATTTTAATTTCGCATAGTAACATTTTGCGTTTGGACTTTTTATTCGGAAACCGGGCGTTAAATTAAGGTTAATTCATGCGCACTGATTGGTTGTGAGTTCCGATTCGATTAATGTTGAGATTTTTATAGAAATCTTTTTTTGCTTTCGGAGTATTGGAGTATAAACGTGCGCTTCAAACTTTTTGTTTAATATTATACCCACCAAATATTTATTGATATTCTATCGGTACATCCATAATCCTGTAGTCAGTTGCCTAGCAATATTTTATAGATCGTTAGTACTTTGCATACTACTTTAGAGATTATTTATAGATAGATTATTGGAAACGGCTCTTATAGATTGAAGGAGACGTCAATTCCTTACCCGAGAATAAACATTTTTCGCAATGCTAGTACCAATTAGGATCACCGATGGTGTAATATTATTCCATTATTGTTAACAAATGTACCTCTTTTATTTCCTCAAAAGTTTGGAAAACGTACCAGAGCAATCAAATTTTCTCATTATTCACGAGGCTGTGTGGGCGAACTCGATATGATACGTGCGAGACGTTTTTCTACAACATCGGCAATAATAACTATTCTATTTATATAACTTTGAATTCATTTGTATTCGTTACGTATGGTGTTGTAAAATGTTAAAGGTCTCTTGTCTGTTGGTATTAATTCTGCCTGGAGACTGGAGATAGAGGTTTTGGGATCAATCACGTTTGACATTTATGTGACGCATAACAGTTGTTGAAACCTCGATTATTTTTTGTGTCTTTATTGTGTGTAATGAGTGAGACGAGAATGGAATGGAATGGAAGAGATTTGAGCATCAGTAGATGTAAAAAGGGTCTGTAATTGTCCCCAGCTTCCTTCTTGTAACGCGCTGGTTACCATTAAGGCTATGACCATTCAATAACGATAATTTAATATTAAAAGAGATTATTTCTGTCTTCTTTCATGTCTGGCAACGCATTGGTGTCTAATGGCCACGTTTACCACCCACAGGTGACTTGTCTGCTAGGTTTTAGCTAAGTAAATAATTATACAAAATTTCTTAAGTACCACAAAACGAATTTTATAACCTTTGTATCGTACAATCAATAAGCACACCTACTGACATTAATAGCAATAACACACTCGTAAACAACACAAATAAAAAACCCGATGAACACAATGTCCGCAATCGACATTCGTGTTGCAATGTTTTACAAAGTAGATGGACGCTAATCGTTAGTTGTATAATAGTAAAAACGTAATGTATCGAATATCGATATCGTCAACGATATGAACTTACCTAATTCGGTTATTGAACAACGATTTTCGTTGCTTAATATGTATGTATATCGATATTGTTTTAGATAAGTACAACTCGTTCGAAATTGGTTTCATTCTCCTCTGTTCGCAAAAACTGTCTACGAAGCGGGAGGTTCTAGGTTGGATTCCCGGCCGGGGCAAAAATTTACGTGACAGATAAATGTTTGTTTTCGGGTCGTGGGTGTTAGTGATGTGTAATTTGTGTTGTCCATGCCTCACGCGACACAGGGAATCCTAGTGCCAGGTATGTGTGTGTACTGTGTAGGCGTTTTATTTCCTCTTATCGTACGGAGCTGACATTTTACATATTATTGCTTTACGGAAGGTTTACGTTTACGTTGACGGAACATTTTCAATTTTTTATAATACTAAATCATGATCTGATACTATAGGTACTTAGCCAAGCGCGGCAACTCAAACGAAGAAATGAGTTTTTATATTATGCACATTTAAGATTTTATAGATCTATCTAAACTCCAACATAGCCTGGCTGCTACGCTGAATGAGGGCACCATACTAGAAATCTCCGTTGTCAACAGTGCAAACACTCAATTTTGTTTGTTCTTAAAAATGCGTTTTACTATTCATTTTACAGAGTACCTTCCCACGCAAATTGTTTAACTGTACTCTAAGACCATGTGTGGGTAACACGATATTTATAAAGTCATTGGTATAACTATGTATTTATGTACATATGATTATATCTCATAGTTTTTCGGCCACCAGTCTAGCCTTACTTTTCTAAAAATTCTACATCTTAGTTTTTCGACTTAATTCTGTAGAAGCATATCTTCTAAATTCAGAAGCTGGGCTCTTCATGAGATATGTTATAAGATTGTAAGTCTGCAACCTATTTTACATGATTTTTTTTTTGGTTTGCTAAATAATACATTTTCGTTTTAAACACTACCAAAAATAGTCAGCATCTTAATTCTAAAGATACAACAAGATGCTTCAAGAAACTTTTAAATCTCATTTTGACGCGTATCAGGGCTTGTTAGAGTCACTTAGACGTTTCATGATATCGCGGACACCTGGTAAAATCTTCCGTTTAGATTAAGATTATTATTACAGTAGTCCTAATAAGAGTTGAGTATTGAGCAGCACCAATCTTATTATTAAATTTAAAACATAAGTTTATCTATGGTAATGTACCTGACAGTTATCGGGTTAAACGTCGTCGCGGCATGGCCTATTTCTTGGCCTGTTAATAAAGCATAGATAGATGACTCCCAACAGTGTTCCCGGCATGCCACACAAACATATAGGCCCCCGTGATTGATCTGAAACATTCGGGTGTCATTTGACCCGCATTGTTTAGCGCCACTTAACATCCGCGTTGGCAACTCACCTACAGTTATTCTCGCTTCTCGCATATGTCATGAGTTCAATAAACTGTATTGTTAATAATTATGTTGGTTGTTATATTTAACAGTATGGTAAGAACTTTCTGCGGTACATATTCCAAAAACTCTGTAACATGGGGTGCTTCAAAAAGGAGTAAAAAAGGGTTAGCTTTCAATACCGGCGTTGGATACTACTAATTTTGCTCGTCCATAGGCGACGGAGAATGTTTACCGTGTTTACCATCAAGTGGCTCGTTTTTTCGTCTGTCCTACATGCTGTATAAATAGACAGATTAGAAGCGCTCATAGTCCTTAGACTATAAGTCGTAAAAGATCAGTAAGTTAAGTAGCAATACTTAGTTTGTTCGACAAGGACAACGTTTTCAATGATAATGTTGATAATACGAGGTTAATACGAGATTTACCACGTAGTTTTAGTACGAATAGTAATTTAATTGATTATTATTTGTGATACGGGGGTAAGTGTGTGCGCTTTTATTTATCTATTTACGAACCCGATGCACTACACCTTGTATAGGTACACCATCAATATGATGCGTGCGCCATTCCGACCTTATTCTATGTTAAAGATAACAAGCAGATGTGGAAGTTTTTGTGCTGAGCTAGCTATGCAGCTGCCAGATATTTTACATTGACGGACGGTCGTTAATTCTAAATTCGACCCTCACCTTTTAATATTTATCTAAAGTTTGTTTTTAATTCTCGTATAGTAATTTGTCAGGCGCTAATGTCAAATGCAAAACTAATTACATAATTATTTAAAATTAATCTTGAATTAATTCATTTGAATAATCGCTAACCGACTTAAAAGCAGACTCCTAAAATAAAATAGCTAAATTTTCGGAAATATGTTTCGATTATATTAATAGTCAAAAAACCTATGATACGAGTTAGTAACGGGTTGGATGATTGTGACATACATACATACAAGTCTATGTTTCAAAAGAAATGTTAAATTACTCTACACCCTATGAGATTAAAAAATAGACTTCAGTAAAATTCTAAGTTTTATGAAATGAGAGAGTTACTTTTTGATTTATTGAACTGATCAAATACTGAAACTGAAAGATTTTACGGTCAATCGGTTAGTGGTTCATAGAGTTGTATGTACTGTTCACTTTCTTTATACGACATAATGCACGATATGCATATTACATACAACATACTCAGTACTTATTGCCTATAAATAACCGTGTCCTTACCATACTTTTTAAAGTGGATCTGTAATGAGATTAAGCTGCGATCAGACTTGTGTCAGCAGTTCAGCACGCGTGTGTATTAATAGTCACACCCCCGTCGAGGTACGTCACGAGAATGACGAATGACGAGACGATGTATGTGGATCACAGTACAATCGATGATGTGGTTTTGTCATTCAAAGTAATTAATTAACTAGTTAATTAAGATGACAGAAATCATACACAACTGGAATAGTTTTGCCATGTTGCTGGAAAATTATACATTATTATTTTAAACGCGTTTATAATAAATATTTTATTCACGGGCATAATTGTTAACGTCGCATGTTAGTGATTGCAATCTTGATACTTGGAAAGTTTCCTGTGCATTTCTGGCTGTTTCCGTCAGTAAAAATGTCTTGAATCGCCACGTGGTATGAAAGTGAACTCTTACGTACCAACCCATTCCTTTTAAGGTGTTGTGTATCATTTGGTTAGCGCTTTCTAATTATTATTGCTTCCTTAAATAGTTTTATTGGATCGATTTTGTTGTTGTAACGAGCTGGCAGTTCATATGGAGCGTTTCCGTGTGGCGTAGGGAGAATAGTAGAATGATTATGTAAGATATCGCCCACAGTCGTTACTAATTTTGGTGAAAATACACCTTTACTGAACTTTTGGTTTTGTTTTGCTTTGACTCATTGCAAGGCACCAGTGCCACTTCAAGTGATGTTTGAAGTTCACTTAATTCGATGATCGATCAATCAGGACTCTATTTACAAGCTCTTAATAAATTTCACCTGTCCCGATGTTTGTCATTACATCTTGCAATTTGATCCACTTCCCGGTTACCGATTGAGCTGAAATTTAATTTATAGGCTTGCTAACAATGCTAACTGTCCGTATTTGTCCGGACTTTTGGCCTTCTGTTCGTTTTTATGTTTGTCCGGATATTTTAAAAAACTAAAAAAGACTAATGAAACTAGTAAAACAACATTATCTTTTTTAAACTATAAATGAAAAAAAAAACAGTGTCACCTCAAAAAACAATTGACTTGTAAATTTTATAAGCGAAACACCAATCTGAGGGAACAAACATTCGAATTGTGAATCTCCTCCTTTTTTGAAGTCTGTTAAAAATAATATACAGTAATGTGTTTTGGCTATTTCCGAAACATATTATAACGGATAACGCCCAGATTCGGCTTCGTTAGACGTATATTGTCGTTTCGTATAGATATCCTGTCTAGTGTCGACATCGTTTTCGCCGAATGTCGCAGGCTCGCAGGTGCTCCGCTCGGAAGTTTACATTCTACCGTCTATATTTGTAACAGAGTCAACGGGGCATTCACTAAAACAAGCAAGAGCCCGAATGTTTCAGTTTGAATGGAGTTAACGTAATTCCTGTCTCCATCTATCACGCGCGACGAAAGATGTTCTCTAGTTTGGTGAAATTAGTTTGGGCGTTCAGACGTTAATTAAACGAATTCGTTGAGTTTGAAATTGTGTAGTCGTAAATATTTTGGAGGCATCTTTATAAACAGGTTATGTAAGAATACATATTAAGAACACGAGGCAAAATCTTAACTACTTTTTACAACGCATTACATGATTAATAAGTAACATAAAGATAACTTAACTGCAGCCATTAAGCGTTGTACCAACCGCAATTTTTCATCATTAATATACTGGTTTTTCTCTTAAGAATTAATTATTTGTACGAAATAAACTCTTAGGTAATGCATTAAGTCTGTTCATTCCATTTTATTGCAGAAATTTCCAACTAAGTCTAATCAAACATTTTCTCGCACTGACTTTCAAAATGACACTTACCATCAGATAGCAGTATGCTGGTTTGCCGGGTATTAACGAGAAAAAAGATATACCTACGGTAAATAGGTACAATTAGCTTTAAGATATTGTTTGGATGCAAAACGCTCAAGGAGAAATGCTCGTTTAAACCTCAATGATTGTTCGTCTATAGACGTTCTTTGAACCAATATCGTAAACATGAAGCACAAAGCGGAGTGCAATGAAAAAACAAAAACATTTGAACTGGTGAAAGTAAACAGTGGTTAGCCAGGAATGTCGACATTATTGCTATCAGTCAAAATGTTAACTGATTTTTTTCTGAATTTAGGCGACCCTGTAGCTAATATCGATCTAGACTTCATTTTTAATAACTTCATGGCTTCTTTATTGGAGTCCATGATACTCGCAAAAAGGGACGTAAAAATGTGAGAATATAATCTGCATAATGTCTGGAAAACCAAAGAAGTTATTAATTACTGTTCTGATAAACCGGAAAATGTAGTTTCCTTCTCCCACACAATTAATTACTACAACGAATCTGTACTGTAAGTTCTATTAAGAGTCAAAAAACATCAATTTTCTCTAATTACTCGCCTAAATAATTAATCTTCTTCTTATAATATTAATTCATCTTAAAATAATAATTAATTCTTATTCTTCTTTAAGTCATCTACCTCTACACATTTAATTTCTTTAGGCGCTTATCATTTTACGTAGCGGAATTTGTTTTGCTACTATCATTAACTGGAGGTAATATTCATCTGCGTTTTTCTTATCAATGTATTTATTATCAGTGTACCGGGTACCGACACAATAATCATTAGTCATTAGTGATAAGTACCACCTACCGACCTCCCAGGTTGCGAGTGTCGTTACAAGTAACGGATATTTCAGTAATCGATATCCCTTGAATCATTATCAGTAATGTTGGTTGTGTCGTAGGCTGAAACTCATTAGCAGCACACAGGTACCGCTGGAAGCCCTGCTAGCTGGATTGGAGCGATTGGTTTATTCTACCAGGACGCTTCGGACTGTATTAAAATTAATAGAGGGCTTATTAGATGTTTTTTGTTTTTACAAGCTTTTATTTAACGTGCCGTGTTAGTTATTTGGTTGGTTGATGAGTGTCGGTCAAAATGTGCAAGCATAATTTGACCCACGATTTGTCCGATTGTGTTGAAATTTGATGACAATGCAATTATATAATTAACAGTATATTGTTATTAATCTAAAATGACTGCCGCAACAAAATGGCGGAAGACATATTTTGTACAACCCACCCGATATGGGTATCAAATGAAGGAGCTTAACTTGTAGAATACAATAGAATACAGAGGGATAATTAACATTATATTAAAGGAAATGCATGTGTGAACAAATTCGTACATCTGGTAACCTTGTATTTAATGTATGTCACAAAACAAAGAACATCGACCTATCGTTACTGAGTTGGTATGTGAGTATGTGACATAACATACGTTAGTCGCCCCGCTCCCCCTCTGATCCACTAATGACTTCAACAGTTGACTAAGCTATACACACATGCATGTCGGCTACTACTATCTATTAGTGTTTCTCATACGTTTCTTTTACTAATTATAACTAACGTACTATTCAGAAATACCATCATATTATTTTAGTCTGCCTACTACCTAAGTGTATCTGGTTCTGAAAGTTTAAGCTCCAGCATTTTTCAGGCCTAAGACAGCTTAAAGGAGTGCGCACATTACACCAACTCGACGTCAACTCCACTCCGACTCCACTCCGTTTCAACTCCGACGTTCCGTTCCGCGATCAACGCTTCATCGACGTCAACTCGACTCCGTCTCCACTCCGTTTCAACTCCGACGCTATTTACATTACGTCATTGTGTCGGTCGACGCGTGGACTACTCGTCTACGGTGAGTCGTCAACGCAACGTCGACGCGTTGGTCTCGAAACGGAACGGCTATGGGTGTAGGGCGAACCGTACAGGGCTTTAAGTATAAGTTCGAAATTCAACCTTACCTTCAAAGATATAAGGCTCATAATTGAATGTTAGCTTTGTCAAGGTTTTAGTCGCGTTGGCGTCGGTCGGTCGTGGAGTCGTTGTACTGTGCGCACTCCTTAAGAGGTTAGGGAGGTGAGCCCATAGGGCGGATTGAAAATACGACCTACTCTTTCGAAAACAAGTAGGTAGTTCCGTCGTGGTAGGGTACCTACCTACTCCCGTGCCCCCTCGATAGATATAATATAAATTATGTAAGATATAACAAGGTGGAAGTAAACGTGCAAACAATCGTACTAAAGATTATAATGATTACTGTGCACATGCTACTTTATTCTTGAGATCTGACTTTACGATTACGCCTATGACACAACAGCACAACTCTAGTCATTTCAGTCAAACGGTTATTCCGTAAATCTACTTGTATCTATATTAACATGGTTCCGTCGTCCTACTGATTGTTACTTGCATGTCGACCGTGACAGAGATAAATTGCGCACTGACAATAAGTAAGTGTAACATCTAGCGGAAAATAATTTAGTTACATGTGAATAAGGGCGTCGACCGACTAGGTATGTAGTGACATAACTCGGCCCGCACCTAGCGCTGGTCAGTACGCAACTTAACAAGTCATCATCGTCAATTACTATGCCATTGCGGTGTGAGCTTCTAGACGTAGAGCCAATCGATTTTCAATCATACGTCCTTGACGCAAAGATCACGTGTGGACCATGAGTTGGAACTGGTAGTATGGTTGCGCGGTAGCCGGTTGTTGACGGTATCGGTAATTGAATTTAGTTGTTGAACTCACCCACATGTTTAAAACAAAGCTTTATCAGCTTATGCTATCTTAGCTTGGGTTGATAAGAAATATGGATATGGCGAAATCGAGCAAGAGCACAGTTATTATCTTGACGGACAGTCACTTCTTGTCTGTGTATTGGGATGTTGGAATATCGGGTATCGATTTAAGTCTGCTTTCAATAGTCTATATCTGTGGATAATTTAATAGCTAAAGTGCTAACGACTAACAGTTATTTTTTCAATAATATTGATAGAATATTTAGAACGAAAATCTCCTTAATCTATAGGTTTCATGTTACTCCGTCCAATAAATTCGTAGAAGTAGTTTATTAGTATTAGTAGTATGACAGCCTAACAGACCGACACACAAGTGACCCTGTAAATGATTAATATTTCATTGTATGTACAAAACCAAAAGACGATAGTTAGTCATAACATTATCAAAATCGATTTACATGTCACTGACCCCGCCGGCATTGGATATACATTTTATGTACACACTCCTACCCATTAGTTTAGTAATAAAGCGATGCTTTTAGCGCCTAGGTGTGTTTCCGCCGCGTCAGCGTTCGTATACTCGAATAACGTCAACTTACTATTGGTACTAGAATGTCGCAAGCTTGCAGTAATTGTATGCTTTGTAATAATTATGTCGCCGGCCAAGGCTTGTGCTGAGGTAACGTGATACTGGCTAATGTCCGATCGATCAATTCGTTCGTAGCGGTTTTGTTTTGAACCATCCATTTCAATTGTATTTCATTTTCTGAAAAAGAAATGGGACTTTTTAGTTTTAAAGTTAAACTTTTATTACATCGTCTCGATCTTTTTTGTCTGTGTGTTGCATGTCGCGTGACGGTCGGCCGCTGAGTAGGGATAAAGTGAAAGGCGCTCGTCAGAGCAGCCAAGGCCAATATGGCGGCGCCTATAGTTCGCAGCAGCTGACCGTATAGTGTATAGACTATTACTCATTTGTGCCAGTGCTCCACGCTATTTTGTTTGTTTTTTCAGTGTTTAATGTATAATGCAATAGTCTACTCTTATTATTTTTCATTATCATTCCAATTTTCCAAGTATAAAATTAGGATTGATAAAGCGATTTTTATACCCTTAATGGAATATTATTCCAAACATTTTTAGTTAAATGTCTATAATGTGAAACTAAGTTTCACTTTTACCGTGGTTTCATAAAACCACACAATCCTTTTTTGTTTATGATTTTCGAATGATTTATTTGCAAGAAATAAATATACTAAATTAAAAATAGTGAATGTTTTTAGCAGATTTTTACATTGCTTTCTTTCTACATTTGATGCACTGGTATGTAACACTCCTCATTAGAAGCTTATAAACCTTTGCAATAAGATGACCTGTAAACAAAAGGACATTGAAAAATATCTCTTCAATTTAAACAATCCTCATTGTATTCAGTCTTACTGATTCCCAGTCATATGCGTATTGCATCAGATTGTTACGTTCTATTACTTAACTTCTCCGGCTTAGGCCACACCTGCTGATTAGCAATGTTTAAAACAGTTATTATATCTATGGGTTTTTTTGAACGAGACTATCGTCATGTCATGTTACGTTTGGGGGCTTGTGATCTTGTTCTTTTCCCTTCTTTTCGTAGCCAACTTTGCGACGGAGATGCCTTTTGTGTGGTTGGTGTGGGACAGTGACCACCTTTAATATCAGGTGTCTCGTCTGCTCGATTGTCGGTTACGTACCCTTTGCCGAAGACCTACTTTAATAGTACATGCTTTAAATTTACATAATAACTACTTTATTCAACTGACCAACAGACGTTCCAGGAACTGTAACGTATTTTGAATATCTACCAAGCGTAATATTTCATCCAGGTGTGAATATTGTGTGGAGTTTTTTTCTGTCTGTTCCAAAGGGAGTTTCTATACATTACATTCTTACAGTCATACGTCGTCGTCTACATTAATGAGGTTTAAGCTTAATGTGAATGATTAGCAGACGAATTTTCTCTTTTAATATAAAATAACTAAATGAGCGCCAATCTTATTAAATAAAGAAAATTTAAAATATTTGATAAATAAAACGAAGTGTAATTATTTGGAAATTAAGATAGGACGAATGATGCAAAGAAACGATGGTAGATGCAAGAATTCCCTATACCGCTAGTCGCGTCCTAACAGTCCTAAGTCAATGGTGCGCGACCGTCGCGCACTGCGACCGCCGGACGAGCTCTATATTACTTTCACACGCCTCAACGTACATATATTATGCTAACAGCGCAGTTTCACCTATATACACTGGTAATACACTAATCTACAGCTTATGCGCAAATAACCAGGCGATTGTCTTATAAATAACTTTGATCGGAATAACAATTCGTATGAAAGTAAAAGATGCATCACGCGAGTATATCTTTATTACTTCTCTCGAGAGTGATGAGTTTTATTGAACAGATTGGCTTAATATAATAACGTGAACTAAAATGATATCTCCACAGTGTCTTATGTAACCTGTGTAATAATTGAGGACATTTTGTGATTATCTATAAACTTTTAATTGCATTTGTAGTGGGACTACATTTTTATATTTACCTTATCTCCATCTGTTATATTGAACACGGTTTGTAACTTGATCTAAATTTCAATACAAATCCGTAGTTCTATTCACTAAGTTAACTCATGACGACGGTTGTAATTGGTCTTGCAAATTGGTTCTGTCTGTCTGTTCTACCAAATGAGTACAGTTACTATGATTGTTGTGTCTGTGATTATAATTTCCTATTCGCTAGCTTCTATCGTTATATTGAAGTAGCCCTTTACTTTAGTCAGAAAGGAATAATATGTTCCGTTATCGTTGTATTGGATTGCAATCTTAAACATGTTCTAGTGAATAACAAAGGACAGTTCCTAACAAAATCTTATAATAACACTGGTCAACAAAAAAATACTTTTTGCATGTAACTTAAAAACTTTTGACTAGTTATGTTTAGGACAAGTATCTGGATAATAGAAATAAAATTAGAATGCTTCAAATACGAATAGTTTCTTTGTAATTAGATTTTATTATATTTTAGAAATTATCAGTTTTATCAACAAAATGAATTTATTGCGTTATATTGAAACGTTAATATAAATGTAGCTTTATGGTTTCCGACTGTATTTTGCTTCAGGAAGGTCTCGTTGTAATGTCCAACAGTGATCCGTTATCATACATGAACTTCGCCCATCCAGTAAGAAGTCCCACACATGTAACACAACTTACACAACAGATATGTGGGACCCAAGCTTTGTCTTGTTGTCCGATGGCAAAGCCAAAATACTGTTCATACATTTATTATAACTTAGTAACTAATGGAGTCAAATTCTTTCGCTGAGTTTTTAAAGTAATATCGCCATAAATGTAACAGAACTTATCAGGATCATTTTTACATTTTCTTGACATTTTTCAAAATCAGCGCGATATTTGAGATGTGTTCGTGATTCTAAACTTAAATTGCGTGCGAAAAAAATACGTATAGGTATAATGCTGTGAATGCGAAAATGATACAAAAACGGTAGTTTTCAATTTGTCGGTGGCTTTAACACGAAAACTAGACCTGATAGAATCAAAATAAATATGGTGATATAATGAGGGTAGGTAGGTATTTCAAAATTAGTAAGCACCTTTCTTGTTACAAAATTTTGTTGACCAGTGTAATTGATGCGATTATTGTATTGTAAACTATAAACAAAGATTTGACTAACGGAGTTTGGAGATGTATCTGACACAATGGCGACAGATTGAAATGAGATACGTAGTACCATAATGTCACATAGAACACGGTTATCCTTATAATACGAGTATAACATTTATTTGGGTTAATGATATAGCGTGATTTAGTTTGATTGACCTTAGCTACTTTTAACACGCGAGTGCTTCTACATCACACAACAGCTAGTGCTGGCAGCGTTTTGTTTCGTTAATATCATTATTGTCGAGACATTTTACAATGACCACTTCTAAGTTGACGTCGTCAACGATGATACAATGGTCTTAACGTCTTCGTTGCATAACATGATCCAAATCGACCGTGTCATTCTTAAAGTTCCATTTCTTACATTTTGCAACGCTAATGTCGTTTCTCTTTAATGATCAGAACATTATCTGAAATTGATTTTGCCGGCAGTTTGACACGATTCTCAATGGTGTTACGAGTTCTATTTCATAATTAACATAACGATTTTGACCTGTTGATTGAGTACTTAGCTCTGTTTTGAATTTTAATACTTCTAAAATGAATAGGCATATTATGTTAAATCGGAGGTGAAAACCATATTGAATCATTACGGTCTATGATTTTATGAATACAAATATGTTTTAATGCTTATTTAAATATTTTAGTATTTGCAAATAATTTTGATTAATATTTTTGTGATTTAAATGGGCAAAAACGTTCTTTACTGCCACAGTAATTTCACTGAAATATAGTTAAATTTCCTTTTCTATTCGTTTCCGTAATAATTGATAGTTTAAAAATGAAATTAGCAAATGTGAAGTAACATAACATTTTATGAAATTGCATACTTTTAACGTTGAAAAGAACTGCTTTGTTTCACAAGACCATTGTTTGTTAATTCTGAAACCTAGTAAACCGTTCGTGTAGAGAGACGGTTTGCGCAATATCTAAAAATAATAATAATTAATATCCGAACTCACGGAGCTCGTTACAAATGTTGTTTAGATACAGTTTATCGGCAAGAGACAATTTGTCCATATCGGTCGAACGGTACGCTCGTTTAGTAACACTTTTACTGATCAGTTTCAGTTCGGTCACGCTTTCTTTGTTCGATGCTTCAATAATCGCCCCATTTTAAAGAACAAGTGCCTTTAAAATTGAATACTATTATCGTTTTTAACTCTTGGTTAGCTTTGTTTTTAGTGTCGAAACACACGATTATACTTAATTTAACAGTGTTATTCTCTGGTCTAGGAATTCTCTACTTTATGACTACTTACTCAACTTGGTTTATTGGGTTTGATAAATCCATAAATGTCCTAAGGCGACACGCTTCTTGCTCCAAGACCGATCATTAGGCTAGCAGAATGTAGGACAGGTATTCGCGAAGCCAATTGAAGGAGCCTATGTTTATATACTTAAAAGTAAATCTTGATTCAATTACGTTTAAGCAGAACTTAATAAGGTTCATAAAAGGGCTTGATGCTTATTTTAGAGCATAAATTTGACTTAAAAGGATTGTCTCGGCCAAATGTCTTTGGTACACGCCTCGAATTGGCATCGGGTTTATGGAGGCCTATATTAATTGTAATGCTACATCCACGTGTGCCCAGCTGCGCCAGCAAACTTGTTTGCGTCTGTCTACATGCCAGTCTCTGTGTCCCACTTAATGACGTAGAGTTCTTTTTGATCATCTCGCCTAGCTTGTCTTCATTTAACTGGCAGTGCAAGCTGACGCCAGGTTTCTGAAGTGTTCAATAAAAACATAATAAAATAGATCTCCCGGATACATTAATCAATAGAATTTATAAATAAGCTAAGATCAGAAATATTAGTAAAAATTATGGATGTTCCTAGGAACAATAAACTATTTGCTGACATTCAACAGAAGAAAAGAAAGCAGTAGCTACGATCGTATTGGACGTAACGAAGCCTAAAAAGTAACAGAATAAATTACTAATGCACAAATTTAAATACAATAAATGTAAATCATACGAAGGAATCGAAAACCCAGTATTAAACTGAAAAAAATGCAAAACTTCCATTGCTGGAAACTTTTCAGCTTTTAGCGTTGCAGATTAAAGAACCTTTTCCATATTGTAACGTTGCGGTGGTGCAGCGTCGCAATGTAGGAAACGCTTAGCCGAGCCTGTCTTAATGACCCATTCACGTGTTGCGACGTCTCGCGTAATGGGACGCACGATTTTAAAGACGTATACACGTTCTTGCGTGGCATGGATGTTTGCGTCTTTTGTTTGTTTACCGCCGTTCAATGCAGCTGAATCTTTGGTGTGCGTTCGGATTTTATGCTAATGATTTTTGACTTACATTTCATAAAGGTTATTTATTTATTTGAGAGTCTATTTAAATTTTTGTAGGTGTGGGAACTAAGTGAAAGACAAACCGAACCCCCTAAGCCTAAGTTATTTTACCGAATTAGAGATACTACTTTACATTGTCATTTTAATTTCATAATGACTTTAAGCAATTAATACACGCTAAACAAACACACTTCTTCACAGACTATCAATATATGTATATACCACATTAAATTAGTAGTTTTAATATATTTTATAATGTTTATCAACTTCTACAAGTAAGTATTTGTTGTAACAAACGTGAAATCTGTAAAATATACAGGAAATTGAATATACACTGCTTAGAATGCAGTAATCAGCCTTACCGTTATTTATTGCTGTAATATTGTATCCTTTACGCAGTACCTACTATCCTCATTGTGTTTATTTGTATAAATAATTCTTATTTTCTCTTTATCTAGACATTTGGACTTTTAGACCGCGAGGTGCACTCACGTTGCTATAACGCGTAGCAAATGCGAGTGTGACGAGAAAGTTTTCGTTTGCGGGTCATATGTTTTGGCTGTATTTTGCTTTTACATTCTCAAAGGAGCCTCGGGCGGTTGTTTTGGTGTCCATGCTAGCTAGTACTACATGAACCGAACCAGGTCGCAGCACGATGCCTGCACTAGTTTCCCACGGACGCTTGGCCAAGTGAAATTTGCCTGTCGGTAATCCATAACCATCAAGGTCTTTAGATTTTAAGGTTACTTTCATGAATAAAAGTAAATAGGTACTCTTTTACTGTGGTTGCTTTAAGCAAATTGAAAATTACTTTTATATCTGGATGTGTTGATTCTGAAAGATCTGCTAAATAATAAAGACTTCATATTTCAGGGCATTGTGATATATTATGAAACCTTAATAATGATGTTTGTTAATCTATTAGTAGTTATGGTATTGTAAATTTGACTGGGGTATTTTTAATGTAGGGGTTACATGCAAATATAAATCTCTGAAAATATTTCCAGTGGCACTATTAATAAATAATGCTATTATTCAACGAATGGCCTCAAAGTATTGTGAAATAATTTCAAATGGTCCATTGTTTGTCTGCCATCAAGAGGTCATTAAACGTGCGCTCAAATCTCTATGCGTGGAGCAAATTGAAATAAAATCAGTAACAATTACCTGGCCTAGTATACCTAACAAACATAATTATTAATAGGCAACATATTAATAATTTTGTTAATGGCTTTCAGGTACTTTAATGGCGTTCAGATTTATTAGTAGAAGATTAAAAATTTCAACGTAAAACATCTATGAAAAGATACACGTATTGCAGTTGTGTAAAATTACCATCAGAGCCATAAATCACTTTTATATTTGCCTTTATTACTTCGTTGAAAGTTTTGTTACTGATTTACTATTCTGTTTTGTGTCATAGCTTTCTTTGCAATAAATCTTATAATTCACAGTAGATCATTTGAATTGCTCATAGAAAACGCAAAAAGTGTTCACGAGAGCAAGACTCAAGGCCAGAAACCCCAAGGTATCTGTGAGTCATTTCGTATTAACAGTTGTTTTTTGCGGAACATTTGAGAGGTTTTTGTTCTATTGTAATGTGGAGATGGAAAAAAATAATGACTCCTACCATTATGTTTCGGAGGTCGATGGAATTGGCTTCCTAGCGTGTTAATTCACATTTTGAATAAATGTTACGTACATAAATATGTCTAGCTCAGCGACTTTGCTTGTATTTCCTCGTCATCTTTTCACTTTAAAGTTTTTCGTTACAATTATTGAATAACATCTGTGGGTAATCAGTACCTCTTATACGTACATATCTGGCTTTTCTTCCTTGTTTTGGATTTCCTGTAAAAAAACTTTTCATAAGCTCTGTTTTAAGTGCACGTGCATTGTATTTGCTTTTATGATAATTAAAAGGTTTGGAAGTGCATGTTACATATTTTTTCTTTTGAATTTAGTAAGATTTTTTTTGAGTGGGATTAATTTTGAAGACATTTCCATTGATGTGATTGTATCCAACATGGTGCGTAGTAAAAGTTTGTTACGGATAAGATTTCAATTCAACCCTTTCTAAAGTGATCATTCTATAAACAAACATTTACTTCTCGGCTCCATCTCGTGTCTACTAATATTAGTGTAATAATCTCGGTTTCCAAGACTCGTGTTGTGTTCTGTGGAACGAATCATGATGTGAGTCAGCTTTGTCGACCTTTCCCGAGTCTAAATTCGCGCTGCCAACGACCCGCTTGCGATAATATCCTCCTTAATTAATAAATTAAAGCATAATTTATTGTTCCAGTGATAAGGGCTTTCTTGCATTTTTATTCTTGCCGTCGCATTGAACTTGACATCTATAATGTTTATTTCAGCGCTATTTAAATTATTTTAGCTTCAATGTTTTGTGTCCTTTTATAAACTTTGTTAATTCAACCAATATCTCTCTCGGTTTAAATCTAAAACACTGTACGATGTGTAATAGAATTTAAAATGTGTTTTATATGAACAATTAGGTTGAAAAATACGAGATATTATTTCTGTTAAAACCATGAGTTAACATTATTTTTTTTCTAAACAAGTAAGAAGATCAATTATACTCAAGTATCAAAATACATATATCTTAATAGTACCTGGTGAAGTGACATCAGTGGAGTAAGACAATTTTTTTTATCCATTGTGATGATTGTAGTGAATTGTAGAATCTGATCTGATTGTCACTGGCTCTGTATAATTTTAAACAGTTAAGACAATTCGTTTACCTGGAATTCGATTAAAAAACAAAAATTAAGTACTGCATTACAATATAACAGTAATTCACTAAACATTTTCATTCGTAAAAAGAATAGAAAGAAACCGTACTATAGTCGAATGCATTTCAAACTTCCGTGAATCGCGTGCCACCAAAGCTGAGTAAGCCAACGTACTTGGATCTCTTGTATGGATTCATGGACAATGTATTCAATAGAACGTGATATAGGACTAATGTCCGAAATAAATACTGCTATTTATTCTCACCAAATTTTTCATGCTTTATTTGACTCGGTGGTTCGAATATGGTCTTTAAAGCTTGTTCAAGTGTGTGCGTTTGTGTGTGTGTGGTAACTTTATTAATTTTATAATCATAACAAAAATTAGACATATGAATGAAATCTATTATCAACATTCGTCATCATAAATTTCAGTGGAAAATATAACAAAGTATAAATCCTACTATGTTTACAGATGCTATGAGTATTTACTGCTTCAAATAACTATTTTCATTACTGTGAATTAAAAGTGATCATATAATTTGTAATATGAGTATATTCATAAACCTATGTTTCACCACAACCTTTGTTCAAAGTACAAATCTTTACCTCTTTGGAAACACATTTCTCAGAACCAATTTGTTTTCATTACAACTATTTAAGGTTGGAAGAAATCTGACCGCTATCGTTTCTGCTACAACTCGCATCGGTGAGCTAAGGTCGTGCACCGGACGGGACCTACCAAATCGGATACGAACGCCGAACGCATACTAATCGCAACATGCAACTACATGTTAACATGTTTTTATGAATGCCCCTGGCGTGTCCTGTTGTACCAAAACATGTACTTCGTTGAAGCGACGGCAGAGAGAATTGAAAACATTGGAGTCTTTATGGTAACGGACGTCAAAACACGGTGTCACTATCGTCATAATTTTGGACGACATAAAAGAGAGAGTATGTAAGAAACTTATATTATCATAACAACGTCGAGCCAATCGTAATTTATGAATTCCTGGTGCGAATGCCACGTAATATCAAAATAGCAATGTGATTCAGCTTTGGAATGATTCACAGGGACCTGCGTCGAACAATAAACCAACGTATCATTTAATTGAGATAAGGGATGCTCTACGTAGTACAGTACACACAAATGGACGGTAATCGACTATAACACAATGAATTAATTAATAGTCATCAAATTCGTTCCCTAGATTACTGTTCTAATCACTTCATTTTAGTATAATTTACCCCTTTTTAATTCTTTTGTATTTCGAAATTCTGCCCTGTAACAAAGAATTTTCGTAACTTTGATTATGCCCAAGTATTTCAAATTGAATGACGTAAGAATGAGTGTGTTACTGATAATGAACGTTTTTTAACGAATGTATCATAAAACATCCACTTATACGTGATATTAAGAAACAATTACCATGGATAACTTCTATAACACTGATGTTAGACATTTTATTGCAAAGTTATTAAACTAATCTACATAAATATGTTTACGTTCAGTACATTTGTATGTAGCCTTGAAAATATCATGCTTACACAGACGCGAATAGATCACAGACGGACAGACGGAATATGCGTTTCGAAATAACAGATTATCGTAAATGTTTGTGAGCATCAGAACCAATGGATTGGAATCAATGATGACAATTGTTCTTTTTGATTTTTATAAAATTAAAGTATGACAACTGTATTGCAGAATATTTTGAATTTAAAATTGGTCCTTCGAGCAGAACGTTTTATGATTTTTGAGACGCAGGGCCGGCGTTGCATTGGCGACTCCCCTGACAGGGCCGGCGTTGCACTGTGATCCTCTGGTGATGCTCGTGTCCATAGGTGACGATGACCACTTACCATCAGGTAGCTCGTCTGCTTTTACGTCAGCCCTTCAGGCTATAAAAAAAAGACGTAAATTATGTAATATGGATGGCGTCTCAATTTTACGGAAGCGTATCTCCTATATTTTTGTAATTGTAAATTTTGCATCGTCATAAACGCTGCTTTAGTATTGTGCGAAGTCTTAAACAATTTTCAATGGACTGATCGTGTATATTCTACTCATCAGACCAAAGTCTCAAGTGGCAATCAATAAGCAATTATTGAGCGATTTACGTTCCACTTCTATTAAATTTAAGAGTAAATGTTTCTCTACCCTTCAAAGCGAATATCAACATTTCATTACGAGTGAGATAACATAACTAAAATTACTTAGTAATTTAGTGAGTGCACAAACTGTTTATAGTCACTGCAGATATAGTAAGCCTTGATTAGTAACTTCAACAGCGATAGAATAGGCGGTAAAAATTTAATTAAACGCTTCGATGCTTCGGAGGCCTAAGACCTTCCGTTCCATTCAACCTTTTCAGAAATTTGTAAAGAGGGTTCACCACTTCCTGACCGACTACGGGTACTCGATAAGGTCTCGGGTTTTATAAAATGTTAATGTTTGTCGCAACTCGCAGGGAGATGATGAAAACGGACGAACGAACATCATCTCCATAAGGATTTGATCAAATCTTTTCATTTCTTTTTAACTTTTTAACTTCTGAGGCCTCATCTAGTATAGGGCTCCACGATTATGACACTGTAGCGTGACCGAATATTACAGATTGTTTATACTTTATTATCTTTGTACTTATTGTTTAAACCTGGCTTTATAGCCCTTTGCAATGACCCTGCCTACAAAAGACATCTCGGCGATTCCTCTGTTATTTTTTTAACTGTAAATGATTTACTATAAACCCCGGCCGGATAAAGAAAATATTTCGTCTTAACTATCAGGACCAAAGGTGTACAGCTTTTAAAAATCATGTTGGTTCGTTTAAGTGTTTTATGTGTTGCCATACATCGATCTATTTCAATAAGCCTGAGAACTCACCTACGACCTTGAGGATTACGGCTAGGATCTGGACTGGTTATACCACTCGCGATGGTTAGCTATGCACGTTTAATGGCACTAAAAACAATGCAACATTCGATACACATTTCAAAATGTTTGCGTGGTTGTAATTTCAAACTGCGGTCACATCTAGTGAATGTTTCGGAATTCTTAACTGGATATCTCCTTGTGTTTTTAGTTCTGCTAGTATTTATGAAGCAATTTGCTTGCATATACCTATGTAATATAAGTTTTGTGTAGACTACTTAAATATTATAAATGCTTAAATATATAAAATGTCTTTTTATCGTGTATTTATCTGTATTACAGGAGTTACCGCGGACTCCCAAATCCCCATTCGAGGTCTCAGCCTCAGGTTTTGATCTAGGTGGGTAGTGGTCAATTAATAGGCTATTAATTCGTAATCAGTTTCAAAAACACTCAAAAAAATTAAACATATTTTTACATCTTTTACATCTAGAATATGATGCATAAGTAAGCCGCTTTGCGTTTTGTTTTTAAATTAAGATCAAAGAACGAATACTCTTTGAAGAGTGGCGTTAATAGATACAATTGTTCCACCTGTAGCCATTTACAAAGTATTCAAAACGACGCATTAAACCTGGAATTGCAGCTGTGCAAACTGGACGTACTACCTAATACGCAGCTGTAAATTAATGTTTTTAAGTAAAGGTAAATCTTATATGGTCATTACAAAAATGCAATAGGATTTTATAAATAGTGTTTGTTTTTTTTAAATAGCTGGGAGTATGAACACTCCTACTCTCTCCTTTTCAAAACGGTCAAAGGAGATAAATAGTTATTTTGATTTTATGTTCTATTTAATTTGATCACTAACAAAATATTTTGTCGATTGAAGTGAAGCCCTTTTATTATCATGGAGCGCTTTTATAATAATTAAAATTAATTAATTATAATATAATTAATTATAATATAATTAATTATAATTTATTAATTAATAATTTTAATGCACCTGACATAATGTTGAGATTATGTCATAACTTATATATATAAATGCTAAAATGCTATGTTCTACCATAATATGTACATATCAATATGCCGCACCTCTATAAAAACAAATAAGTACATACGATGACTCAACTTCGTCTAAACTCTAACATAATACATAATGTATGTGGTTTCGTCGATTGAAATTTAAGTTCATTGGCATATCAATTCAATATTTAAATTTTAAGGTCATCGGTAACATCATTGAACTACACGTTTAATATGAAAAAATATGTATTTTTGATAGTTAACAATATCAGGCGTTACTTCGCGGAAATAAATTGTTTCCATGTATTCATTTGTAACGAATTGTTTCTTGCAAGTTACAACTTGCAGTATAACACAATGCGACTTGCAATTCGAACAGGAATTATACATATTTATTTACCGAAGCAAAGACGTGTTACATTTGTATTTAATTATAAATATTACTTTAGGTAGTTATTAAATAAATTAATTATAAATATTGCTAACACCTAGTCAGTTTGACCCAGTACCTCTCTAAACCTCTAAACCCAAAATCTTATATTGATATTATAATTGAAAACGATATTATTGTGCCAGTGGTACAGTGGTAGAACGGTAAGCAAACAATATCCATTCATAATTCACTTGATGCCGTCCGCAAACGAGTCGGCGAGCGGGCGACCTTCCACCGGTCCGGTTTGCTCTCGTTTAACCCTACAATGCCGAGTACCGGACTTATGTTCCATTAATATAACAAAGGCAGTTTTGGTGTTCCATAATTATTTTTCACATCCATAGTTATTATTGTCTTAGTCTTATTGTTATCAGAGCAGATCCAAAAGTGCAAGTCGCGTTGAAAGAACGTAACGTCTCTATACGAACGTAACGTCGTAACGTATCTATAGTTTTAATGTTTTTGCCTACCTATGCGTATTAAAACACAATAAATTGTATTTAATCATAATTTTTGTAAACTCCGCAGTCAGGCCCCGTCGCTGCGGAGGGGTTAGCACGGTTCAGTTAGTGTGGTATGTATTGTATAAAGTTATGGCAGTTACAGGTACATTCTACGTCTTCCTAGTTCACTTATAATATTTGTGTTACATTCTCAACTCACTTTTTGCTGTTAGATGAAGGCTATCCGGCTAGTGCGTGTTGACTATCGGTCTAGTTTTAATAAAAATAATAAATAAACGCAAACACTAATACCCTTTCACTAGGATTCCCTGTATCGCGGGTGGCATGGACAACACAAATAACACATCACTAACCGACCGACAAACATTAATATCTCACATAAATATCTGCCCGGCCGGGAATCGAACCAGGGCCACTACTAACTAGGCTGTTGGGTCGTATGGGGGTCGTATTCTAAGTATGTAGCGTAATTAGTAAGAAAATTAAAATTTCTGACGCCATACCTAATGTTCACAAAAAAATTACTAGTCTACACTTTGGACAGTTTTGCTATATCATCTTGGACGAAACCAGATTGCAATGTTGATAATGATCAGTTTAGTTGTTTAAAGATGTCTGCGCCGTAATTGGAGATATCACTTATGTATATAATTCGAAATGCCTAGTTTTTACTTCGCTACCTGCCCCGCCGTCTGTCCGGTTTTTGCCACACGAAATGTGACTCCGACCATAATGGGACTGAGTTGGGTGTAACAGAGAACGCTCAGAGCGATCAGGTTTTAGACCTTAGACCTACATATACGAGTAATTTTGTCATCTATACATGTAGTAAAAATGTAACTGATCATTGTCTGAACTGAAGAGAAAAACTATTGAGGGCCTTTATTAAAACAAGATAAAACCAAAATAATTATTGTTGGAATTTTTGTCCGTTTGCCTGTGCGCTTGCGCGCGTTAGTCTCTGACACGGCTATACCGATTTGGGTGCGGTTTTCACCAATTTATTGTGGTATGCTTCTAATATACCTGAAACTCGGGTAAATATTTACTGTTTACATATATCACACCAACACGCATCTAATACTTTTGAAATTAAATTAATGGACTTTATATTATAGTATCTATTCAATTTGTTTAATTTCCACTCGGTACAACAGTTTCAACACTGTTTACAAAACTATTGCAGCCGTTTTCATTTTGTAATAAATTTTTTTATGATAGAATAACAAAAAAGTATATTTCTAATTAGACATGCGGAGGTTTTTTTATTATTAGACAGTAGAGTTTAGTAGACAAGATTAGATAGTTCGACGACAGTCAATAGAATTGAAAAGGTCACAAATGCCTTGTTCACTTTTATAACTTTCTTAAAAATCATTTCATACGCTCTCGTCATCTGGTTGTAATTGGTTGGTAATTGCTGCAGGGCTCGGACTCAACACAGTGTCATGTCAGATCAATCAATAGCAAAGGTATCACCTTCAGCAGGTGCTGCTACTTGATCCTAAAAAGTATTCAATCAATCAATTCCAGTCCCAATGCTGGGCACGGTCTCCCCTCACAATTTTAGGGTCTATAGGTCGTAGTCCACCACGCTGGCAAAGTGCAGATTAGCGGAATGAAAATGTATTATGCAATCATGAATCAAGTTTAAATTGCTATCTGTCCCAGTACTGTTGAAAGTATGTAAAAACTGGACACCAGTCACGTGTACAAACTTGGTATCAACTATCAACCAGCGGCGTGGTACGCGGCCGTGGGTGGACGGGTCTCACGGGTCCGATTTGTTTTTCCAACGCCTCCATATAACTGTATCTAGCGCATTGCCTCTAGATTACTGGTTCTCAAACTATTTCACCCACCGTTGTGGCACCCAAAATAGGGTAGTTGACAGTAAGAAAATATTTTGAATATTTCTATTTTTTATGGTAGCTTAATATTTACAAATGCGAAAAATCGATCTTATTGATTAAATAAATTCATGATTATTTAATATTTTTGAGAAATAAAATCCCGAAATTACAGTCACTATACTATTTCCATTTCTTTATTTTCTCGATGACAGCTCCTGTGAAAACTTGAACGAGCGTCTTTTTTACATTATGTATGCATTATTTTATAAAAATATGACGTTTACATACGTACAAGGTTATACCTGATTCGGAGAAACTGATAGGGGTGGGCTATATCGATAAACGTAACACGATAACAGACCCGATATTTTTTTACAAAATGTAAGAAACTAATTGCTGCCGGATACTTTTGTACCAATTTATTAACTAATATTATACTATATTTCATTACAAGATGTTACACGTATTTATTCTTGTTTATTTCGTATTTATTCGTATTTATTCTATTAAAATTTTCGAAGATGTTGTAAAATAAGTAGGTATAGGTAGATACTCGACAATGAAACGTAATAATTATAACGACAGGTAATCTTTGTTTATTTATTTTAATCAAAATCTGATGAATTTAATATAATAAATATATGCGATCGATATCATTACTTATTTGGTCACAACACTACTACAGAACTGTCATCGAGAAAATAAAGAAGTGGAACTAGTATAGTCACTAGTCACGCCAATACGACGCGTGACGTGATACGTTGCAAAACTAAACAAACTTATCATAGCATTTTGGTCTTTCCGCTCAACCAAACAGCTCTTCGTTTTCCAACATATGACGTCACACGAGTCGCCATGACAGTTTGACGCGTTTTTTGACGGAAACGTCAAATAGTTCATGAAAATATAAAATAAAATATGTTACAGTTAGTATTTTACCCACTCATACTTGTCACAAAATTGCATTGTCATCAGAACTTTGGTTAAATAATAGTCAGCTAGCATCACATCAGTGCTCCTCAATTACTTCCACGCTGTCCTCCGACCCTTCTCTCCTCACCTTTCATAAGGTCCAGCTCGTGTGCCACGGTTGCCGCCCACTTTGAAAAGAAATGTCGTGAACATTTCCACTAGCATGCCGCTAACTTGTAATCGATTTGTTCCAAGTGTACCGAGAAGCCTCACCTCCCTTCTCGTGAACAAGATGAGATACAGGATAACGATAGTTTACACGTAATGTTTCAGCTCTAGTAAACAATTTATGCAGTCGGTGTTGCCATCTAAGAGAAACGTTCATTAGGCAAACTATATGAAATATCTTCTCAATTTTCTTTAATGTTTAGATTTGAAGCTTAAAGATGTTCGAGCTTCGTAAGTACACAAATAGCTTACGAGGTCTGTAGAAAATAAATAAATGCTTAAACACTTATAGGTATTGCGGAAGACACAAGGTTCAAACCTTCTCAAGAATAATCAGCAAATAGTCATATATTATTTGGCCCGACTAGCAATCGACTAAGGTACCCTTGACTCTCTCGTCAGACAGTATCAATACGAACTTGGCTACAGGTCTCTCATGATAATAACTGATGAATCTTATCGATATCAACAGACATTGAGTCGACAGCCGACACATAATCTTCGAACACTAAGATAAAGGGATGTTATGATGATAATGCCCGATATTTTTATGATCCCTAATAAATTCGAAATCGTTGTTTTAAATACGAAGAATCTTTTATATAGCCCATGTAATAGGCTACTTGAATAAACTACAAGGAGATAATTACATTGATAAATAAAAAGCCTTATGAGCTGATGAATGAATTTATATGAGAAAAATGCATAAATCTACAGTTTTCATAAAAAAACTTTAAGTTGTTGATAGAAACGAGCTATGCTGGTTGATAGTAATTGTAATTAAACAATGAAAGCACTAGAATGAACGTCCATTCAGTACGTAAACAATCATCCTATACGACCGCTTCCTACTTAAACAATAAACAACAATTATAATAATTCATCGCATCCTCAATGCGCCGTATTGAATTCAAATAGTTGAGTATGTGGGCGGTTCGTGAGCGCGACGATCCCGAAGCGAAGCAGAAATGGTTATGTAACATTTTATAAAATTCTCTTGAGTCCAATTCAAGAATTTAAAGAGATAGCGTCATTGTTTGGGATGGATGCAGGTGAAAACCCTAAAAGTTGCCAGTTTGAGACTGGCCACTGGTGTAGGTATAGCTTCCAAGGATTAAAGTGGAATGGTCACTTAATTAAATGACCCTACTGCTATATATATTTAATTTTATGATCTAAATAAGCTTCCTCAGATTGTATAATACTTTTTATTACATTAAGTATAACTCGTACCTTTCTTTTTTTCCACTTAAAGAACGTGCTAATTAATCATGCTGGTGTGTATGATGCGCTAACACGAAACACTGAAATAAAGTTTTATTTTACAACTCTATTAACTAACTATGCTTTATAAGACATGTTTTGCACTTAAATCTTGGATTTGAATAGGTCACGATTTATAGCATTCCCAGACCGCCCATGTTCCTTCTACGGGAATACTGTTAGCAGCAAAAACTGAACGAATCAACGGATCTTTATTGCCCCGGGGTATTTACGGTACATTACCAGTTATTCTAGACTATTCGAGAGGTAAATGTATTAATCGTGTCGATTTAGGGTGAAAGAACGGCTAACGTGGGATATCGTAATATTCTCTCGAAGGGCCTCATTGAATGTAAATTACTTGTGGGTGCTAGTATCCTTGTCGTGGTTGTTTTGAACGATAGTCTGTTTAATGTTAAGAGTTATAAAGTTGAAAATGGAATGACGTGGCGTCCTCGTGAGGCACAACTGTTAGTCCCAGAGGCGCCGGCGCCGTGACTTCTATGATGTAATTCTTCAGTTATGCTGTAAAGAAAAGTTGTTGTTGTTGTTTGTATTTGTCTGTTTCCACAGTCCGATTTATACTAAACTATTTTGAAGTCTATAGAATAAGATTTTGAAGTCCCTACTATTGAATCAAGCTTTAATTTAGTAATTGCTTTATAAGCTTGAGAACCTTTAAATTAAATTGCATCGTATGAAAGAGGGAAGCTGACGTATGGACTATACAGTCCTATAGTGACCTTGAACATACCTTGACAGTTTATTTTGACAATATATTATGTGTATTTGACATTTTGCAGAAACTTTATCCTAGTTTTTTGTCATTTTGAGTGTTTGGTTTATTATGCGTTATTTACCTTTGGAATATTTTACCTCATTACTCGCTTTGCGTGCTTTGTGTCCTATTCTTGCGTGCACAAGTAGGACGTGTACTGAATATGATATGCGTGATCTCAGAGGTAGTATCATGTAGTGGTCTACCTTAATTTTTTATCATCCGACTCTCAATCTATTATTCCAATGCATTTAAAAGTGTGATAATGATTGTGTGTGTGTATGATGTGTATTCAGAGTATTAAGACCAAAAGGACTTTTTGAGCAGGTAACACGACATAAATTCATTTAAAACACAGTACTCAACAGCGATATAGTATGGCTTGTACTGGATGGTAGTGGATAAGATTCAGTCCCGACTTAGATTTAATGAAAACTCCTAAAGGCAACAACCTACGCTTATTTGCCCCGTATCCACTTACGCCTTCCGCGGTCGATATGCCGATCAAATAACCAGCTCCGATGAAGGAAGGAAAGTTTGATTGCGAGCTAAACGTTGCTTCAGGGCTAACGTCAAAACCTTGGTCTCTAATGCTAAGGTTCTGTTCCTAGGCTGGACTTAACAAGCTGTGAATAAGCAAAAGTTGTACTGAAACAGTTTCCGAACACTATGCTTAAAACTACAGATGGAAATGTTAATCGTTTTAAGGAGATACGCGTTCTTGAATTACTCAACCGTTTATCTTAGTATTTCTATGAGTGGTGTTAAACTATTATAGGCTTTATATTTCAGTCAACCATTGACACTCGAGCGTGGACTATTGCAGTACTGTGAGCTGTCACTTCAGTGCGAATCTTTCAATCATAACGGTCGTGATTTGAATACACTTGTATGTAATGTCAAACGTAATTGCTTATAATGACACCCGACGGAATACAATGTTACATTAAAATTTAAATTGACATTACACTAACTTTGATAGATCACCATGATAGTTATTTTTGGTTTATACCACGAAACTAAATTAATAAACAGAGTTAACGCCTGTTTTTTGGTTGTCTTACCTTTTCGTCTAAAGCTAGCCATACACGGTAGAGTGTAGTGACGGGTGGGTGACAGGTTTGTAGTTTGACATACATGCACAGTTATGCAACATACACGCTCAAGTCTACCCGTTCTTAATGTTCATAGCCTTGCCCGGGACTGTAACATCTCCCGCATCTTCGACATAAAATTTGTAGTCATGACATAAAATCGTAATTAAATTCATCATGACTCCTCATTTCAAGTGTACCGCCAACTGCCAAAACACATGGGGAACAAACCAATCAACCTCAAAATAACTTTATTGTAAGGTTTTCTCTCGGAGTAGAGACGAATATAGACTGCGTGGTACAATAGGGCGGACGTCGTAAGCAATAACAAGGGTTTCCTTTGAACTGGCAACAACAACATGAGAATGGGGAACTGCTGCGGTCTTGGTGATATCCGCCTTTGATATAGCAACAGGCTTGATTATATAATGAAATTCGGTTGTTGTTCAGTAATGTTGATTTGGAAGAAAGTGAAAGAGAAAGATGAAGCTATCTACTCTTATTAAGTTGGTAAAAAATCTTCCTTGTAACTTGCGAATTACTGACGGACAGATAACATATAGCGTGGACTGGCGTATTACCTAAGATTATATTTTGTACAGGAGTTCATTAAAGTACCTTGTTGCCGTGTGGGCACTTAGAAAATATTTTAAAAATGAATTCCCTATTGGAGTTAAATCGAGAGTAAAAATTTTGGATAAGTAAAAACTGGTTGCAGTTATATAAACAATAGAATTGCCCTTTCCTAATGATACTGTGCTCTTTTATATAAACTGAGTAAATAAGATTATATTTTTACCCACGTTTATATTGTGTATCTTCCCTCTCTTTTTTCCCAATTTCACTGACAAACTCAATAACGTTCAGCCTCGAGGGTTTACGAGTGCGGGCACTTCTCAATTTAATTATATCGAGTCCTAATAGGGCTGTCACTTCACTCGTCTCAAATTTGATTGTCAATATATTATATTCTATTAATATTTATAAATTATTATGTACGTCTAAGCGCGTGTTTTGCGTAGGTACTGAATTCACTTAACAATTTTCGTTGATTTTGATTTTAGAAAAGATGAAATTAGTCTTAATATATCTATTTGAATTCCTAGCGTCAATAGTATTGAAACACGTAAGTGAATCGTAGAAAAAGAGGGTAGGGTGAAGTAGACTTAATGGAATAAAGGTCGACGCATTTCCGTCCGGCTTAGGTTGATTGGATCTGTTAATTAATTGCAGAACACAAACACTGCCAACCCTAATTTGTGTCCCCCTAGTAAGTGGCACTGCAATGTTTTATACTAACGAAGTATGACGGGTGATGTTCAAATGACCACTGAACACGTAAAGGAATTTTGTTGGTTACAGTGGAGCGGTAGCACTAATATAAGTCATTTCAGGAATTCTTGATCGTTATGTTCCTATTTTACGACGAGTTAAAAACACAATTTAGTTAATTTACTTGGATCAATCGATCAAGTTATCCACTGTATTCCGTTGTAATTGTTAGGAAATGAAATGAATAACTTATGGAGATATTTCAGTCGTTACTTTTCCTTGACGGCAAATTATGAAATTACCTTTCTGAAAGGTGTGGAGTGGTAGAATCAGGGAGCGTTGTGCAAAGTATATTGAACAAGTAGGTACCGAGTACGCACCTCATTGGAAACTGGAGAACTTACCATCATGTGGCATGTCTGCGAATTTGACGACTTCTATCACAAGAAATTCAGGACATTAAACGACGATACAATTTCATTCAATGTGTTCATTTAAGTTGATACCTACGTTCATGGGCTGATATCTTTAAGAACCCTGTGAAGCAAGGTAGCAATCATAATCGTTAGCGGCCATAACGGAATCAGATCCGAATGCCTCGTGTTCTCATGGCCGTGACACGTTTCACAGCTTCCCTCGGTGACGGTGACTGACGGCAGATTATTTGTTTAGTCCACAAACGAGAATACTCTTTGGCAGACTGTGTGTTTACATCATCGATAGTTTGGATTTTGGACTATAGCTTTACCCAAGGAAGTCACATTTAAAATTAAAACTTTGAATTTAGGGTGCCTAGTTTGAAATAGATTTGGTTTTCATTGGTGCTGCGTTCGTAGCCCTATGTGATGTCTTATTCCATTCAATAATGTTTTCATCAGGGATATTATAATCCTGTCTGAATAATTTTAGGACAGCGCGCCTCGTTAGAGCAGAAAATTAAAATCTAGTCGTATTTGGTTTTGGTAATTGAATAGGTATGGCCGCTTGTTGGACGGCTAGCTATTTAAAAACCTTAAGTCCTAGTAATTATAAGTTATATTTACGTAGCTGTTTTAAACGGTTTGGAGTTCCTCAGCTATTACAGTGCACATCCTCCTGAACATGTATCGTAAAGTTCTTTGCCAACCGCATGTACCAGACTACCCCGGCCGCAATTGCTTTGCTGCAATTGATGCAACCGATACTGCGTAGCTACGTTAACGAATCGCTCTATACACGCATCGTAATGCCTCTAGCTTCATAACACAAAATAACGCTGTGTCACTCTGCTATGCCCCTTGACATTAATGACGAGATTAGTCTTTAGTTCATGTTCGCCGTTTGCACAATATCGCACTTGGCCTCAAAAAATAATCGAATTGGCACACGTAAATGGCTGTCGATATTCAGCGACATACATTATATTATGTAATTAGGTAATGTGATTAGCAAACGAGCCTATTATTCAATGGCCACTGTATCGATAGATATTCTGATATAGACGCGACAAAAAGATAGATAATGACATAATGAAACAAAAAGCTATTTGTATTGATAGTCTTCACATAATTAATTATTATCTTCGGAATATTATGTAAAATTCCTGACTTGTCACGAATTTACGCACTTAAAATTAGTGGAATAAGCCGTGTTGTAAAAAGCGCGTAATTTATTCAGCGTTATGAATCGTCGTAGGTATCAGCTGTATCAGCGATACGGGGCCCCGGGCTACAGGGGCCCTTAGATGCCCGAAGTTTGCAAGAACTAATTCGTTAATGTTCTAGCGAGGGCATCCCAATAATTTTTGACACAGGGCCCGTCTAGAGCAAGTTACTTCACTTCATAATCGGACACTCTTGTCAGAGTGGTCGTGGTTGAGCTGACGAGGCACACGGAGAGATATTCCAAGTGTCCTTAATTTTCCGGAGGGATTCTCTTCATCCACAGCGTAGTTATAAAATTTTCCTTCAAGTGCAAGGAATGAATCTTCTGTAACTTACCAGTACTATCTGCTCTGTGCCACTAGGCCAACACTGCATACTCATTTACAAAGCATTTCACGAATTTATCGACGGCAAATCAAGATCTCCGACGTCTCCATCCGAGCGTAGAGCACGCAAGACTTTCCCTCTTCCCTGCAAATCTCTCCCGCTATGTGGAAAATGTAATACGGCTCGTGATTCACACGTTATCGTGTAATAACTTTTTTGCCAATACAAATGTCGGACATTGATTGGGTACCGACTGTTTACTTTCTTTGATTGGCGAGGCGAACAAATGTTTGATGTCATCGTGTGTACATAGACTAAATTATAGTCTAAGGTTGTCATCAGGTCATGTTTTGCACGAACAGATTTAGCGAGAATTAACTATTAAAGGATTTAAGAACTGTACTTGTGATGTTTTGAAAGAGTAATATAAACTCGGATTTTGGACCAGTATAATCTATACGTATAATAAAATTGTGATAGATTTTGATGGCTATATAAGAAAGCATGAAGAAAGACTCTTAACTCATTAATATTTTAATTTTGAGAAAAAAAAACAATTTATCAATTTAGGTATTTATTTTTTATAGAAATTTAGTGTTAACCTGAATTGATATGTATTATGTCAAAGTAGTTTAGAAAAAGGCTCGTTTGCATTGCCGTTCGGTAACTTTCTCAAAACTATAATATGAAAGTATGTAATATAGTTCTAACTATTACAGGATGCCATGTTAGACGTTATGTATATTTTCATATCATGTCACCAATCACGTATCTAATGTTATTAGAATAAGTTGAGCTCATAAACTTTCGAATCCCTTCGTTCTTATTTAAATATCAATGCTTGGTGTACATTTTTTTTGACGGCCGTGTACTTGTTCGAGTTTTTTGTCGCTCTGTTAGCCTAGCGAGAAGTTCTAGGTTAGATTGTGGGTCCAGACTTAGGGATATTTGACAGTGACAGATAAATGTGACAGGTGTCAGTAATGTGTGTATACTGTGTTTATCGGTGCCACCCACAGAGCGTAACAAACATTGACTTATTATTTACTGTAAGTTAATGGTAACAAAGATCATTTTGTAGTACGTGTGATGATTTTTAAGATAAGCGCCTGCAGGTTACACAATTAATAGCAAAGTTTCGCAAGCAATCTACGGTATTTTCTTTGAAGATGATTATTATTTATTTTAAGTTTACCCACTTTGTATATTTTTTTCACTCGGTATTGTATCAGAGATAAAAGAATGGTGATGCGCACTTATTACAATAACAGTGTTTCAATTCAGCTTGACGTTTGCCTTATTCAGTAAAACTTAACACAAAGGTTCTCAAAATAAATGAACCTCAAAAGAAGATAAACCAAAAAGTCTCCCTTGTCAAAATTAAATAGTCCCAACAGCAAATTTTGATTCTCAAAGATAAGTAGGTAGGTACGTAATTTAACCTTATTCTATTGCACAAGTCACACTTTTTTTATTTTTTTATAGAAAAATAAATCACAAATGGTTTGACAAAGAAGTTAAAAAGTAATTCCAACCGATCTCTCTTTTTTTTTTTGTAAAATAATAGTCCAATAACTTATAACGTACCTGGTGGGCTGCGTGAGTCAAATCTCCACTTCTGAGTTTTAATAAATTAAAACTCACAGGTAGACTTATTCGTATATTTGTATAATGGACGACTCAATACTCATTACAACTAGTATTATATTTTATATTATTCAATTTAATTATATCAAATGCCAATCACAGTCTGATCTGGACAACCGTTCGTCGCCGTAGCTAATTCCAGAATGCCCGCTCAGAATACTGAAGTAAAACGTGGACAACGGCAAAACAAAAACCCAACAGAGGGCGCTTTGATCGGTCACGTGTGCTACACGTCACTGACAGTGTTGCTACATTAAATTTAATCATAAATTGATACATGTACTTATAATTAATAAATTAATAGACTAAAATCTAAATTAACAAAATTCATCAAACAAATAATTGTAAAATCTTAAAAATCATCACATACGTTACAATACTTTTGAATATTGTATGTTCATACCTTTTCGTCAAGTAGATACTACGGAGTAAGTATGTTGACGATGGGAATCGATTATTGGTTTTCGGTGCCTTATGTAAACTACGTACGAGTACTTCAAACAAACTTCGTTAGGTGGGCTCGCCTCGGAGCAATGCATATTCACGAAGAAAAACTTGGCTGACATCGACAATTAAATAGGAATAAATTGTCTGTTATGCAATTAATTAGTGTGAATGTCTATGTGATGATTTATTATTTTGAATTGTTAACGACTATTTAATTAAGTACCTACCTATAAGTAAGTAGCTGGGTATTTGTGCGGTTTTCCGCAAAAACGATACTGCTAATGTTAATACGAAGTACCTACGCTCACCGTAGAGATACAGACTGTAACGAGAATTTAGACGCGTGTTTATACTCGACAATCTCGAACTCAAGGACGTTCAGCTGAAGACAGCTGCGATATAACGATCGATTCGTAATTTTGTAATAGACGAGCGAGATTTTTCACGATTGAAAGATAATGTATTTTGTTTCTGAGGTATTCCCGGAGCGCTATGAAAACACCTAGCATTTGTACCGTAATGTTTATTATGAAGCTTAAATAAACATGGGTTAATTCTACCCTCTCAAACTACACAATCTTAAAAATATTCTTTAACAATATAATTGAAGTCTGGTGAATGACATAACGTATAACGAAATAAACATCTTTTAAAAATAAACGCTTACACACTCACCTACGCAATAAATAGGATTTCCCTTGTCGCGTGGAACGTTGTCATACACAAACACCGGTTCATTATCGTTCTAATTTGGTCACTGATGTATTGCTACCCTAGAGGACTGAGATGGTAGCCTCTAAGATGTGTAACCGGATAAACACCATATTTATGATATTGTTTCTTGTTTCAGGCCAGCCTACGGCAGCTAGACCTATCCCTGCTATCAGAGCTGTGGACCCTAAGCGAGGCCATGGCCACCTGGAGGAGGCAGCTGGAGCGTGGCCCGCGACTCCGCCCCGCGCCACCGCCGCCACCACCGCCTCACTACTTAAGGACCTAAGATGTTACTCGCGCCAAACTTTATGGCCAACGGCTCCTCTGAACTACGCTTAAGAAGCGCAGTACTTAAGAAGATTATGTCATCTTTATACATACAAAGCTAACGATAAGGCTCGTTTGTGGGTTCATTCCTGCGCCGTCCTGTAACGCACCGTAGAACGCACAGAAATGAATCCATTACCGATGGGACGCGGACTCAAATCAAATACATAGTTATGTACATATACTACTAAAAACACTCGATAATTCTGTACTGCGCACTACACGTAGTAGTGGAGAGGAGTCATAAAGTTTGGCGTATTATAAGTAATCTCGCTTGGCTGCTCATAGGCGGGAATGTCGAGACATACTTGAATAAGAATATTAATATTACAATAAATTTGAAGACTCAATGTGGAAATTGGTTTCTGTCTAATCCTTAGATGTGTTAATAATCTTTCAAAGTATTTTCAATTAAAGATTCCATTTCAGCGCATTCGAATCAATTTATTTCGTTTTAGGAGTAAAAAATAATAAATAGCGTCCCCATATTATGTATGTCATGTTATTACTCGGATCTGTACAACTACAGATTATCATGGTCGCTTTCAATGATACTAAAAATAAAGATATGAAACTGGAACCACCCCCAACAGATCCAGACCAGACAGACAGACAGACCAACAGAAGCTACCAATGAAATAAAAATTATAGTTCTCTAGTTCTAGACTTTCATCATTACTGTTCTCATTATCTATTGCTACTTTTTTATTTACCTTTGACCGATAGCGTTATTTAACTTACCATGCAACTAAAATAGTACAATTTATTACGAATTTCATACATTTTGGATTAATAGAATGTCTAACATACCTACCTGACTTTGTATTTTTTTAATATTACAGTAAGTAGGTGTGCATAGTTAATATAAGGGATAGTGAGATGCAGAGTATAATATTGTGGAACATAAATCTTATTACTAGCGAATACTTAATTAGAACTTTTTTTTGAAACAGTTTATAAATAAAAAATCATTTTAGTATTTTTCTAATATCGAACGCTTCTAATGACATCTGGTGGAAACTGATTCTTTTTTAATAGAAAAGATGTTGGTTATGCCACCTGGTGTGACATGATATTATAACCGCAAAAACTGAATAAGTTCTTATTTCTCCTTTTCTGAAAAGCATTTCTAAGGGCTACCTCTGTAGTGACAGTAGTAGGAATAATAGTGCATAGTAAATAAATGACGTCTAAAGACGCACGATGTGTGATTTATTCAAACAGAATTGATGATGATCCTTTTTTTTTTCATAAAAACAAAACGATGTTAAATTTAGGTGAGTGTGCTGTGTATAAATCGTGTGAAATGTATAAATATTTATGTTAGTTGTTATGTCCTGTAATTAAGTTTTTTTCAATAAATAAGGATTAAATAAATTGCATTTTTGTTTCACTGTCCGTCTATTTTCCCCTTGATATAATTATCACTTGCTTGGGTTAAGGAAAACATCGTGAAGAAACCTGCACACTTGAGAGTTCTCCATAATGTTCTCAACTGTGTGTGCAGTCCGCCAATCTGCTTTTGACCAGCAGAGGAGACTTTTTAGGATAGTTAAGGGTTGCAATAATGAATTATGATAAAGCGAATGCAATGTATTAAATATAATATCAGAGTTTCTTGGAGTAGGATTCCTAAACGAAACACTCAAACTTATTATCGAAGCGAAAATATGGATACCTACTTGAAAAAAGTTACGTTGTTTATAGAGTACAGAAGTAAGGAGCACGAATAGCTAAGGACAAGTTGAAAGTTGGTTGAAAGAGCCAGTTGCGAGCAGTAAATAATAGTCTAAAAACCCACCAAAACGGCGCTGGAACCTAGCTAATTATTAGGTTCCTTTTGATGAACATTTTTGAAGCACAGACATGGTGCTGTTTGCTTCTATTTTCTAATCTATGGACTCGTTGCCATGTTGAAATAAAATAAAATTTAAGTTGAATGTCAATCAAACATGGACGTATTCAATCAAATAAATTGCCGTTATGCTCGGGCCACACTAACGGGAAATGCCGTTAATTATGGCGATGATCGTAGGTGTAGCCACGACTCAACGCGATAATTTCACAACGGCATTCACATTGCCGTTTGCCGTTGCCGCGATAATTAATGCGTTGAAGCGGCCATACAACAGTCATGGGCAGTCACGTTTGACAGTCAAGTGTAGCCACTCACATAACGCGTTAATTTTATCGTAATAATTATCGCGATGTTTGGCATTGCCGTTGACGTTGACGATTTCGTTAGTGTGGCCCGAGCATTATAATAATGCATTCTTAATTCTATGATTTAATGCATTGACCTATATAACAGGGACACGACATATTGTTCTTTTAGTACTACAAATGCTACTGTCAAATGAGGCCGAAAATCCGCCATGTTTTGTGTCCAGATGACATTGTCAGTCAGTTCAGCCGGTACTTGTCAAAAAGCAGTCAAATCTGCCATCTTTACCCATACACAAGTACGCTAATTACGCTATAAATAACATTAAAAATATTGGTTATTGTTAATGTTGCCAGGAAAATAAAGGAAGATTTGCATTATAATTAGCAAGGTTCTTAGGTGCAGTTATAGGTCATGAGTAGTTGATGTCATGACTTATAGGTCAGCACTAAAGCCGCCATGTTTTGTGTCCAGATGACATAACAGTGGCACGCATTTTTTGTTGACATGTCACTTCCATAGGTTTCATATTTCTATGATTTAATGTCATGAATTGTCAATGTCATGTTATACAGTTAATGTCAATCAGACAATGTCATGTCATGAATGAATTGAATTCATTGAAAAATTGAAATTAAAAAATTGAAACTAAAACTCACAGATGAACAATAAAACTATTGAAACTTTGAAAGTCTGAAAGATTTCTTCAGTCTTAAAGTTTTACTGAAAGACCTGAAAGGCTGAAAGTAAAGATTTCTGAAACAAGAAGCAAGTTTCAGTGTCACAACAATTTTTATTTTCGAATGAAGTTATGCGATTACTTCTACTGGAGGGTGTATAAACGTAATTTAGTTTATTTTTCTTTTTAAACGAAGCCCTTTTAACAAATACCCAAGGTGTATCTAAACAAATAGCTGCAACCGATGTCAGAAAGCTCATTGCAAGGAAGCCAAGCCCCAAAGGAAGAGCGCCCGCCATCCAAAATTCCGGAGTCAATAAAGGTATCGCAATACATAATTAAGGCCTTCCTTTAGCCACGAAACACCGTGTAAATAGGTGTCTGTAGAATATAGTTACTACAAACAAGATGTATTTATGTAAGTAGTGTATGTGTGATGTGAAACTGGCACCGACCACACATAGACTCCTAATAACAGGCGAATGGTTGATCCAATGAGTTTAGGATTCTTGCACTCATCTATTGTAAAATAAATGTTTCATGTGTTTCAGTCTTAAAACACACATGAAACACTTCACTATCGATTTTACACAATAAAAACCGTAATATTAAATGCTCACACACACTCACACCCTATTAGGATTCCCTGCATCACAGGTGGCATGGACAACTCAAATAACACATCACTAACATTCACCTCCCAAAAACAAACATTTATCGGTCTCATAAATATCTGCCCTGGCTGGGAAACAAACCCATGACCCCTCAATTCGAAGGCATGGCCACTAACTTGGACATCATGATGCATGGAGGACAGCTACCGCTGTGCATGTTTGTTGGGATTCAACTGGGTAGTACAGAAGACCTTAGACAGAAAGTTTCTGTTGTTATAGTCCCTTCTGAAAAAACAGAACCTTGAGAAAAGGCAGATGGACTAGATTATCTGATTATGCCCCCATGTACAAGCATTAAAAGCCCATGCATAATGCACTGCACACTGTACCATGTACATGGTGCAGTGCATTATGCATGGGGCATTATAAATAGAAATATAATACTCAATTTTGGTTTATTTATTTCAGAAGATAATCTTAATGGAGAAAGAAAATGAAACGAATGGAAACCGGAAGTCTCGCATTGACTTGAACGCTCTCCCTACTCGCCAGTACCTTGACCAGACTGTGGTACCCATCCTATTGCAGGGGCTATCTGCACTGGCCAAAGAGAGGCCGCCGGACCCCATCAACTATCTTGCAGCGTATTTAGTTAAAAATAAGAACAATTATGAAAATAACAATGCAGGGTCAAATAATAACCCTCCACAGAATACTCAGACATAATTAATGTTGGTTATTAGGTATGAATTTCTAGTTTTTTACTTCAATACTTAATGCCTGCAGGCAGGGTATTTACGCCTTTGATAATGTTAGGATTAATATATATTTCGTTGGAAGACGTCCAACATCGTCAACTTATGTGTTTGTGTACAATGTAATGATAAAGTTAGATTTATTGATAGTGTTGACAATAATCATGTTGTCATCAACCTGTTACTGTTCTTATTATATATCTACAAATATGTAGTAATAATTCAGTAACAAAGAAATTTTTTGATGTATTATAATGAAATATAAGTCATAGGATACAAATTAGCTTTTCATTTATATGCTCACGTAAACTTAACTAAGAATTTAATAAATCATTAATTCTAATATATTAAATTCAAAATGAAAATATGCTGGAGGACACTTCTATTATTGCATTGCAGAATATAAATATGTGTTGGTAAAGTTTTGCTTGATGAAAGTTTTTTACTTTATTTATGGCTAAGTCATAATAAAAAAGACAATATCATAAACATACAAGCACAACAAGCAATAATTTGACCCAGAAATTGAAGTTTGTTACCAAAGTATATTATTGAATAAGATTAAAAAAGATGGACATTTAATTATTTAATCTTTCTGCTCGGTCTCTTCTAAGAACTGCTGCCGATGCAGCAGCCAAGAATCATTGTCGTCCCCTCCTTCGTACTCCAGTGATACTGAGGGGGGTTCGAAATGCAGAATGTCCGTCTCGATGCTCTCGTCCGTCAGGGACGGTAGGGAGTCGTGCACGGGCAGTGGTACCGGCTCAGGAGGTAAGAACTCTGCCATATACGCTGTTACATTTCGAGCGCGCCATACTGCTATTTTACCTGCCAAGATTTAAAGTATTAGAAGCCCATAATTAATAATATAATAAATACACTACACATAGCCCCACATTAGGGGTTCCTAATGTGGGGCTCGGTCGTTAGTGGCATGGACATACCAGACAAAAATATACAGAATTAGACCGGGAACAGAAATTAAAACTCGTTATTCAAATTTCTGTCTTGCTTGGAATAGAACTCAGGACCCATCGAACGGCGCCAGCAGTTCGGCATGGTAATCATTACGCTATACGGGTCGTGAAAACACTTCTGGTTCGCTAACTTGTCAACTGACAACTTAGGCATTGGTGATGCCTATAATAATACAGTAATTCATGGCTACCAGTTACATACCACCATACATATTTACTCTCAACAGTTACAATCGTCAGATGTCATTCAGTCAGATCAGTCAGATGATCGGGAAAATGGTACTGCAATGAAAATGTATGAAATATGTTTACTTTCTAGTTCCATAACTTTTTGTGTTTTTGATGTTGTGTACAGAATTTTGCTTCTTAATTATCTGACATTTGTCTAATTTTAATAAAAAAAGATAAATTTTAAATTTCAAGATTACGTGAAAATTACCTCACCGCACACAAAACAATTGTGTAATTTTGTTATTCAGTCGAACAATGACACCGCGGTGCAACGCCGCCCTGCAAACGCTCTGGTGCATAAAGTAGGCCTTTCCTTTGTGTATAAGAATCACAAGACTAATTATTACGAGTAAGTACTTACGTGGAGAATTTGATCAAGATTAAAATGTTAGTAATTATTTGTGAGTGCAAGTTAGAATAGGTACCTAGGTACTGCGGAAGTATGATACTCCTTTATACGTTTGTTTTTATTTTGTGTTTGACATTCTGCTTATTTTTCAAATAAGTATTCACATATAAACAGTCTGAAATTTTGTTTAAACTCCTATCCAGATGCTCACCTAAAGTTTCATCAATTTCAACTTCCTCCTCTTCCATTGGTTCCTCTTTAGGTTCCTTCTCTTTCTCTTCTTCACCTTCACCATACTCTTCAAGAGCAGGGTCCTTCATCAGCAAATAGAAGCCATGCTGCATGCAGTTAGTATCAAATACGAAGCAGCCGGGCCCCTTCGGCAATCCTCTCGTCCAAATTCCGTGGTATCTCACTCGGGGGTAGATAATCTGCCCAGGACCCTCAATGACACCCTCTACCCACGTACCCATGAATTTGACTTGGTACTCCGCGAAGAAGTAAGTCCCGAGCCCATGTCGTTTACCCTTAAACCATGCTCCTTCGTAAATGTCGCCGTTTGGGTAGTAATACGCGCCGAAACCTTGCTTAAGGTCGTGACGCCAATCGCCCTCATACCGGGATCCGTCTGGATATATCATCTGACCAGTCCCGTATTTCATCGCTTTACGCCATTCTCCTAACAAAATTTATTCGATCAGAAGTTTGGAATACAAATGTGGGTCTTTTATTGTACCTATACAGGATACTTTTAGGACTTTTTATGTAAGTAACTATTCAAAAAACGAACAGACCACACGATGGTACTTGGTAAGTGGTTTCTTATGTCCTACTTACCCAATTAGCTATCACCTTTTGCATTTCTTAGCCAGGTTGGCGGCGACTTACCACTAGATAACCAGTTTTCTTGATCGCTGTTTATTTATTAAAGTTAAAAAAAATTAAAAGTAATAAATTTATAGGATTACCTTCATAACGAGCGCCATTTCTGAAGACGTACAAGCCTTTCCCATTCCGCATACCACGGCAATAGCAGCCCTGATAGAAGTCTCCGTTGGGCAGCACTGCCCATCCTTCGCCATGGCGATCGCCTTCTGGGTTTCGCCCTCCTACGTAGATCTGTTGATTAATGTCATTTCGCGCTGATTTAACGCATTGCATTTACTGCTAATTAGGCGCCCGAATTTTTATTTAGTACAAATAGGTGTACTTCTAATTTGGTATTTTTAAATACTCTGTTATGATTTACCATCCATAAATCTACATATCCAATCATCAATCAGACTTCTTGCCCACTATACTCTTGTAGCTACTCTTCTTGGCGTCTTTACGACTCCATTAATACACTGACAATATTACTACACTGGCAATATTGACTACACTGACTGTTCCTGTTCTTCTTTTTATTACTACAACTGATTGTAAGGCATCTTATACTACTTTGAAGAATAAGTATGCGTTACAACTACACAAAAAAACTATCGTTTACCTACACGAAATTTACCGTAATTTAATATTTTAGTGAAATTTCCGAATTTTATGGTACTTATTCTTAAAATCCCCATACTCACACCAATCGTATCAACATCCTCTGGCCCCTCGCCTTTCTCTTCAGCCATTAGGCGCACTTATTAATATCTTTTTAGTTACTAGTATAAAAATAATTTCAAAAGAAATGTAATTTCTATTTATTCTTGGAAGTTTAGTTCAGTGTTTATTTCAATAAACTTCAAACGGCACCTTTTTTTAAATGACACTTAAAAAGTTCAAAATCATAATCATTTTCATAGAGATTAGACATAACGAGCATAGATTTAAGCCTACGAGTATATTCAACAATATCATTGTCTTTGGTAAGTAATTTTATTTAACAGAAATACTGCTAGCTTAATAAAAATGAATGCTTATCAACAATCCCACCTGATGGTAGTTGGAGATGATGTCTAAGATGGTGAGCGCAATAAAGTTGTAAAAGCCCGTTAATAATGCACTGAAAGCCTTTAAATGAAACGTCGAAAATGGGCTTTATTTTTAAGTCGAAGCCGGGCTCCAGCTCGTAGGGTACCATGCTGAATAGCAGACGAGGTGACGGTGCGTGGTCCCTGTTTTCACAGATCGAACCATGCAATTTAATCCCGAAGGTACCTACCCCCTTGTCTTGTTTAAGCATAGATTGTCTGGAAGAGATCGCTCTCGTCTCTGTGTGAGCGATAAGACCACTAATGACATTGACACAGACTATGTCAATATTGTATTCCTATAAATTTTGGTGTGCAAAATACACAAATATTATTATTATGTACCTCTACACGGGTCAGGTGGCCCTAGACGATCATGCGGCATGACATGCCTTACGTGCTGTCACGCATGGTCAGGTCAGGCATTGACTTATTTTAATAAGTCAATGGGGTCAGGTACATGCACGCATGACAGCACGTAAGACATGTCATGCCGCATGATCCTAGGCCTAGGGCCACCTTAAGTGGACCCGGTCATTCAATTCTTTCTTTCTTTCCTTTTCTAACTTTCTTGGCTGGCAACGCATCGGTGATGCCTTTGGTGTTGCTGGTGTCCGTGGGCGACGGTGACCACTACTTATCATCGTATGTCGGCTATTAAAATAAAACATGAATAAAAATAAATCTTGCTTAATTTATCAAAGCAGGTAATTGGAATTCAAATGGTTATAAAAAATAACACATTTCAAAAACAGCAATAATTTAATTCATACAATTATTTTCAATAATAAATTAATAACATAAGAGCAGAGTTTTGAGCTGGATCTCAATGATACAGAACAGTGTGATGTTGCTATATTATGTTGGTAATCGCCCGGGTTCAAATCCCGGCGGAGGTAAACATTTAGTTTAGAGACAGATAAATGTTTGTTCCTCGATTGATGGGTGTTTGTGATACATGATTTGTATTGCAAGAATGTATTTGTTAGCATTTATTTATAAAAAACAATAATACATAGACGCGTTTCACTAAGACTTTTCAGGGTAGGTGTAGTAGGCGTAGTAGTGTACCTACTACGTATAATAAAAATGTCACGATATATTTAGCGTGAAATGTAAAAATTGTTGATCTTCACAAAACATTTGAAATAAAACTAGTAGAATACCTACCTAATGATTAATATTACATGCAACATAGCAAAGCAAGCCCTTTACTAAAACTGAACTGAATAATGTTTAATTCCTTAACCAAGAGCCAAAATGGATCACATACCTACATATTTCGTGCTGACTAGATTAATACACAAAATGGCTAAGATAATCAAATCACAAGATCTAAGTAAGTAGGCAATATAAGTTCATAATAACATCATACAACATAGGTAGACATATAAGTAGGTCGTAGAGTACGTAAAAGCCTAATAATCAGATATTATAATGGACGGATGAAATGGCAATTAATTGTAGGTAGACAACTACTATACCTACCTATTCCTAATTTAAATACATAATAAGAACATCAAATCTACTTTGTATATATCAGTAACAATGTATTCCAGCTCTTCTAGAGACCGATCGATCACAGACATTTTATCTAACGTTAGCCTCAATAACCAGCTGTAGTTAACAAAAAAGCTTACAAGTTTAGGTACTAACATGTTATAAATAATTGCATTTAAACCTTCGCTTAAATACTAAATAGAATAGGCTCTATCTTAAACATATTCACTTAATTTAATCTTAGTTAAATATCTATCTTTGTACTTTCGGTTCCATTTTCGCTAACTGGGCAAAGATTGGCATTATAGCTGTTAATACTAAGGCAGTGGCAAGTATTAGTACATAGGTACCGTCAGTCCGTCACGTGGAGCATTGATAAACAAGGTCAGTAACTCAGTACCTTAAACATATTCTGTAGGTCACACAAGACTCGACGGTCGCCGTGACCTCAATAGAGCCAAATTCCAATCGCTGATCAGCATTACAAACAACTTTTCCCTCAATTCCTATATTAAAATTAACGTATAACTTTATTCGCCCATACGCATATTGTTTTATAGTTTATTTTGTTTGTAGGACGAGTGAAATTTTGCGATTTTATCTTCATAGTGTGCGTTTGCGTCTGCGGTAACATTCATTTGCAAATATGCGCAAATTTAATAATATACGCGTTGAATAGAAACACATTTGTTCAAATGCAACTCTACACTACCGAGACCCTATAAAAAACGCAAGATACACTTGGCACTTGGTAGTTAACGTGGCGGGGCCTGTGGTGGAACATCTTCCAGTTTTCCCCACACTACGTTACACATTTCTCTCACTAGAGCTTGTTCACCAGAGTCCAAATCAGGAGCTGGTCTCCTTCGCTCTCTCTCGACTCGTTCCCTTACTTCCAACACCTGAAGAGCACGAACTACCGCTTCTGGCCTCTCATTTCCACCTGTTCCTGCTCCTTTCTCAGCCTCCAGTCGACGCACTTTCTGTTCCAAATCGCGAACATATTGAACTGTTCTTTCTGCAAGTTGTGGATGAGTAATCGGCACGGCAGACGTAGGTGGTCGCGCACCCTCTTCTGCGTTTGTGCCGCTACTGCTACCGTCTCCATCGTCTCGTTCCCTCCCAGGTGTCCGACCACAGTTTACACATGCACTTCTTTCCCGTTCCTCGTCTAGATACAAACACAATTCTTTTAATTCCAAATTATCACGTATCAATTCTTGTTGCTTGTCATCCAACTCGCGCAATTTGTTTTGATACGCTGAAACTTCTTGTCGCATCACAGATGCAGTGTATCTGCCAAATCTTTGCCATTCTCGAGCAAGTTTTCGGCCCTTTTGGCGATCGTCGTCTAGAAAACAACATAAATCACGGAGCTCCTGGTTGTCTTCACTGAGGCGTCGATTAGCTTCTTTCAAGGCTTTTATTTCGTCTAGAAGTGTTTGAATTTGTCGCCTCTGATCAGATGATTGCCGTGGACCTTCAGTTTCAATACGCTTTGTAAACTTAAGCATATCCGCAGATCTTCTATGTATTTGTTCCTCTTCTAGATTGCGTTGCACTCGTTGGGTGTCGTCGGCACTTCTCGCTCGAGTTGTTTCCACGGATTCGTGTACTATTGCTTTTGTTATAATTTCTCCTCCAGGACGTAAAGCTCGTAAGGCTGCAGGAGGCACCGGGTATCCTGCAGGATATCCGTGGGGGTACTTCACTTGGGGATAAGGTCCACTAGGATAAGGAGCTGTTCCCCCGCCGTGTACTGCAATGGGATATGGTAGTTTATTCGGATCAACTGGTTTTCCGACGTACGGAGGTTTGAACTCCTTAGCGGTCGCGTCTATAGTGGCTAGTTTAGAACCCGCTGCGGCAGGTGGAGGCGGATGATAACGCGGAGGAAAGTTGACCGGTTCCGGTTGTTTACCTACTTGTTTATGTTTATTAAACTGGCCTGCGTTCTGACTGATTGACATTGTAGGAATTCTGACTGATTCACGAACGGTCATCAGTTCAGTCGATGCTCCACTTCGCGGTATTCATTACACTCATTTCCAAATCGAGAAGATTGCGTTCATGCGAGCGCTGGAGCAACATAAGTTCAACGAATGGTCCTTGAATGAACGTAGGAGGGGAACGACGCCGGCTGTGTGGGCTGTGGACCGTGGCAATCGCGCAATTAACTCGATCGAAACTCGATGTTTGAGTGGTCTTCTGTCACTATCGACGTATTTTAGTCCTTTTGTTGTGTAAATGGCGTTATGATTGTAGTAGAATTTGAGGTTGTCTGGATGTTGTTTTCACTTAAACAGGTTATGTGTAGGCCTCGTTATGGCAAGAAAACGCGGGCGCGCGCGGGTCGCGTGTCTCTGACTGGCGGGCTCTACGGCTCTACCTGCGCGGGCGCGGAGGCTCTCGCGGCTATCGACTCTACCTTGCTCTCTCTAACCTGTGTCGACGTCTGAAAACACACACAACCATCTTTCAATCATTCACATGTCACGTCACTACTACATAGGCACGTCTATGCGTAAGATTGTGATTTCGCCCATTCTTTTTCAAAGTCGACCTTTTGGCTTTGAATAAACATTTGGTTCATTCAACAAAAGGTAATGCGTACGTGCTTAATAGTAGTCGACTAAGTAGTTTTCGAAGAACGTGCTTGTAGTATTCTATACACTGATGTTAAGTGATATCTTGTCTCCTCGTTTGTCGGCTAGCTTGCCCTACCCTTGATTACCGATGTATATTACCCGACCTATATTACCTGGGATGGGGTCAGTATTCTAGGCCGACCCAACACAGCCAAAATTAATGGTGCGTGCAGGATTTGATGACAGGCCCCTCTGTTCGGGAATCCAACATTCAAATCACTTAATTATCACTGTTTTAAAAAATCCCAATTGCGCCTCCTTCGTCACAACATTACCAAGGTCTTCATATAGAACAAGTATGAATTCCAAACCAAACAATCTAACTAAAGATGTGCATGGGTCTCTATCCATTTTAGAGTTCAAAGTTCAAACTAATATCTCAGGCATTTTGCCAATACATCACTATGCAATTTTATCATTGAAGGTCATTAAAACTTGATATCTAACGAAATCCTGAGGGTACTTGCAGGAAAATATTGTACCTAGGCACATAGGTACACATACATACCTATATGATGCCTATTAAGTAATATTCTGTAATCAGTTAAACATTCGCTTGCTTCAATAATGTTTTAAGATTGAGTCCATGCGGGTTCAGTTTTCTACCTACATACCTAAGAAAGGTTAATGAACTAACTATGCATGACCCTGTACGGTAGGTATTACCGTCAGGTGCTAGGTTAATTAAAAATAATTGCATGTCATATAGCTTGTTCCCCATTGTGAGAGGAGACCGATCTGAACCCAGCAGTGGAATAGTTATGGGTTGTATACTTAGATAATGATAGTGGGACATTCTTGGGAGCCAGTACAGAATTACAGATGGCGTTTCTACTCATTGACACTACAGTTCGAGCTTTGAACATGTTTAGAGGTACCAAATTTTTTTACAACATTGATTTTTTAAAGGAGTAGGTAGGTACATATTAGCTATGTCTCTACGATTTTTTTTATCTTTTTATTTTATCTTTTTAAGTAAAGTTATAGTGCAAAAAGGTACCATTACCATTACCATTAGGCATTACTATTGTAGCTGGTGTGCATTCCCGGTAATCGAACCCAGGCCAAGAAAGTGGGATTACAAATTTCCAAGAACTGGGTTATTTACTACATTGCACCAAGTAATACGTAATTTCACACATTCAATATTTAATAAAGAAACTGTTTTGATGCCTGATCTACACTCTTGCCGGCCGAAACTTTATTTATCTTTATCAATGTGAAAAGTTATAATATTATGTTATGTTACGACTGTCCTGCGTCCCTTATGGGTCTATGAAGTAGAGCAATAATTGTTCTTTTACTTTAATCTAAAAAATGTCTGAAATTTCACTGAAATATGTACCTGCCCACTAAGTTAGAAAAGTGTAAAACTAATAATATATGTTTCTAAAATAACATAAGATAAATAAAATCTTGACAAATGCCGCTGGTACTTAAATCAGTGGTTAAAACCTGAAACTTTAAAACATTTCGCTAAAAATCTGCATGTGGCAGATAGCAGTCCCCTGTTAAAAAGTACGTAAGTTTCTTCTACAAATTTGCAGAAAATCATCAGTCTGGTCAATGTACACGTTACATGAAAAATTTAAAATTTCAATCTTTTTTATGCCTCCATAAAAAGTCAGGGCCAAAGTTCAAACCATATGGCTATCATTTTTATAGCCTGTATCTGTAACATTCTGTAGTGTCGTCATAATTAAGCGTGATAGTGTGAAGCCGGCATGAACAACGAATATTGCAATAGTCCGCCCGCTCCTTGCGCACGCGCAGTCAGTAGCAGCGGTGAACAGTACCGAGCGCAGTGGTGAAGTGGTGGGTTGGCGAGGATGGCGGCTGTGCGACTGGTCGTTGCGTTTGTCGCAATCGGAGCCCTTATTGATGGTAGGTCAACAGTAACTTATTTTTATATTGTGAATTAAATTTCATTTAAACTTTTTTTGGTAAATCTGTGCATGTCGTAATTATTGGGACTTTGCTCGATGATAGGTAAATTGATTTAGTTGGTGTTTTAACGTGATTTTACAAATTTTTAATAGTTTGGGTGATCACTAAGAATTTCACCTGAGTTATTATTACTCTGAATTAATTAAAAAATAAAATTAATTCAAAATGTGTGCATATATTAATCGACTCTTTAAATATATGAATAAAACAAAATTAAAAGGATTAAACATTATAATATTTTAATTTATGTTGTAGGTACTGATAAAATTACAATAAAATCTATAAATAACAAGTCTAATTAGATAGTTCTTTGTTTTGGTTAAGTCAACACAATAACAATTATTTACTAAACGATGTAATTACTCATATCAATTTTAACACTATTTGAAGTAGATACGATAAGATGTTACTAGCTTGACAATTGTCGGACTGCATAAAATAATAATAACATTGCATTCATGTTAGAATAAACTCAAATTAACGATATTAGGGTATAGGCACCGATGGGTGTAAGTATATCGTTTTTTTCTAATTTTATCTATCCTTATTCTATAAGGATTTTCTTAAATCTATATTTAGGAAATAGGTATATTAACATGAAGATGAAACTTCCGTTTTAAGCACGTTGCGCTCATGTTACTATGTTTATAAAATTCGTTAATTCAAATAAATAAAAAATTAGTCACTTATACAAAGGTTTATTAACAACTACTTATATTTATTTTGATTAAGTACCTATCTTTCATCTTTAATAACCAATCTCACAGATTCTACCTATTATTTGCATTACAGTAGTAGCAGCACAGAAGAAGCCGATCAAGGAAGCGCTACTTCTACACAGTGAAGCCTTCAGCAATGCCACGCTCGACGACTGCGTTTGGAAGCGCGAAAGGGAACCTTGTCCAGATGAAAACGTCACCCTTCATCTGTACACAGAAGCAGAGCCTGTGAAGAGAGTGGTATGTGGAAAGATTGTCTGCAATTTAATAGGGTTAAACGCTTTCAGTGACAATCTCGCTTTAGGACAACGGTCAGTCAGTCATGAATATATTTCATGACTACAACTTTAGGAAATTTCATGACTACAACTTTAGGAACCGTTTTTCAAAAAATCTAGTTTTCAAAAATCTTTTGATGTTATAGAACCTTATAATACCTAAGTTTTGGCAGAATAATACAACGACAAACCACTAAAAACTTTTTACATACTTAAATAAAATTGTTAATTCTTCTTTCTCTGATGAAATGGGTAGTATGATAATCTGGTGGATTTCCGTGGACTTTTACACACATCCCACTTTTAGGATCAGGACCTGTAACACCAATGCAGACCGCGGGAATACAATGTACATCATCCCGAGATCTATCCCATACTCTCACTATTGTGAATAGAAACCGGATTCAAAACAATCTTTCAATCCTTGAATCCACATCCACCCGCTCACTCTTATCCAGCTTCCTTATGAATCGAGATGCCTTTCATTGACGTTTCTCCGGTACACAGTATCTAGTACCTAATAATTATTCTTCGCCGGCCTGAATGTTTACTCCCGAAGTCCCGATCTGGAGTTTATTCTATTACTCGTGAAATATTTGATCCTGTTTCGCTTAGAACTTGGAAACGTAATGAACTTGCATCACTAATGCTCCTAAGCATTCTTCAAGGACCATCGGATCGTCCAATAGATCGTTGGCCAGCCGTTAGCATAGAAATATAAAAAACGTGTTAAAATTACAATGCTCATTCACACTTCTATTGTTAATCATGTAATTTACTAATTATGTGTTTACTCATTTGCTGTCTATTGTCCGTTATTTTCGCACGTTTTTTCGAGTACTTACATATTAAAAGTTGATGTTATTTCTGTATTTAGAACTTAAAGAATTAGGTAGGTGCCTTATCGTTGCAAAATTATGAAATTTGAATATGAAGTCAAAAGATAAAATAAGAAATCACATACCTTCACGTGAACTACTTATTAAATTACTTAACGGAGCTTTATGTTGTGGTCCTTTTCTTATTTAAAATTTTAGAATGATTTTTAACATTTTAGACTTTTGAGATGGGATACAGAATTGTCACTGATGACTGATTTTTTAAGCTCATGGATCATGGACGCTATCACACTGCTAGACTAAGGTATCCTTTCTCAATGTCGGGGATATAGCCCATCTCAAACTGAGATCATCTGCCCTTGCGTGAGATCGATGTTCAGGCCACTAGGGCTAGGCTATCGTCCCGTTTCAACACCAGCAACCGACGACCAAGCTGGCAGAAACAGTATTTACCCTTGCTAATGCAGCAAGCATTTGCGCAATGTCTAAATTATGTAGGGTACATGTACCACAACAGTGTTTTGGTTAGCAGTTGACCGAGGACGCCTCAAATAGGCGCGGACGACCGCTAAAGGACGGTCCGTTAGCTACTCCCGCCGGTCGAGAATACCAAATAGTTTTGTATCCATTTCTCAAACACATGTCAAAACTCTTTCTTTAGATCCTGTGTGTGTCAGCTTTGTAACCAGGTTAGTGTAAGGTGGAAATAATTTATTTAAACTGTGTCAATAGTGAGATTTGTCTGACATACGATTTCAAATGGGACATACCTACTGAGGTTGAGGGATTTTTTTCCGGTAGGCCACAAACAAAGTCAGGCTCCATGACGGTAAGTCTAGGGACTGACGTAAAAAAAATTTGCAAGGTAGAAAACCCCGAAAACCACGAATACCATATTGATTAAATTAGATGATTCATAGTAGTCCAAAGAACTTCGACTCAATCGTTGAACGTCATTTCATCATGTGGGTGTTTCAACAGTTACTTATTGAGCAGGCTGCGCCACGAACAGGCAAGTTGATCTAGATACAAATATTGACGGAACACCATATAAGTACTCCGATTTTACTTTAAAATAATTTCGGCGCAATGCAACAAAAAAGCTACAAAAACTCAATACCAACGATTCAAATCAAATCACCTCGAAGAACGGAACCACGGCAAAAGAAGGAATGCGTTTGAAGTAGTTTAAAATACCGCTATTCAGAAGCTATGCGCTGAGCGTCTCGAGAGAATTACATTTAATTCAGTGATATATGGTTCATATTTATATATTAGCGAATTATTATATTATTAGGGAACTTAGCAAATACCGAGTGATTACCACTATCTATACGATTTCTAGAGATATTAACGGCCGGAACTATAGTGCGGAGGTATGAGTGTGTTAGCCTTTATTTATTTATGTATTTGTAAAAGGAGGGCCGGGGTTCGAACCCTGCACGTTGTTAGGTACCAACCAATGCTTATGCTGGTAAATTAGCTTACATATACAGTAAATTTATCTTACAGATGTATGTATCTTTAAGTGGACTTGAATGGTTTCATGGATAGTTGAAGCCCTAATATTTGGTTATTGCTAACTGGGTCTTTGCTATAATCAATGTATTATTGGGGGCTAATAGTGTGGAAACCGATCACAATAATAAAATTGTTAAAATGATATACCTACTTACCTTCTCTTAACATTGCCTAATCTTAGTACCTAATTCGGTAAACTTCTGGGTTGATGATGTAAATAAAGTAAATCATTACGTAGGTGGTAGGTACTACCTATTTAAGTATTGTTCGTCCAACAATCGGTTCGTCCAACAAGGGGTTTGCAAACGCAGCAGAAATATACGTGGTACTTACGTAAGACGAAACAATGCAAACAATGTTAAGTGATATCTTGTCTCCTCGTTTGTCGGCTAGCTTGCCCTACCCTTGATTACCGATGTATATTACCCGACCTATATTACCTGGGATGGGGTCAGTATTCTAGGCCGACCCAACACAGCCAAAATTAATGGTGCGTGCAGGATTTGATGACAGGCCCCTCTGTTCGGGAATCCAACATTCAAATCACTTAATTATCACTGTTTTAAAAAATCCCAATTGCGCCTCCTTCGTCACAACATTACCAAGGTCTTCATATAGAACAAGTATGAATTCCAAACCAAACAATCTAACTAAAGATGTGCATGGGTCTCTATCCATTTTAGAGTTCAAAGTTCAAACTAATATCTCAGGCATTTTGCCAATACATCACTATGCAATTTTATCATTGAAGGTCATTAAAACTTGATATCTAACGAAATCCTGAGGGTACTTGCAGGAAAATATTGTACCTAGGCACATAGGTACACATACATACCTATATGATGCCTATTAAGTAATATTCTGTAATCAGTTAAACATTCGCTTGCTTCAATAATGTTTTAAGATTGAGTCCATGCGGGTTCAGTTTTCTACCTACATACCTAAGAAAGGTTAATGAACTAACTATGCATGACCCTGTACGGTAGGTATTACCGTCAGGTGCTAGGTTAATTAAAAATAATTGCATGTCATATAGCTTGTTCCCCATTGTGAGAGGAGACCGATCTGAACCCAGCAGTGGAATAGTTATGGGTTGTATACTTAGATAATGATAGTGGGACATTCTTGGGAGCCAGTACAGAATTACAGATGGCGTTTCTACTCATTGACACTACAGTTCGAGCTTTGAACATGTTTAGAGGTACCAAATTTTTTTACAACATTGATTTTTTAAAGGAGTAGGTAGGTACATATTAGCTATGTCTCTACGATTTTTTTTATCTTTTTATTTTATCTTTTTAAGTAAAGTTATAGTGCAAAAAGGTACCATTACCATTACCATTAGGCATTACTATTGTAGCTGGTGTGCATTCCCGGTAATCGAACCCAGGCCAAGAAAGTGGGATTACAAATTTCCAAGAACTGGGTTATTTACTACATTGCACCAAGTAATACGTAATTTCACACATTCAATATTTAATAAAGAAACTGTTTTGATGCCTGATCTACACTCTTGCCGGCCGAAACTTTATTTATCTTTATCAATGTGAAAAGTTATAATATTATGTTATGTTACGACTGTCCTGCGTCCCTTATGGGTCTATGAAGTAGAGCAATAATTGTTCTTTTACTTTAATCTAAAAAATGTCTGAAATTTCACTGAAATATGTACCTGCCCACTAAGTTAGAAAAGTGTAAAACTAATAATATATGTTTCTAAAATAACATAAGATAAATAAAATCTTGACAAATGCCGCTGGTACTTAAATCAGTGGTTAAAACCTGAAACTTTAAAACATTTCGCTAAAAATCTGCATGTGGCAGATAGCAGTCCCCTGTTAAAAAGTACGTAAGTTTCTTCTACAAATTTGCAGAAAATCATCAGTCTGGTCAATGTACACGTTACATGAAAAATTTAAAATTTCAATCTTTTTTATGCCTCCATAAAAAGTCAGGGCCAAAGTTCAAACCATATGGCTATCATTTTTATAGCCTGTATCTGTAACATTCTGTAGTGTCGTCATAATTAAGCGTGATAGTGTGAAGCCGGCATGAACAACGAATATTGCAATAGTCCGCCCGCTCCTTGCGCACGCGCAGTCAGTAGCAGCGGTGAACAGTACCGAGCGCAGTGGTGAAGTGGTGGGTTGGCGAGGATGGCGGCTGTGCGACTGGTCGTTGCGTTTGTCGCAATCGGAGCCCTTATTGATGGTAGGTCAACAGTAACTTATTTTTATATTGTGAATTAAATTTCATTTAAACTTTTTTTGGTAAATCTGTGCATGTCGTAATTATTGGGACTTTGCTCGATGATAGGTAAATTGATTTAGTTGGTGTTTTAACGTGATTTTACAAATTTTTAATAGTTTGGGTGATCACTAAGAATTTCACCTGAGTTATTATTACTCTGAATTAATTAAAAAATAAAATTAATTCAAAATGTGTGCATATATTAATCGACTCTTTAAATATATGAATAAAACAAAATTAAAAGGATTAAACATTATAATATTTTAATTTATGTTGTAGGTACTGATAAAATTACAATAAAATCTATAAATAACAAGTCTAATTAGATAGTTCTTTGTTTTGGTTAAGTCAACACAATAACAATTATTTACTAAACGATGTAATTACTCATATCAATTTTAACACTATTTGAAGTAGATACGATAAGATGTTACTAGCTTGACAATTGTCGGACTGCATAAAATAATAATAACATTGCATTCATGTTAGAATAAACTCAAATTAACGATATTAGGGTATAGGCACCGATGGGTGTAAGTATATCGTTTTTTTCTAATTTTATCTATCCTTATTCTATAAGGATTTTCTTAAATCTATATTTAGGAAATAGGTATATTAACATGAAGATGAAACTTCCGTTTTAAGCACGTTGCGCTCATGTTACTATGTTTATAAAATTCGTTAATTCAAATAAATAAAAAATTAGTCACTTATACAAAGGTTTATTAACAACTACTTATATTTATTTTGATTAAGTACCTATCTTTCATCTTTAATAACCAATCTCACAGATTCTACCTATTATTTGCATTACAGTAGTAGCAGCACAGAAGAAGCCGATCAAGGAAGCGCTACTTCTACACAGTGAAGCCTTCAGCAATGCCACGCTCGACGACTGCGTTTGGAAGCGCGAAAGGGAACCTTGTCCAGATGAAAACGTCACCCTTCATCTGTACACAGAAGCAGAGCCTGTGAAGAGAGTGGTATGTGGAAAGATTGTCTGCAATTTAATAGGGTTAAACGCTTTCAGTGACAATCTCGCTTTAGGACAACGGTCAGTCAGTCATGAATATATTTCATGACTACAACTTTAGGAAATTTCATGACTACAACTTTAGGAACCGTTTTTCAAAAAATCTAGTTTTCAAAAATCTTTTGATGTTATAGAACCTTATAATACCTAAGTTTTGGCAGAATAATACAACGACAAACCACTAAAAACTTTTTACATACTTAAATAAAATTGTTAATTCTTCTTTCTCTGATGAAATGGGTAGTATGATAATCTGGTGGATTTCCGTGGACTTTTACACACATCCCACTTTTAGGATCAGGACCTGTAACACCAATGCAGACCGCGGGAATACAATGTACATCATCCCGAGATCTATCCCATACTCTCACTATTGTGAATAGAAACCGGATTCAAAACAATCTTTCAATCCTTGAATCCACATCCACCCGCTCACTCTTATCCAGCTTCCTTATGAATCGAGATGCCTTTCATTGACGTTTCTCCGGTACACAGTATCTAGTACCTAATAATTATTCTTCGCCGGCCTGAATGTTTACTCCCGAAGTCCCGATCTGGAGTTTATTCTATTACTCGTGAAATATTTGATCCTGTTTCGCTTAGAACTTGGAAACGTAATGAACTTGCATCACTAATGCTCCTAAGCATTCTTCAAGGACCATCGGATCGTCCAATAGATCGTTGGCCAGCCGTTAGCATAGAAATATAAAAAACGTGTTAAAATTACAATGCTCATTCACACTTCTATTGTTAATCATGTAATTTACTAATTATGTGTTTACTCATTTGCTGTCTATTGTCCGTTATTTTCGCACGTTTTTTCGAGTACTTACATATTAAAAGTTGATGTTATTTCTGTATTTAGAACTTAAAGAATTAGGTAGGTGCCTTATCGTTGCAAAATTATGAAATTTGAATATGAAGTCAAAAGATAAAATAAGAAATCACATACCTTCACGTGAACTACTTATTAAATTACTTAACGGAGCTTTATGTTGTGGTCCTTTTCTTATTTAAAATTTTAGAATGATTTTTAACATTTTAGACTTTTGAGATGGGATACAGAATTGTCACTGATGACTGATTTTTTAAGCTCATGGATCATGGACGCTATCACACTGCTAGACTAAGGTATCCTTTCTCAATGTCGGGGATATAGCCCATCTCAAACTGAGATCATCTGCCCTTGCGTGAGATCGATGTTCAGGCCACTAGGGCTAGGCTATCGTCCCGTTTCAACACCAGCAACCGACGACCAAGCTGGCAGAAACAGTATTTACCCTTGCTAATGCAGCAAGCATTTGCGCAATGTCTAAATTATGTAGGGTACATGTACCACAACAGTGTTTTGGTTAGCAGTTGACCGAGGACGCCTCAAATAGGCGCGGACGACCGCTAAAGGACGGTCCGTTAGCTACTCCCGCCGGTCGAGAATACCAAATAGTTTTGTATCCATTTCTCAAACACATGTCAAAACTCTTTCTTTAGATCCTGTGTGTGTCAGCTTTGTAACCAGGTTAGTGTAAGGTGGAAATAATTTATTTAAACTGTGTCAATAGTGAGATTTGTCTGACATACGATTTCAAATGGGACATACCTACTGAGGTTGAGGGATTTTTTTCCGGTAGGCCACAAACAAAGTCAGGCTCCATGACGGTAAGTCTAGGGACTGACGTAAAAAAAATTTGCAAGGTAGAAAACCCCGAAAACCACGAATACCATATTGATTAAATTAGATGATTCATAGTAGTCCAAAGAACTTCGACTCAATCGTTGAACGTCATTTCATCATGTGGGTGTTTCAACAGTTACTTATTGAGCAGGCTGCGCCACGAACAGGCAAGTTGATCTAGATACAAATATTGACGGAACACCATATAAGTACTCCGATTTTACTTTAAAATAATTTCGGCGCAATGCAACAAAAAAGCTACAAAAACTCAATACCAACGATTCAAATCAAATCACCTCGAAGAACGGAACCACGGCAAAAGAAGGAATGCGTTTGAAGTAGTTTAAAATACCGCTATTCAGAAGCTATGCGCTGAGCGTCTCGAGAGAATTACATTTAATTCAGTGATATATGGTTCATATTTATATATTAGCGAATTATTATATTATTAGGGAACTTAGCAAATACCGAGTGATTACCACTATCTATACGATTTCTAGAGATATTAACGGCCGGAACTATAGTGCGGAGGTATGAGTGTGTTAGCCTTTATTTATTTATGTATTTGTAAAAGGAGGGCCGGGGTTCGAACCCTGCACGTTGTTAGGTACCAACCAATGCTTATGCTGGTAAATTAGCTTACATATACAGTAAATTTATCTTACAGATGTATGTATCTTTAAGTGGACTTGAATGGTTTCATGGATAGTTGAAGCCCTAATATTTGGTTATTGCTAACTGGGTCTTTGCTATAATCAATGTATTATTGGGGGCTAATAGTGTGGAAACCGATCACAATAATAAAATTGTTAAAATGATATACCTACTTACCTTCTCTTAACATTGCCTAATCTTAGTACCTAATTCGGTAAACTTCTGGGTTGATGATGTAAATAAAGTAAATCATTACGTAGGTGGTAGGTACTACCTATTTAAGTATTGTTCGTCCAACAATCGGTTCGTCCAACAAGGGGTTTGCAAACGCAGCAGAAATATACGTGGTACTTACGTAAGACGAAACAATGCAAACAACCTTATTGGTTTTTAATAAGTAAGTAACAGAACAATTATGAATTTATGATATATTGTGTGATTTCGAGATACATATATTAATTAGTTACTTTGGTCCCATTGCAATGCAATCACTGTGAGAAAGTCTACATAGCACACTTGTTATCAAACCGTGGGTTTTCTGACAAAGTTAGGTGAACTTAAAAGTTAAGTCTACAAGAGTCAAATTTGTGTGAATAAGCATTAGACTAAAGAAAATTTAGCATTGCAAATGTACCACTCGTGTTGTAGGTACATTACATTGGCTTTGTAAGTGAACTCTGGTAAAAGTAAACGCGACAGTGCGTGTGCGGTGGAGCAAAACAATGTGTTTTGTCTTTTGCCACATCCGCTTTGTCAAAACAATCGTTTGTTTTCACATTTTGTTTAGACTCCATTGCTTGCTGCTACATAATTACCTAATTATCATGGAGGATATAGATACCGATAGCCCGATAGCGACGCCCATGGACATAAGACACCCATGGAAGAAAGAATAGAGAAGAAGGAAAAACAGTACCTACCTACCTGGCTCTGAAACCTCCAGACTGTTTTATAAAAGGTACCTAATCAAAATGATTTATTATGTTTGTCTAATGTATAGGTATTATTTTCCCTTCCAGGTAGACTTATTCAGCGAGGATTGGCTCCGACAGAGTGGTTGGGAGCCTTCTCATGAGACCATCCTGCTGATACACGGCTACGCCGGCGGCGACGATACTCTGCCCATTGTAGTGCTTCGCGATGGTAAGTACCATAGATTAAACACTTAGATAATTACTTAATAATTATATTTAATAATTAAAAGATATAACTTACATAATTATTTATAGGTACGGATTCTGTATCTACCTACTTGATCTTATTTCGCAGGAAGTACCTACATTTTCATTTGCGTGTGTATTATCAAAGCTGTTAACAAAAACATCACGTATTTCCACCAGCACAAAACATGTGTAGGTAGGTACGTAAGACCAGACCTCGAACTTCCACTTTCTCCTGGTAATTATTATGTCAGCTATGTCATTCTTTGCAGTGTACTGCACTTTCTTCCTTCACCTTGAATTATATTTATTTGCATTTATTTTTTACTAGCGACCCGTCCTCGCTTCGCTTCGGGAAACTTATTCCTTCGGTTTGCAAAGATTTAGTTATATATTTTGGATAATTCACACTATATCTTCATAATTTATAGCCTATTTGTTATTCTGATGTGAAAGCTATATTATCGTAAAGTTGCAGCAAAATCTTATCTTGCTTTGTAACAAACAATGACTTCGACCGTCGACATACCTAATCGTGCCCTCGGAAGAACGGAAGCTTGATTAAACTGCCAACCGTGCTCGAATTTACTTAACTCGATGGTTCACTTACATATGTACGAAATTACAATGCACTTCTCCATATCAATAAAAAAAGTATCCTATACTAGCTGCTTATGTTGCGAATTAAGAGACATAAGTACTTTCATCTTGTCGAGGTACCTTAATTTTCAAAAAATAAATTTAAGTTGATGCACTTTACGACTATAACATGTTTTACTCAGAAATCAGGTTTCAAAATATCGGATTAAATGTAGAATTACGTATTATTTTCGACAAGAGAAAGCGATCCTGGTGAACGAAAGGCGTTTACGATGCAAATTATGCATTTCCCACGGCTTTCTCCGATCATGCAGTTAAAATGGTTTTGTTATTCGCTACTTTGTGATTGTAATGTAGGTATTCATATTATCACTGGTTACTTACGTGTTCTGCTCATAGCCTGATGGTTCATGCAAATGTTCTACCGAGTACCTATATTTAAACTAAAATAGGGAGTGTAGAAAAACAATAGGAAGGTTGATGGCTAGTGGCCCACTACTGAGCACGAGTCTTTCTTCATAACTGAAGAGGCCTAGAGTGTAGGTATCTACTTCACCACATTGTTCCAGTGCTGATTGGTAAAAAGGTTAGTGGCCAACCTAATTGTCGGAAAATTGTATGCGGCCGTACGCCTTCGACAATGCTATCTAATATTAACAAGCGGGACCGACGGATTGAGATGGTGATCGATATAAATATTATTATATTTCAGCGTATCTCCGCCGCGGCGGCTACAACGTGTTCATGCTGGACTGGGGCAGGCTGTGCCAGCCGCCGTGCTACGTGGCAGCGGTGCACAACCTGCGGCCCGTGGCCCGCTGCGTGGCCGAAGCGCTGAACAGCCTCCGCAGCGCCGGTCTGCGCCCCGATCGCCTCACCTGCGTGGGCCACTCGCTAGGAGCGCATCTCTGCGGAATCATGTCTAACTATCTGACCTTTCGACTCAACAGAATTATTGGTAAGATTGTTGCAGGTATTTTGCAATACAGGGCAATTTACATTTTATTTACTGCTGGTTTAACGGCTGTTATATCATCATCTTACCTAATGTCAATATTTAGCAATATTCAATTGGGGCCACGCAAACATCCATGATTATTACACACAATAAAATATATTATCGCCTACCTAACCTGTACCAATTCTGTCATCTTTTGGTCTTTCAGTGCCGGAATATTAAACGTGATCATAACGCATGTTACAGTCAATAAAAACACATTATCTCACAAACTGTCATCTTTATTTATGACCTAAGCAGCAAACGAGCTTACGGGTCACCATCGGTAAGTGAACACCATCGCCCATGTCGTTGGCAACACCAGGAACCTCACCAACGGGTTGTCGACCAAGAACGAAGCGGTGGCCGTTCTTGGCCCGCATGTCGTGTCTACGTACCTTTTGGACTTTCGAGCTTGTCCCAGGTCTGGACCCGGCTCGGCCGCTGATCCGCTCGGCGCCGGCGCTCCGGCTGGACCCGGGGGACGCGCGCGCGGTCCACGTGCTGCATACCAACGCGGGCCGCTACGGCGAGGCAGCGCGCCTGGGGCACGCCGACTTCTGCCTCAACGGGGGACGCAGCCAGCCGTATTGCGAGGATACGCCTAGTATGTTCCACTTTGTTTTGGGACTTTGCATTGTATATCACAGGGTAGTATCACTATTTAACCTGCCTGCATAGGTACCCTCTCCTCTGTTCCCTATATACTCTTAAAATCATTCATGGTAAGTGGTCACCGCACCGTCGCCCATTGACATCATTAACTATTTATATAGGCATGCATTGTTGGTCTAGAAAGAAGGAAAAGGAAATAAAAAAATATAAGCTCTCACCTTCTGAGAAGAGGGACCTGGTGGACCAACCTCGTCCGTTGTTCAGTAGGGTGCACCACGTGCAAGGGACGTCGACTTGGACTCATAGATGGAGCTCCACACGCCTTTTTCGGTTTCTGTGTCTAGAGCCGGTAATAAGAAAACTACGAAGGCCCTGTAAGACTACGGTTTGGATAATCAATGCGCGATGAGAATCAATTCGCCAATTATTGCGATGCTACGTCATCGTCTTACTGATGTCTGCATTTTACGTCGGCCATGAGCGCTCCTGATTTAGAGGGAGGCAAAGATCTAGGGGGAAATCGGATTTTCGATGCAGATTTTTAAAGGGTATAATAACCATAGGTACATCATCCGAGATCTTCATCTGCCCCCCTCTGCCCATACTTGGTTACCCCATGACGTCGACCGTTAAAATAAATCATTTCAACCTTGTTCACAGACGAAGCTCTGTGCAGCCACGTGTGGGCGATCTGCTACCAGGCCGAGAGCCTGTTCAAGCCGCGGAGCGCCGTCCCGTGCGGGCGCCGCTGCTCCGTGCGGGTGCCGCCCGCGCGGGCCTCCGCCCTGCCCGTCATGCTGGGACAGCCTGCCCCAATGACGTTAGTTACTCACTCTATTCTCCTCCGACAAATAAGCAGACGAGCCACCTGGTGGTAAGAGGTCGTCGCCCGTGGTCAACAGTAACACCAAGACAACATGGATGTGTTATCGGCCAAGAAGGAAGAAAGAAATTAAGTAGGGCCTTCTGGCTCTCAAGTTTCCAGCTGGAACACGACAAATCATCTGACAGCTGGCTCAAAGAAGAAAGTGGTAGCTAGCCAGCCGGGTGACTACCCTGCCACCCTACCACCAAGCAACGGCCGTCTTCTGTCGCCCATTGCGACCCCTCGATCTACCGTTTTGAGAGATCAATATGCTAGGCTTTATTAATTCTGTAGCGTAATCTCAGGCTATTTAAATTCTTTTTTCCTTGGATGCGTTTGACAGGCTGTATGTAAGTATTGTAACAATCGAGTTTTTTTATGTTCAAATATGCGCGGTACCTCTACCGCCAATAAAGAATGTAAAATATACCGATAAAACGATATTATTAAGCTGAGTCCACACCACCTCGAATAGGTACCTCTACTGGATACCGCGCATACCTAAACAGGCCTTTATGTTATGATTATGTTTATGACTTGTACATTGAACAGGGCGTCAGGCGCGTACTGCGTAGAAGACTTCGCAGCGCCGTTCTGTCCGACCACGACGGGGATGGCGGACGGCGACTCGCGCTGCTGCCTCGACCAGCAGTACGCCGCCGCCGCCAGTACGCAGCCGCCGCGTACCCGCCCGCGCCCGCGCCCGCGGCCCGTCGTGCGTTTGCGCGCGCGGCGTATCAAACCCGACGGCGGCGGCGTACCGATAGACAACACTACTTTGATTGACTTGTGATTTTGTTGAAGGAAATTGACGCAACATTTAAATATTGTGCGTTTCAAATATGGTGTGGTGGCATTGCCATTGTTTTTGCTTTGTTAGTGGTCATTTGATTCCATTTTGAGGCGGGGTAGAATACTTGTATACCTAATAGGTAGGTAGGTATTGTGTGGGTAAACAAAATCAAACCCAATGGCGTAGTGATCAAAACACTTGCTTGACTCTTGTAAAACCATTTTGATCAAAGAAATTCAAAGAAAATATACGCCACTGCATATAGCAAAGCTACATCTGCAGATTTGCGCGCGCTGCGTATCAAGCGATCACTTGGTCATCATATAATTCCTAAGTGTTCCTCGGTCCTTGGGTTTATTATTATTACTAATAATCGCGTGTCATATGAGCTCAGAACGGGCCCACTAAATTGAAGTGAAAAAATAAATAACACGTACAAATTTAACTAAATTAGCTTACAGCGGTTTTGGCCCTTTAAGGCCCTCGCTATTTCTATCTAGTTGTCTCCTGACAATTTTGTTGATGAAAGTTAGATCATTCAATTCAAAATGTTTCATTAATATAGCGTAAAGTTAATTTTATTTGATTTGTTATAATTTTCATTTAGTCAATAAATTATGTATAGATTTTAATTTTTATAATGAATGTAATGTTGTAACATAACAGTACAATTTTTGTGCGATAGATGAGCCAAAGAGATAAAGAACATTAAATTATTACCAATTCTCGTGTTTTTCCTTGGCGTTATATTTCTAATATTTTGTGTTACAAACGCCTTACATTAAAACTAACTGATTGATGTTTGTATATGATACTTGAGACAAAATCGATTATAGAGGTTGAATGAACAATTAGATCACATAACAAAGATTTAAAAAAAAATCAGTTTACGCTACACACTGCACCACGCTAGGAATTCCGCGTCGTCGGTGCCATGAACACACAGACAAGAACACTCCCAGACCAAGAACAGAAGTTTAAACCATCTCGCTGGGAATCGAACCCAGGACAATTCAAACGGCAGTCCGGCATGATAACTATTGCGCCATAATCATCAATAAAACAACAAAACTTCATCATAATTTTATTAAAAGTGAGTAATATGATTTTAAACCACACTATTATTTTAAACTAGCATTAGGGCCTTAACTGACAATTTTAAGACGACTCAGCATTCGGGCAGTTACGGATCAAAAAATTAAATATCTAAACGAAATTCTTTTAAATATTTATTACTTTTCACAATGTCCGCATTAGCGCAACGACTCCGACTTTAGCCATGAGGTAAATCCGTTACGAAACGGATGCCGACTCCTGTCAGCTCTTGTTAGCGGCCAGCAGCTGAGAGAGAAGGGCTGCTTTCTCCTTCTCTTTCTTCCTCACCACGTCTAATGAGCGGTTTCTCCATGTGCTCTTTCTGAGCTTGATGGGCCGACTGCCTACATAGCGACCTGGGAATAAATGAGAAATTGTGGTTGTAACTTAGAACAATATAACACTATACATATTATTATATAGAAAGACAGTCTCCATACAAACGCTCTGTCTAAAGTGAAGCACTAAACCGAAACTTTCCCGAAAGCGGGGAATGATTCGGCTGCGAATAATCATGTTTTTAGCAATATACATAAATAACTTTTCAGATATTTTGTGACACAATTTAACTGGACAAATCGTCATAATCCTTTTTTTCCCGAGATACGTTTGGCTTGCGTTGACATGAGCTGCCCGGTGTTTGGAGTCATTTCTGACTCCAAATAAGATGCTTCAAAACGGCCGCGCGGACTTCGTTTCTATAGTGTAATTATTATAAGTCAGGTAATATATTTCGTTAGCGTCTCAGCCAATAAAATAAAAGGAAAAATTCAAGTTACCATCCATTTCCTTCATAGCCTTGATGAAATCTCCGGGGTCCTTAAAACTGACGAAGCCGAAGCCCTTGCTCTTGTTCGTCCGCTTGTCTCTGATCACCTTGGCTCGTTGGAAGGATGTGTACTTGCTAAATGTTCTCACCTAAAATACATTTTGACACAAATTTTAACAAAGGGAAATCTCCCACCAATCGAGGCGTCATGTCTGGGGAGCGGCCGAGCTCCGACTGTTCACGTTCGGAACTTGTATACATGCGAGCGGTGTAGAAAACTCCGATAGCGTGTTTCAGGATTGCTGTGATGTCGCCGAGTGACGCGTGGTCGATGTCGCCACGTTACATTTTTTAAATCTAAATAGCCAACCAACAAACAAACGAGCCATCGAATGGTGAGTGGTCACCGTCGCCCATAGACATTTGCAACACATAGTGACTTTTTACTTTAGTTACACACGAACAACCACTTACAAGCAACTCGTCAGTGACGTCATTCCCCAGGTCGCCACAGAACATCCGGAAGTCGTCATCAGGCCAGTCCAGAAGGGTCACGTCCTCCCACACCTGGCCTCCAGCTGTCCGGACCACCTGGAATCGCAACAGACCTAATTACACATCATTATTACACTAGAAAAGTACAAATTCGTGCAATCTATTTTGCATTCGTAAAAAAATTATTTTAACCTGATGTTAAATAACTCTTAAAAATGTCTAAAAGTTCATATTGTTCACAAAGGTGAGTGAAGTCTCACAATCCACACTTGGTTAACGAGGAGGACTATGGCCTGAACTCCTCACATTCTGACAGGACATAAGAGCCCAGTAGTCGGGACAGTTATGGGAATACCTCAATATCTTCAAAAATGCTATTAAGTCCACATACCTTTCTGTGTTTCTTTTCCTTCTTAGCCTTGGGAACGATTGTCTCCGTGATGGATATGACGGGCGGCGGCGGCGGCGCGGGCGGCGGGCTCGGCGACCGCGGCACTTCCTTTGGAGGCGAGGGCGGACGCTCGCGTTTCTGTGCGAAGACATATTTATTAATAACGAGCTGTGCCCGCGACTTGGTCCGCGTGGAATTAAACAAAAAAAATAGATAAAACTAACGCCATCTTCCATTATCTTACACAAATCAAATGCGATCAGCGACATCTATTTAGTTGTAGTCACTTTCAGCGCCACCTCTATTACATAAACTAAATGATTTGGTGTCGTGGGACACCAGGTAGGAACGAAGTTCCTTCGGCTACAGTCGCGCCTGCGCACGTCTCATTTAACGCTTTTATTCCACGCATTTTTCTTACGGTTTTACTATCACATATTTTTCAGTTCGGTCGCCGCAGCAAAACCTATCCCCTCCAAGCCTGCCGTAAGGAACTTCGTTCCAAAAATCTAAAATAAAAGTAGCCTAAGTAAGTTACTCTTTATGACATCAACAATTTGCCAGTGAAAGTCCCATCGAAATCGGTCCAGCCGTTTCAGAGATTAACTCAAACAAACAAACAAGACAGACAGAAAGACAGCCACCATGTATACATCCATATGCATTTAGTAAAAAGCGGTTATTATAATCATCACAAATAAAACAACACTTCTAACACACACCACAAATTATACCAGTTTGTATAATTTAGTTTAGTTAAGATGATCAACTCACCCGCTTTCGGCTCTCATGTTTCTCTTTTTTCTCCTCATCATCCTTGACCTGTTTGTAGAGTTTAGGTGCAGCAGATAGCACCACGGGCTGGGGTTTGGGGGGTGGCGGTGGGATCAGCTGAGGGCCTGGCATCCCTGGCCGGAGGAATGGCATTGGTGGTGGGAAGACATCTGGTATACCTGGTGGTCGTAGCCTTTGGACCTGGAATAATTTGAGATACTGTTTACTGTTGTAGGTAATCTAATAGGTAATTGAGACACTTGAAATGTGTACATTCATAATGTCAATGTGAAGTAACCCTTTGACAGAATGAATTAGGGTTTAATTTCGAGCACTAGCGGGTCCTTAGTTATAATAGTTACATGATTCTTCCATTCATAATTAAAAGTTAAATGATGTAATTGTTACAAACTGTGTATTGTGACAATTATAATGTATATGGGTACTCACGATTTCGAATTGCTTTACCGATATTTCGACCCAGTTGCATGGATCATGGTCACGGCGTCATGGAAATATCGGTAAAACAATTCGAAATCATGAGTACCCGCATACATTATAATGTTTAGTGTCCGCGATAATATCAGTTTAAAATTATTGTGACAATGACAAAGACTTCAAGCGAAAGTGTCAACCACATCCTTTCTTCATTTTTTATCTCTTTTAATGACGAAAAAGATGATAATACACATACAGAAGCAGGAATCATCATCGACGGCGGCGGAGGGGGCGGCGGCATGGGCGGGAACATCATTCTGGCGCCGAGCATGGATGAGTCGAAGGACATCAAAGAGGGTGGTGGCGGCGGCGGCGGCGGCACCCTGTCCAGCTGTTGCTGCACCGACCCGAACGTCGCGGCGCCGATCACAGGGCGAACGGTCATCCCGGGTACCGCGTCTGCACCCGATATCTCGGCTTCAAACCTGGAAATGTTTGAAGGAATTCCAGCAAAAGAATGTTTTCAGAGGCGGATTAAATGTCGAGAGTGCTTTGGCAAACACCTCAGCGGCGCCGTTCTTTAGTGTACATAAGGAAATGTAGGAAACTAGTAATTTCTATGGATAAAACACGTTAAAAAAACATTTTTGCAATTTTACGTTAATTATTTTGTTTTTAATTTAGGTACGCAGGCCCTTTTAGAACTTCGCGCCCCTAGGCAGTAGGCAATAGGCACACCCCTAGTTTGCCTTAGGATAATCCACCACTACTTAAATGTTGTGTTCTAGCATGTTGAATTCCAGCAAATACTATACTTCTCTAGCTATCAGATAAGTCTATCTAGTACTGTAAATAAGTAAGTCCCTACTGAGGAGTTATTCTAACCCATCTTCTTTTCCGCATACAAATCTTTCCGAGAAAATAACATGACTATATTATAAAGCAATCATGTGATTTCATTTACATACCGAGACATTTCATCTTGCATTTGCTGGAATTTATTCGGCTCCTCCATGGTGATATTTTCTTAGTTAATCGTGTTAAAACCAGACTTCAATTTGGGATAAGACGCCGACAGAAAGCTTGTTGGGTTTGATCCTAATCTGTTCCAGCTTCCAGAATGTCGATTTCACTTTACAGTTTACACTATCAATTATTTTTAATTCTTAACACCAAATATATAAGTAACATAACCTAACTTGTTTTTATTTTCTTGGTTAGTTAGCCTAGACAGCCTAGTAGACTAGTTTATTTTATTTTCTTTCCCTTACGAATTTACGATCGGATCGGCAACTTCGGCAAGCCAAGCTTGACGTTTGACTTTGACGTGCCACTGCCAATCGTGCAATTGTTGACTGTTGACAGTTGACATTGACACTTCTGAGCTGATATCAGATTACAGAGAACAGTGCACCCACAGATTACTTAAACAGTAACTACGCATGGCATGGCACGTCTACTTACCTATTAATGGGAAGTCTTTTCTATCTGTCAAGTTGATGTATAGGAAGTAAACAGCAGGCAGTGGACTATCTGTTATCTCTCTAACTCTGTGGTCATCAGTCATCTTTGTCACAGAGTACTTTATGATCTTTGTCTTGTCTGTCATGTCATTCTGTCAATCAGATTGTGGATTGTGGTGTATTCCGTGTATTTGTGGATTTTTCAATTTTGATTATTCTGATTTTCTTGATGTGTTGGATCCAGTTGGAAAATATATATTAAGATGATACATTGTATTGGCAATTAGTTGCAGTATATTTAAAGTTTTGAATCTTTAAATAAAATATTGAAGTGCTACAAAATTGCAATAATGACTACATTTGAAGCAAAATACGATGTGAGTTAAAAGTGAAAATAAATAAGTATTTAACTCCAGCTTTTACTTTTAGTAATAATTGCTTAATTCTTGGCTGTGTTTTCTGTTTGTTTACTTCTCGTTATAATACTATGTATTCAAGTAGTAAAGCTATATTTTTCTTCCACGTCATTTTGAAATAGGAGAAAAAAATGTCATCTAAATCACCCTTTAATTCATTTCCTTTGGTCCATGCATTATTACAAAGTTAAATTAATGATGTATGCAATTTCTGCATACATCATTCTTTCAATATATCTATAATTTCTTCATGGCTCTTATTAATTCGTATAAATGTTCAAACCAACAATTTGGGATTAATCATTTATGGATGATTGTAATACTGACGCTCACTGTGTTGTTTACGAAAAAACATCGTGATTTGAGTGCAATCTGGGCTGACCATTTGTGTGGTAGATGAGTATTTGTTTACAGGACTTAAATGTATATAATATCTCATTTATGTATAGTCCTGTCACCTTCAACAAAGAATTTATAATAGTGATCCTAGAGAGTGTATAGTACGGCCGGCGGTTCTAGGCCGCGCTGAACTTTGTTCAGATCTCTGCGCAGAAGTCAATTTTAGGGTCGAAATGGTGGCAAGACGCGCGGAGTGTCACTTTGAGCATTGTTTGTTTCAATCACACGCTCAGTGTTTGTGTCGCTATCTCTCTCTAAAGTACCTGCGCACTATATCCGAAAGCCTAACGTCAGAGCGGCCTAGAACCGTCGGCCGTACTATATATAAACAAAAGTTATTGATACATTCAATTGTATTTCAGATGTACCCAGCAGGGGATGTAGGTGTGGTTGAAGGTGAAATGAACATACCAAACAGGGGGGACGCGTCTGGGGGCAGCATGGAGTTTAATACACTTGATGAACCCATTAAGGAGACATTTGTAAGTGTTGATAATTGTTTAACCAAAGCAATTATAGTAATATGATAATTAAGGTTAGGTTTTAGTTTTAACGAGTCTTCTTACAATATAAGACTCATATTTTTATGCTTTCTTATGACTTTAATTGGAGTCAAGTCAGAGTTGAGTTAGTGTAATGTGCGCACTTAATGCAATCTAGTTACATCATTTATTTACCTGAGTTATTATTGAAGGCTAGTATATTCAAGTGCCATTGACATTTTCAACTTAAATGTGTATGTATGTATATGTATGTAGGTACTTCTTAGTCTACTGATAAAATGCAATTAATTTTAATTAGCAATTGTTTTCATTATTGTTCACATTAAACAAAATGGATTCAAATTCATTTTATATTTAAATACAGATTGATATAATAGTACGGACACTTAGGACGCAGACGCAGCTCACACTAACATTAGCAGGGTTAGCTGAGTGGTTTAAACATTAGACTCCCAAACTTAGGGCTGGGTACAAATCCTCCAAGCATTACTATTTTCAAAAAATATGTGGATATTATGGAAGCGCTCTTAGCTCATCGATCGACTAAGTTAGGCAACAGCGGGAGCGGTCGGCAGTTAGATGGGTGACCGCTAGTGGCAAAATTTCTTGGGCGCTTCCGTGCTTCGAAGGGCGCGTAAAGCCGTGGGTCCCGGTTGTCATGTTGGAGGCCTTCGGGTGACATAAAAAAACATCAGACACTGTGCATGTTAGAATTTAATTATCACTTGCTACAGTGAACGAAAACATGAGGAAATCTGCACACCTGATAATTCGCCATAATGTTCTGGAAGGTTCGTGAAGTCTGCCAATCTGCACTCGGCAAGCGTGGTGGACCTTGCCTGTACCCCTTGCACTCTGAGAGGAGACCCGTGCCGAGCAGTGAGACAGTTAAGGGTTGGGATGATGATGATATGATGTATTGATGTTGCTAAAGAATTTTCATACTTAAATTACAGAAAATTGTTTTGTGAATAACTAGTCAATGTGAATAACAAATACAAATATATCATTGTAAATTATTTTCAGCTGAGAGACCTAAGAGCTGTAGGTAACAAATTCTATCATGTTCTGCTTCCAAGAGAAAAAACCAGCTTACTCAAGGAATGTAAGTATAACACTCACCTATATATATAATAAACCTGCAACTGATCAATGTCCGTACACGGAATATGTTTGAGAATAACGATTACTAGGGTATTTATTAATGCAGTAGATGTCATAACAATGTTTGTCGCTGAATTTGTTTCAAATGTATTGCTTAATTATGAAATATTCATAGTTATCGTGGGGTTTAGTGATTGTTTTTTTTTTTCAATATTTTAGTTCAGGATTTAAAATGATAATATTATGTCAATTCATAGAATCCTGCCCTTTTTGCCCTTTACGATGTTGGGTAATAAGTCATAGATTTCCCAAAGTAAAGCAAGGGTGATTAATATATATTATATAGTAAGGAAATAATTCTGAGAGACTTGTGCATTTTTCTAAATAGGTTTTGAATTATTACTTGAATGTACATACATGTAATATTAATTACTAACAGTTCTGATGTGAAACTTGTTATCAATCAATTCTTATCAAGTAAAAATGTTCTGTATGTTTTTGTGTCATATCTTTTAACTCCATTGTTAAACACAAAACGGTTTTGAAAATAGCTTTATCACACAGTTTTACCTATTAATATTTTATAATTTACTGTATATTAATATCAATAGCAGTAGTATTGCAATTTTTAGGTTTAACGTAAAGTATTTGGCATGTTACATAATTTGCTTTATTCCTTCTCAACGGGGAGACAGCCTCTATTAGCTTATGGATAAATATAACTACGTTTTTCAACATACATTTCATTTGTGTCATTTGTGTTATCTTAACTTTATTGATAGTTACTTTGACACAGAATATTGTTTTTTGTGACACTTACAAAACTTACTGTGTTTTTTCAGGGGATCTATGGGGCCCATTGCTACTCTGCACTGTCATGGCCACAATACTCCAGGGAGCCGAGCGGGCGGACGACTCGAACGATGGCGGGCCCGAGTTCGCAGAGGTGTTCGTCTTGGTCTGGATAGGTGCCGCTGTCGTCACATTGAACTCGAAGCTGCTCGGTGGGCATATGTGAGTAATACACTCAGTATTAATAAGTAAATCAGTATTGGCTCGAGAGAACGAGCCTCACATATTTCCATAGTAAAAATCAGATTGATCCGTTGCTTCCTTTTGATGTGAAAGAAGGACACATCGTTTAAAATATTTGTATGGGTGTTTGGATGGATGTTGATTGTTTATTAGTTTAAGGTATGAATAAAGCAATCCGTTAAATAAAGCAAAGTGCATTGGCAGAAGCCAATACGCTCAGGTATTTGTAAATAATAAATAAATTAAATCAAAATGTATGCAATACACACATGCTAAAAGTGAAACTTCAAAAAATAGTTTGGTTAGATATCATAACTATTGTTTTAGCGCTGCAGCGAACTCTTACCAATGTTCCTATCTCATTTTCTCCCACGTCAATGTGTGTCTGTGTCTTTTTCGTTTCCGTTTCATTTAATTTGCGCGTCATTTCCGTTTCATCGAATTCCAAATCACAATGATACTATAGAAGTTTTTACTTCAATAATTAAATGTGTTTAAAATGTTTTCAGATCATTCTTCCAGTCGGTGTGCGTGCTGGGCTACTGTCTGTTCCCGGTCGCGCTGGCGTTGGTGGTCTGCCGGGTGATTCTCATGTTCGACCAGAATAACTTCCTGTTCTTCCTGCGGCTCGTCATATCATTGATTGGCTTCGTTTGGGCTACGTTTGGTAAGTATAGTCTGATAGTCAGTGTTCATCATCATCATCATCACAACCCATAACTGTCCCACTGCTGGGCACGGGTCTCCTCTCACAGTGTGAGGGGTATAGGCCACAGTCCACCACGCTGGCCAAGTGCGGATTGGTGGACTCCACACACCTTTGAGAACATTATGGAGAACTCTCGGGTGTGCAGTTTTCCTCACGATGTTTTCCTTCACCGAAGCAAGTGATAATTAAATTTTAATACGCACATAATTTTTGAAAATTAGTGGTGCGTTGGGGTTTTAACCCGGCCCCTCCGGTTCGGCAATCCAACGTTCAACCACACGGCTATCACTGCTTATATAGTCAGTGTTATTAATCTTTATTTATTTTTGTTACCTAAAATAATAGAACGTAAACTTTAATTTTTGTTACAGCGGCAACCAAATTCCTGGGCGACAGCCAACCCGAAGGCAAAAAGGCTCTAGCGGTGTACCCTATATGCCTATTCTACTTCATTCTGTCCTGGCTCGTGGTGTCCCATAGTAATGTTTGAACGCCACGGTTACTGTGATACGGACACTTAATGTGAATATTTGTGTAAAATAAGGCAGTTTTATATAATTATTTCTTAACTATTTAACAACATTGTTTTATTGTGAACTTTATGTAACTGTTGATAAGATGTAATTTGTATTAAGGGTATGCACACTCGGAATGTCTCGGTATTACTCGTAGATGTGAGCAAAAGTTATGAAGCCATATTTATCTCTGTTTAATGTGTATTTACTATAAAATATTGGTGTTATAGCTGTAGTTTTACATAATAAACCGAATTTTGCATTTGCAAGCACTGTTACATTTGAAACACGAAATTAAATGGCTTTTCTTACACGCCACAAGTTGTGAAAATACTAATGCAATAGTTGCCTTCCTCGTATCTTTAAACTGGTCCACTGCTGGGCACTGGGCTCCCACAACGTGAGGGGTCCAGCCCATAGTCCACCACGCTGGCCATGCACATTGGCATACTTTACAAATTGAGATAATCCAAAACTATTAGGTATGCATTTTTCCTCTCGATGTTTGCCTTCACCAAATCAAGTTATAATTAGTTTATAATGCGCACATAATTAAAAAAAGATTAAGATGCGTTTGGGATTAGAATCCAGACCCTCCGTTCGGACTACCATTGGCTATAACTGCTTAGTAGTAGTTATTTAGTTGGGGGTTAACTCTTGCAATAATTTTGTTTATCTTCAAATTGTTCAGCATTTGAATTGATTTGTCAGGTGACATTAAATAATTATTATTATAAAGGAATGACGTATGACGTAATAGGTCATGTATTCCGAGGAGCCCATGTATAATTATGACGTCACTTACGACGTCGTAATGTAGTTTCGACTTTTGGCACGCATATTATAATAAATTGTGTAAAAAATTAAACGAAATTGTTTTGATGTTAATTAATGAAGCCGAAGTAATTTTATTTACTTGTTGAAAATTGATCGTGTAATTAGATAATGTACATTTAATATATATATTTTCGGTATCTGTATGTTTAGACATTTTTATTTCTTAGTCGACGACTACATAATTTTAATGTATATTTGTTCTGTATGTATGTTGTTTGACTGTCAAATCCTTCGCTGATCATTTCTAGTAGACGAAAATTTCTTGGATATAGATGTCGTAAGTACGGCTTCAATGTCTTAAATTGCAGGCGCCTGACAATTATCTTTATGTAAATAGCCGAATAACCATCAGAGACAGTTTTTTTTTACTTTTAATAAGGTAGTGCTTGACAACAATGGTTGATTGGTTGATGGTAGCTGATCATTCTGGTGCCCGCGGACATCAGAGACCAGAGGAATCACCAACATGTTGTCAGTAAAGAAAGAATGGAGAAGAAAAAAAATAAAAAATAAAAAAAAAGTTGGAAATATTCGATGCGGATTATGATTACGAATGAATTTGGCCAACTATATAAAATGCGCTATTGTCTGTTTGTCTGTGAGGTATATAGGTACATTGTAAACTATACATTCCTTACTATAAATAATGGCATTTAATGAAGTTACTCCTGTATTGAATCACGGACATTTTTGTACATATTTATTGATTAAAATACTATTTTGTGTCTGTTGTAAATTTTATTGAATACCTTACAAAACATACATACATGTATCTAAAAATACCAAGTCAATGGAAATTCGAGACTCAGTACACATTGAGTAGACTACGGCGACAGGCGCCCTATCTAGACTAGTTTTGTAAACACATCAAAATAAAGACATTTAGGTCACAATATAGTATCAGTTTTATAGTTGTGGAGTTATAAAATCATTGTGCAAAACGTTAACGTGAAATTTATCAAAAATTTAGTATAATGAGGGCTCAAAACATAGATTTTATTCGATATATATTCCAACATATTTATAAATATGTTGGAAACACTGACAAGTACATTTTATCTGAAAACTACAAATTAATTATTATTAGATAAATAAACAAAGTGCGCAGTAGCAAAAGCAAATTTCAACAATCAAAGAAAATAGAATCGAATTAAAGTAATCAAACTAACTTTTACAACAGCCCGTATGGTGCTGACATTCAATAACAGACTTGCTTATTAATAATTAGAACTTAAACATATGGTACACTGAAGATCAAAGTGGAATTATACTTTACATACAATGGTAATGTAAACTTAAGATTTTCATCCTTTTTTCTATCGAGTTTAGTAATGCGTTTTTGTGCCAGAAAATTGTTAGAACGGTTTTACGTGATCCGTTTAATCAGTACAAAGATAAGACAATAAATCTACAAGCATGCATATTACGTACACTGTAGAAGCGAAACGTTTAAAGGAAACAATATACGTAGAAATTGTTATAAAGAATAAAATTAAATGTGCTATAAACAAATGTGAAGTCGCAAATTTTGTTGATGAATATGAATTTAAAAATAATTTAGGTAAGGTAAAAGTACCATATTCCGGGCTAGTACATTAATCCGTAACATTTTGATTTTTGTCGCAAAATAAGAAAACTGTCCGTAAAATCCATAATTTATTGAATGTCACTACAACTACAGTTCATATAAAATCAAAATAATACGATGTTTGAATATAAATAATCATTCTTAAAGCCGTATCGAGCTTCCGAAGAGTCAGTAGCGGCCCCCGCGACGTTTCAGTACTATGTTGTTAACAGTGAGCGTAAAGCGACAGTGCATTTTCGTAAGGATCTTATGTGACACTGGTAAGTTAATTTAATTTAATTTTGTAATATTATGAATTGTTAGTTATTGACAGAAGGTTTCAGCGTTATTTCGAGTTATAACAAACCATATTTTGAGAGAAAATATGACTGCCGGAATTATGTTCACAACAGTGAAACGGTGAACATAAATACGTGCTGTATTACGTAATAAGGGTAAATTAGTATGATGTGTTTATGGATTTTATTCCGAACTGGGGTTAAATACTTACATAAATATGACATAAATTAATTCAGTAATGATAACAGATTAGTGTGACGTAATTACGGTATATGCTTTTTTTAATTATAATTCTTAAAATCGAGTTTGAAATTATGACATTTTATGTTATACTAAAGAATCAATACAGTATGTTATCGAAATTAAATTAAGTTTATTTCAAAAAGTAAATAAGGATAACTATTTATATCGATGTTGTGCACATAATAGTTATATTAACTTTTAATATATTCAGATATTTTATTTAATTTTTTTAATTTAACCTATTTTCTTCAATGCCGTAATAAGGGACAAGAGTTTTTTGCTTATGTCCCATATTCCGGTATACCGTACGGTATTACGTAGTATAGTAATAAGAAGCAGAAACATTGGTTTTCAACATAAAACGCCAAATCTCAATTTTTTCAAGATTTTTGTATTAATTACAAAATGTATCCAAAAATTTAAAACGATACGTTTGCATATTAAAACATTTTAATATTATTCACAATTATCATTATAACTGTAACCTCGATTTTATTTTATATTTTAGGTTTACCTTTGGTAACCAGGCCTGCTCATAGCCCAGCGGCTTGCGTCGATCTTAACTGATCTACAAAGTTAAGCAACAGTGGGTGTGGTCAGTAGTTGGATGGGTGACCGCTAGTGGAAAAATTTCTGGGGAACTTCCGTGCTACGGAGGGCACGTAAAGCCGTCGGCCCCGGTTGTTATCATTTGGTAGCAGTCGTTAGGCCATGTCGGAGGCCTTCGGGCGGCATAAAATACTTTCGAAACCATGGGTTGGCCACTAACCCCTCCACCAATCTGTACTGGAGCAGCGTGGTGCTCAGGGTTATGCTCAAGGCCTCCTCAGGTATGAGGAGAGATCCGTGCTCAGTAGTGGTCCATTAATGGGTTGATTGGGCCAACCAGGCCTGATCTTAATATTATTATGAATTGATGTTCCTTAGAATAGGTAAGTCACTCATAACTTATGTTCTTTAAGATTTTTGTCATAATAAGAGTTGTAAAATTGTTTGTAATTTTGAATTTTCGTTAATTATACTTTTTTTTAATTAAATTTTCACGATGGTGATTATTTAGTAAAAAGCAGCTCTCATTTTGTCGCAGAAGTTTTATGGTAATTGTTTTTTTTTATTTATCCGAAAGAACAATTATATCGTGCTTAATAATTTTAATAAAAGTATAAATTAATACAATTAGGTAGTTTAATTCATTAAGTATATTCTTAAAGACATGTATGATGATTTTAGGTCAAAGAAAACGTTTGCTAAAGATAGTACGGAATTACGTACAGTGATTGCCGGAATTAGCTCCGACGCCAAATTTTAGTACGGAATTAGAGACAAACGTGAGGTTCAGCAAAATAACGATTATTCCTATAAATTAACGGCTACGACGGAAAATATTTTTCAACATTTATCTTATAATACCAATCTAGAGAATAAAACAATTTTTATCCCTAGAACCTTCCTACTTTTTCTAAAAACCAACCTCAAAGTCAAAAGTGCCTTAATAGTCCGGAATATGGGACATTTACCTTACCTACTTTTCTTAGAGCATATTTCACGCCGTCCAAGGCATGATCATAAATAAAATGTGCTAAGAGTAGTGAGTGATCCCCGCAGTGGAGTGGATATACATTGGTTTTGCTTAGGCTAGGGTCGGGTCATATAGATGTGCCGAATCGAGACGCATCGCTGATATCATATTTTATAAGTCTTAGTACAAATCGAGCTAGAACTAATAACATGAATAGGTCGTCGTAATCGTAACTTAGATAATGTTACAAATATTTTAAATGTTTCAGAAAAAAAAAATAGCTACAATATTATGTAACCTACGCCACCTACACGACCAATTGGAATTATTGGAAATGTCACAAAATGCGCATGAATTTGATGTGAATCGTCTACGATCTCTAAAAGGCGACTCGATTTGACATACTGAATCTCTAGTAGACACCTGCTGTAGACCTCAAAGCCCTGCAACCACTTGTAAGAGTCGCTGCCAATTTGTTCGATAGTTTATAATCTGCGGCAGTTTAGACAGGTACTCTACAGTTAACGGCCATTTAGCTGGAGTCCGAGCCACTGGATTTGTCGGGAGATCGCGGGGGCGTCTGGAGTGGGGATCTAGGGGGCGTTTGCATCGGAGACCTGGTGGGCATAGACATGTGCATCTGGATGTTGTCTCTGGTTTTACGGAAGTTTTTCCCGCCACACGTGAGAGAGTTGCGCGGCTTGCGGCGAGAGAAATGGCGCTCCACCCACTTGAGCATGGCCAGCACCGAGTCCGTGGACGACAGCCGGCGCTCCGCCGAGGTTTTGGTGATGGTCGAAGATGCGATACGGAACGTCGCGGCCATACCTTTCAGCGCCTGGGGATTGGTAAAATTGGAATGTTAAAATAGATAGTTTTATTGTTTGAAATTGTAAATTTAGTGTTGCCAGGTGTAAGGAAACATAAAATAATCGAAAATTTGGTTTTTAAATCGATTGAATCGATGCGTTCATAAAAATAACAGGAACCTAATTAAATAATCATCGAGCCGATAAACTTGCAACGTTAATTATGTTCGAATAAATAGGTGTCAAAAAAGTACTACAATTTGTTGCACGTATTGGGTGGTTTTATATCACATTATAAGGCAGGAAGTATGAAAAGCTCCGTTACTTACAATCATAGCATCCTCGTCAGTGACGTCATCACCGGCGTAAATGACCCTGATCCTCTCGCTCCAGTCGAGGCCGAATGCCGTTCTCAGGATGTAAATAGAGGCGCGACCTGTCCACAACATTATAGATTAAAATTATGTAGGCAATTAATAGGTTCCGAATCTTTATCGGACTTTAGGAAACAGGTGTAGTAGTAGTAGGACGCCGGGTCTCACACTAAAATCTCGAAAAAAATGTCCTAGTCAACGTCATCACAAGAATAGAAATGTTAACAAGATAATTTAAACACTAAATCATTACAACTCGGTTTAATTTCGATTGCAGTCGATTGTAGCTCTTTTTGCATTTTGAGCTCATTTGGCTCGGACATTTTTTAGCGCGGACCCGACGTCCACAGGTAATAATAAGTCAATGTGAGTAGTTTACAGTTTCTGTGTCGCTTACCCTTATTCCATTCTACAGGCGGGCGCGCTTCAATAGCGCAGTGGGCAGGCGCGGGTTCGAATCCCGCCGCCTTGATGAGCCGACGCGCCTGCTCCGCCAGCGCCGCCCGCTTGGGGACCGGGGTCTCGCGGAAGTGGAATGTTAGCAGAGCCCCTTTGTTCTCCACCCAGGCACCATCTTTGCATACCTGATGAGGTTAATATCACTTATAATTCATTGATGTCTGTCTGTTGAAATAGGAGTATCGCATGTGCGTCTGTTTCCGCTAATGTCAGAAACGGCTTAACCGATTCGGATGCGACTTTCACTGCTTGTAACATTTTGAGACAAATGACGATAATTCTTCGATTACTGCTACTGAGTTAATAACTGCAAGTATGTAGCAATATTTCATTTTATACCACCAGCCTAACTTTGCATGTCGTAGAGATAGGTAGTACCTATTGATATTAGTCATCTCACCTGCTCCTGCAGAGCCTTGAGCAGGTCAACAACCTTGTCCTGCAGTTCCATGGGCATGGGGTGCACGAACTTGCTGCCGTCGGGATGTAGGATCTCCAGTCCATGGTTACCGGCGTATGTGATACCTTCTATGCCAACCTGCGGAAATATTCCATGCGTAATGTTAGTATCTACGTCATTGGTACAAATCTGCATTAATGCTAAGGACGCAGACGTAACTTGCCGATTTGCATTTACTTCACAAATAAATAAATATCTTATTCAACGGGTTTAGATATAAGTAGGTACCTACTAATGTGTAGTTACGTGTTACCTCATTGACTTAATATTACAGTCAATATGTTAGGTACCTAATTAAGGTCGATTTTTGTAAACTTTTTTGATTGTTTTGAATTAGTAGGTTCTTAACAAAAATCTATAAAATGTTGTGTACAAAAATAAAAAATATTCATAATTTATGTCAGAGATGGTAAATCGTTGGTACATATTAATCTACGATATGCGTTAAGCGTTAATTAGTACAAGTGCAGTAGGTATATAATACATACAATGTGTATAACTACAGTTTCCTTGTAAGAAAACTTCGACCTTTCATTCTAAAAAACACTGAGCAAATAGTGCCAATGACACGTAGCGGGTTCGGCCTTTTGCTTACGTAAAGATACCGAGTCACGGCTGCTCCGTACTGTTGACTGTCGCAGTGGAATATAACACAATATCAATATTATTATTAAGACGCAGATAGTGGTTGTCAAAGTTTAAAAGATAACGGTTTGTTATTGCAAAACACAAACCTCGTCGGAGCCAAGAGATGTTCTTATTGGCGAAATATACCTACTACTGTAAATATTTTAATCGTTTTGTATCGTGGTAAAACGGTCACACATTGGGTTTAAAGTTCTTTAATTGTATGCAAGAAATAAACACACTTGTTGCTAAGAAGTCTAAGAACCATCACATTCAAATTACGGGAATATGTAGTCGTAAAATATACGAAGAATAATTTAAATTTTGAAAGAAATTTTGATGCGAATGCGAAGGTTGATTGCAATAAGTATAAATAATTATATATTAACCAATACTGTAGTGAGTGCAGTGTTTATAATTGGCAGCAATCAAACGACATTATAAATGACGATGCCATTGAAATACACGCACGATGGCAATATGGCCGGGGACAATATTACAGCCTCACATTTACATAGGTATAGCCAGATAAGAACCATATTAAGGCAATTAAGTAGACACTCTTGTTCACAAATTGTAACTATAGAAATATTGTTCGATACAATATTTCTATAGTTTCTCATTTTTTGTAGGTAGGTAATTAGGTAATAATTGTGTATTTATTAATGTTGATCGTAAATATTTGATTGTAGTCAGCCCAAATGTTTGTACACAGCACCGATTACCCGTTTTGTAGGTAGGTACGTCAATAATAAACGTATGTTTTTTACCTTATGTATTTAGACTACTTTATGTAACCCCGAAATATAATAAGTACAAGTATAGGATACAATATAATAAGTATAAGTAAGTATAATATACATTATATTGATGATGTAACTAATGTTTTTGCCAGAGTAGCACAGGTCAAAATCATTGTGTTCTGTATTGATATGTCCTCGACATTGCGATAGAAATTTGATAAACAATAGGCTTTGATTATATACATAATCAAAGACAATAGGGTATTTGACAGATTTTAGACAAATATCTCAAATTGTTCAATATAACATACATAATGCAGTTTGCTTAATGCTTTGTAAATATCTCTATTTTATATGAAAATCACCATAAGTTTAAATGAACAAAAAAGCCGCTAAAACGCTAATACGCCATTTAAAGCAGGCCATGACGTCACCTGTTTAAATAAACAAACTAAGCTGTCAATGTTGTCATTGCGTATGGTGTTCCTGTTCTGAGGTCATTGCCGTACAATAGTTAACCGTACAATACTTCATTGACTATAAGCAGGTGACGTCATTCAGCCAAACCACGTGTTTTCGATTACGTGATCAAACATAAAAATTTAATTATTTTATTATCGATTTTTAATAAAAATCCAAATAATTTTAAAATAATGTGTTGGCTAAATTGGTTTAAAAAATCATTAAGCTATCAACAGTTTGATCTATATTTTCATTGTAGTCAAATACCCTATTATGTAAGCCGGCAACCAGCGGACGAGTAATCCGAGGGTAGCCGACCAAATAAGATTTGGGGCCGCTTTGTTAAAGACACGTGTATAGCCTCTTTGGACGCTCCTTTACAGTGACGTCACAACTCACCATATCCTTGACATTGTTGACGTTCCTGCCGGAGATGATCGCGATGTAAACGTCGGACATGTTGGACAAGCGCTGCAGGGTGTGCTTGGTCTCCAGCGGCAGGGTGGCCAGGTCGGGGTGCGGCGCGATGGGGGCCAGGGTGCCGTCGTAGTCCAGCAGCAGAGCTAGCTTCTGGGTGTAGCCGATGTACCTGGAGACGAGGGGAGAATTATGTTGCGGGCTTTTGCTACCTGGGTTATCTGGAGGAAAATTGGTATCGCTTGTGTTTTGTAAATAGCCGATAAGTGAACGGACGAATAGCGTGATGAAGTGTTCATCGTAGCTTATGGATATCAGTAGCAAATGTGTTGTTACAAACGATGACTAACTAACTAACTAATGTTCTAACACCGTCTCCTAACCGGAATAACTATCCTAGTCCGCATTTGAGTCTTATTCTTGGTCGTTTGCAGTTGTCATTTGTGGAAGCGGAAGGATGGTGCTGCATGCTCGTTTGCTACCTTAATTCAATAAAAAATAAAGAAAAATATTGACTCTCAAGCTACCAGCCGGAACATCACTAGTCGACTTACTTAGAGAGATACTCGTCGAAGTCATCAATAGTGACGGGTTGCATGGTGGTGGCGCCGATGTCGTCCGCGTCTTCCTCCAAGGAGTCCATCGCCTTCAGGAAGGCCTTCATCCAGCTGTCCACGTCGTTGACCTGCTCCCGCCGCCGCAGGTGGTTCATACGGACCGTCCGCTCATCCTCGGGCATTATCAGCGCTCTGGGTAACCGAACAAGTTGGGGGTTAAACTACACTGAAACTATTCGCAATGTGTTTAACGTATCTCTACTAAAGTCATATTCGCCGACTAACCCATTCTTAAAAAGACAAAATTCAATCAACAGAATATCGATAGCTCCAAGAATCTATCATTTATCAAAGATAAGACAATAAAGAAAAAACGTCGTCAAACGCAATAAAAGATACATCATAGAAAATAATCATTAAAAATACTAAAATTGGATTTGATATCCCAATGATATTGTGTACATATTATGTATACTTGTACCATGTATATCATCATCAAACCTAATTATCATAATTATCCTAACCTAACACTACTAACCGAACAAAAGGCAGACTTACTGCTAAGAGCATTCTCTGCCAGTCAACCATAGGGCATTTTGACCTAACCCAACCTGAAATCACATCCTACCTGTGAATAACCTCAGCAGCGTCATCCAATTCATAAGGGTTGCAGATGAGGGCCTCGTGCATCATCTCCCCCGCGCCCGCGAACGGCGACACGACGAGCACCCCGGGCGGTTTGTTGATCTGACACGCCACGAACTCCTTCGCGACAAGGTTCATGCCATCCCGCAACGGCGTCACCAGCGCCACTGCCGCGTCTCGGTAGAACGCTGCCAACTCGTCTTGCCCGACACAGCCGTAAATATATCTGATTGTACAAAAATGCTCCTTAGCTTATAATCAAAATAATTAAAGTACCTACTGGAACAGTTATAGGCACACTATGCCAATATTTAATGTTGTCAGTAATCTAACAAAGTTGTAAACTAAGTAAATGACAAATTATTATGCACAACTTCTGTAGGTAGCTACATAATTATATACAAAGATTTGCTATAGGTACAAATAACTAACATGATTAGACGTAAAATTACGAAGAACATGAAGAAAAAGGAAGATTGCTGACAATAGCTATACTAAAGCCAGTTAATCGCTAATTAGCTAGAAGTTGTTTTTTTTATTACTAGGTCTTCACACACCTATGTATAATTAACTAAGTTGGTAAGCAAGTATCAAATGAAAAACCTTACCTAATGGGCGACCAGTTGGGCGTGGTAAACCTTCCATTGATTCGTCCGACAAGCTGGTCCATCTCTTCCTTCAAGTCCTGATACTCCTTGACGTCCGTTCTCGACGGCACCGATATCTGTAGCAGCACAACTTGCTCGATGTGCTCCGGATATTTCTCCAGTAGCCTCTCAAACGCTTTCAGTCTGTGCACTAAGCCTTTGGTATAATCTAGTCGGTCGACACCCAATATAACTTTCTGATTCGTTGCGAGAACTGGCTTCGCGTTCTGGGCCAGAGTAACGAATCTGTCGAAGGGTATTCCTATTGGAAGTGGTCTGACGCATATTGTGCGACCACCCAACTCTACGAGCAGGTTCTTTCTATCCACTCGACAACCCAGGTTTCTTTGGCAGCAGTCGATGAAGTTTAAGCAGTAATCTGTTATGTGGAATCCGACCATATCACAGCCTGAAAAAACACGTTGAACTAATTATTTTTCCTTTTAAAAATCGTAAGAAATGTTGATAAAAAGAAGTTAAGAAGTGCTGATTTTATCAAAAATAAATTGCCTAAAATTTTATGAGTTGCCTTTACCTAATATCCCTTGTAGGACTTCGTCGGACCATGGGAACAGTCGGAATATATCCCATGATGGAAACGGTATATGGAGAAAGAATGCCAGTTTGAATTGTATGTCATCCTCTTCGGCGCGCTATGGAGAGACAATGATTCATTACAATATTGTATTGATGATGAAGAGCTTTGTTATTCAGAGGTATGGATCATCAGAATGTCATCGAACATTTCGGGTTGCCTTTCGAAATCAGGGATTAAAGGTTATAATTATACCCTCGCTCCTCTCCTTAGGAGTATGGATATACAATATTATCCAGTCATCCACCAAGCTGCACTCTAGCAGCGTAGTGAAGAATGCTCTAGGCCTCCTCCGGTATGAGGAGGTACCCGTGCTCATTAATGGGTTGAAGCCTTGTCCAGTCATTGAAGCAACAGGTTTCATAAAATGACTAACCTGTCTAATCCAATTTGCAGCTAACATGAGATGATAGTCATGGACCCAGACTATGGGAGGTGATGTAGCCTTTTCCTTATTCAATAGATGCAGAGCTTTGACGGTCTTCTCAGCAAACTCCTCATTGATCTTGATATACGCTCGCCAGTGGTCTGCGATAAAGGTGGCTCTGTCGGGCATGGAGTGGAAGAGGGGCCAGAATGTACCATTGCAGCAGCCATTGTAGTAGCTGTCGAATAACTTCGGCTCTGCGCGGATAGCGACGATCTGTAAAGATAGTTTTATTGAAATTATGTCCGAACGCCTAGATCCATAACATTTATAATACAGGTCCTAGTGTGCGGCCAACTATCTTTATTTTTATTAGATGATGTTCAGTTTCTTTAATGATTCTATAGACAGTTAAAGACACAGTTCCTATTACTATAATATTATCCCATCTTAACGAGATAGCAGCATTCGACTAACAACAAAGGCTTATCCATAATCATATTCAAATTAAGTAACAACAATAAAATTTGCAGTTGATTTCATTCATTTATTATGCAATCCTTATAAAAATATGTTTGTTTTTCATGTGTGGGTACGTAAAGTATTAGGTAAGTTTAAAATTACTACAGATAAAGAATCGGATGAGGAAGAAAATTCAGATAGGTAGCAATTAATACCGCGACGGTGTTTATTTATTCTGACAATTATATTGTTAGAACACAACAGTCCTCATTTAAATAAAACCTTCATTATCGTTATTTACCTACACGTCGTACAAAGTATAAAACACGGCAGTGCTAGTATAACGGTTTGATTGTTGAACTTCGGCAAAGAAGCAGAAGGCCTGGGTTAGAATCACGGAATAGTAAAATTATTCCGTGGTTTGGTAGCTTGATATACAGAAAAATACAGAGCCCACCAATGAGAGGGACAGTTAGTTTTTGATTTATTTGATGTTTTGAAGGGAAATGTTGCAAGTCCAATCCTCTGCAAAGTCTTTCTGCTGTCCGAGACCTCATTTTCTGTCTAGGGCTTTCAAATAGGCCGACGCTGCCTAAGCTAAGCAGCGATACAACTTCAGACAAAGTCAGTACCAAGCATGTTTTCAGCAGAAATAGTAATATACGAGCAGTCTGTAGTACTAGGTAACTATTGATATACCTACCTAGACCTACCGTTCGTTATCTGTGCAAACTACCGCTATCAGTGCGTTTTCATTGAACAGCTATTATTAATACATTATTTAATTATTCAAGCCCTATAAACTACAGTAAAGTACCTTATTATATGATGAGTGACTAGTGTCTATAGATAGAAAACTTCGGAAACATTACGAGTATAATCCTAGGTAAGTCCCTTATCTGATAAGTCCGATAAATGTTTGATAGGTGTACAACGGAGACGCTTTACTACAAATTTAGTGATTGCGATCCATGGAACTGTAATTACCCTAATGGAAACCACCTTAGGTGCCTTTTGTTGAGACTAGAATTATGGCGTATTACGTCACGCCTCATGAGTGCATTCAGTTCCTATCTATGTATTTAAGTAGATGCTTACGTGTTGATAACAACGATAGGAAATAGGTGACTTCGTAGCTTATTTGTGAAGCGCAGGGTCCCGTCTTGTTTGTATTGTCTATAGTGGACGACAATAAAAATGTTTCACTACCCCGAGCAGTAGCTATATTCGCTTTGTGAACAGCAGGAATACCGGTTACCCACTCGGATACCTCTACCCACAACGGCAGCGGTTACCGTGCATATTTGAATCAGCCTTTCCTTGAGTATTGCGGCTTGTCGCTACGCAGTAACTAGTAATGGTCATTAGGTGGATTACTTTACAAACATCGTTTCATTATACTTACATAAGGTTTTTCTTACTTATAGATTTGTTAGAGCGTCCCCGCCTCGACAATAACAGGATTGAGCGCCACTTAAAGGGATTGATATGCATCAGACGCGGAAATGAACAATTTCAGTCTGTGAAGTTAATTGTCGTATTTATTCTCTGACTGGACTGCGTTTTAGTTATTTATATGCGAGAAATAACAACAGTTTACAAAAACTTAAAATAGACTATTTATGCTTTTTCTATACTAAGTATATAAATAAATCCTGTACGAATTTGTAATTGCAACTTGCTATTACCTACCTGCTAAGCTTGCGAAGGAAAACATCGTTAGGAATCCTGTATACATGAGAGTTCTCCATAATGTTCTCAAAGGTGTGTGAAGTTTGCCAATCCGATCTTGGCCAGCGTGGAGGACTACAGGTGTATACCTCACATTGTGAAAGGAGATCCGAGCTCAGCAGTTATGGGTTGCAATGACGTTTAAGGACTCAATTTTGTATCTACTGTTTTAGTATTATCAAACTGAAAAATTGAACAGATCTACCGCACGTGACGCGGAACACTCAGAATTGCATAATCTAATCCTGTAAGTGACGTAATAACCTATCCTGTAAGTGACGATTCACCATCTGTACTGCATCCGTTGCTCCGTGACTAAATTGCCTCAAATGACCCGTGACGTATTGAAGCAATATGTATATATGCATTGCTGCTAAAGTTCCAGGTTTAGAATATTGGACGAAATTATTGTTCATAAATTGCTAAAGTACTAAAATTGCATGAGTTTGAGGTAGCATGGAAAAATAGACACACACAAATGAAACCCCTGCACAAACATGCATCAGTAACATAAATGTCTACTACGATCGGGAATACAATAAGGAATCCTTCGGTTAGCAGTCGGGGTTACTCTTACTAGCATCTGTATACAGACTTATACATAGATGCACACATAGTCTGCTCGCCAATACTGACTGCATTTGACTGTTTTTGGACTTGCTGAAAACATTGAAACATTCTGCTCGTAACAGGGATTTTGGTTCATAATAGCATGTTCCTAAACCCATAGACAATATTCCTTCCTCTTGTGATAGGTGCCATCTAGGAATAAATTATTAAGGACGAGTGAACATTGCCATTGAAATTTATGTCTCTTAAATTTAAGGTTTATCAAAAGATCTAGTTTGTGAAGTTTGAAATGAGGTTGGTTTTTTACAAACACTTTTCGAAAGTCAAACTAATCCCTACCGTGACACGACAGAATTGCAGTGTGTGCTCATGTGATATTAGTATTGAAAATTGAAAGACTATCGTCAACATACAGAATCCTGCAAGTCTTTTCGGCAAAGAGCAGAAATTTGCTATGGGAATTAGCTCTATTGTGTTACTGACGTCCATGGTCGTTGACGGGTTGAACCCCAACTTCGGCTGGCCCGTCTACTGGTTTGCAATTACTCTCATAAAAAGATCCCATACGGAATAACCGCAAATTGTCCTTGGGAATGCTATCTTACGCAGGCGACGCGCGACGCGATCCCCGCTCGAGAGGTATCCGATATTAAATTTATTACTTGAACTTTAACCCACGTCGTTGAGAAAAGGGACATTAACGTCGTAAATTTTAATGTTTACTCGAAAATTACCTTAACCTATTTTTGTGTTCTCTGTACCGACCCAGCTTATTATTTGTATTAACTTGATTTCAATTTGTCTTGATGTTATGCAATGGAATATCGACCTATTTATTCTTCTTTTTTTTATTTAGATATTCCAGTCAATTGCAGTTGATAGACTTTCATGGGGTCTTGTTGAATTGCGTAAAATATTGTGCGGTATGTTTTATGGTGTACCTATACATTTATTATAATTAGTTAAAACAAATTATAATTGGCTACAACCCATTAATGGCCCACTACTGAGCACGGGTCTCTCCTCATACCTGAGGAGGCCTAGAGCATACTCCACCACGCTGCTCCAGTGCGGATTGGTGGAGGGGTTAGTGGCCAACCCAAGTGTCGGAAATTTTAAGCCGCCCGAAGGTATCCGACATGGCTTAACGACTGCTACCAAATGATAACAACCGGGACCGACGGCTTTACGTGCCCTCCGAAGCACGGAAGCGCTCAAGAAATTTTTCCACTAGCGGTCACCCATCCAACTACCGACCGCGCCCGCTGTTGCTTAACTTTATCGATCACTTGAGATCGACGCAAGCCGCCGGGCTATGAGCGCTTCAAATTATAATTACTTCCAAAAATGTATCGTCGAGTCCATTGACTTATTTACTAATATTAAGTCAATGGTCGAGTCGCTTAATTTCGACTGTACTTGAGTGGGGATGCAACGAATATTAGTTTTCAAAGTAGTTTTACAAAAATGTCGCTTCCTATACACGTTACTCTCAGAGGTTTTTTTATTTGTCTAACAATTTGTTTGTCTGTGACGAGTGTCACGCTTTGAGTGTCACGCTTGAGGAAGGGAGGAAGGTCGTTAAGTCGATAAGCACATTGAAATTTTGTATTTTTATATACAAAACAAATGCTCAAATGTATTTTTTGCAACAGCAACTATATTATAAGTATATTTCAATGTCTATTCAAACAGATTTTTTACAGATGTAGACAGTTTCATAACTTATGGTATCACTAACTTAAGGTCGTCCATTTTTTTATTATACAATAATATATTTGGGTACTTATAATAGTTTTTTTGTAATGTTTTTTTTAATTGAATCATTTGTTGGGTACTTATTTTATTTCTATGGATTGTTATTACGTTATTGAATAATTTGTTAACTAAATCTTAATTCAGAAACGGTTTTAAAGATAAACCATGTTTTTATTGACGACCCCTTAGCCTAGTTGGTAGCGACCCTGCCTGCGAAGCGAGGAGTCCCGGGTTCGATTTTTATGTGTGCCGTTTATTATGTGCCGGAGCAGATGTTTAAGTGAATGTTTGTTCTCGGGTCATGGGTGTTAGTGACGTGTAATTTGTGTTGTCCATGACACCCGCGACACAGGGAATCCTAGTGCGGTTCATGAGTTCTTGAAATCTCGTTTGTTTTGCAAGTTGAAAGAAGAGATTTTCTCTCATATTCATTTATAGGGGGCAAGGGATATTTTTATAATATTTATTTCTGTCTTAGTCTATTTCTCTTTTACTCCATCACATTGCAATCGTTCGTAACGATTTCAGAAGTAACAGTTCCCCGAAGCAAAATGAAAATACATATACTCACTTTTTCAGAGAGCAGCCCAGCTGTGGGAGTTTTGTCGTTAGGGTCGGATTCTGGGATCTTCTCGTTGGGATCTTCCAGGTGGATCCCCGGCCATCCCACCCAAATCCCTCCGCATCGGATCACCACTGGCGCCACCGCAGTCACTAGACCGCCGGCGCTGGAAAAGAAAACAATAATTATTGAAAAACGCTTACACACTCATATCCTCGAGTAGGATAGGATTCCCTGTGACGCGGATGGTATGACTGTCCAATAGTCTGCACCCACCAGCTATTGAACCCGGAACCCCTCGTTTCGCAGGCAGGTTCACTATCAACTAGGCAACAGGATCGTCTATTCTGACTAATAGAAGAAACCTCGAAACCTGGATAAGTATTTAGTTCACATTTACTTGGTTAGTAACGAAAAAGACAGGCATAGCGATAGATTGAGCAAGATAGTTACCCGAGCGGTGGTTTGAATGTTATTTTTAACCAAAACAGAAACTACCAAAGACATCCTCTACGGTATTGATTTATACCAAGGTGACTGATCGTAAATAGCTTTTCTATTAGCAGCTTAATTAGTACTTGTAGGTTAGCGCGTTCGATACAAAAGTAGGGTACCTATCTATATTTATCTACAAGCTTTTTACAGCGATGGGATTAAGTCATTTTAAATTAATTAATTTAATTAATTTGCAGTCAAGCATTAATTAATAAACAAAATTAAGTAATATATTTCATTATTTCTTTCTTTCGTGGCGAAAACGAATATTCGTCAATATTATCGTTATTAGTTAAATGGCAGATATCGTAGGGATTAGGTACGTGTGTACGTGGTTATCGTAGATATTCCACTAGTAGGTATGATCTAATATTGGATATATTTATCTTTTAATATAACTCCTTTCCTCTTTCATTTGCACCTACTCAGTAGTTTATATCATCCAGTCTAGTCTAAAAATATCTTGTAATGGTCTTGATAATTAACACATTAAAAAGCAATTAGATCGGTAAGGATGTTAGATAAAAGGGTATTTGACTACAATGAAAATATAGATCAAACTGTTGTTAGCTGAAAAGTATATTTTATTAAACCAATTTAGCCAACACATTATTTTAAAATTATTTGGATTTTTATTGAAAATCGATAATAAAATAATTACATTTTCATGTTTGGTCATGTGATCGAAAACACGCGGTTTGGCTGAATGACGTTACCTGCTTATAGTCAATGAAGTATTGTACAGTTTGACAGCAATGACCACAGAACAAGAACACTACGCAACGACAGCAGCAGGTGACGTCATGACCTGCTTAAAATGGCGTACCTATTAGCGTTTTGGCGGCTTTTTTATTCATTTAAACTTTGATGGTGATTTGCATATAGAAAATAGAGATATTTACAAAGAATTAAGCAAACTGCATTTATGTATTATGTTACATTGAACAATTTGAGATATTTTTCTAAAATCTGTCAAATACCCTATTGAATAATTTTGTTTCAACACTTAATTCATTTAACATTAAAATTATCCTATTATAGGTAGGATAGAATACTTGAAGAAAAAATCTCTCACTTTTTCTTATTGTGATATTATGAAAAACTACCTTTACCTACTTTTAACTGTAGGTACTCGTACTCCACGAATATTTTGTCAATAAATATAATAAATTATAAGAATATGTTAAGGTGTAAGTTGAATAGGAAATAATTATAATTGGCCTGATAAAATATGAAAAACATTTGGTAATTACTGATCATCATGACGTAACCGTTGAAAAAGCCCTTGACCTGCAAGGAGTTCCTTATACTGCAAAATCTGAATACAGCGCATAAAAGGATTGATCCAGGGTGGGGAATAATTTTCGAGGCCGATTTTTAAAGGCTACAATAACCGTAGACACTACATTCGAGGTCCAGGGGGAGGGCAGCATCCCACCCCTGCCTCTACCTGGTTACGCCCATGAATAAAATGGAATGTATTGGAAATTTAAACGTCTTTGTTTATCAATTATAGGTATGGAATATTGATAGGTATGTTAATTTTATTTGATTTAATATGAGGCTGAAATTTTTAGCCGATTATAATTTATGCTGATAGTTTTGGAATATCGACCGAGTAACGGTATAATAATAACCTAAAATCTGTTTAAAACTTTCGTCAACACTAAAGTATAAAATAAGAAAATAATGAGTAGTTGCTTTATAAAAATATCTACAGCTATAATGTTTCGCGACCAGTCGATGCAGGAAAAAACAAATAAAAAATCAAGACGAGTTATTCGTTACATTGAACCTGGAGGCCGTTCAATGAAAGCGAAGAGGCAAATGACCGTAATCTTACTTATTTCCAGACTCAACAATCGAACTACATACTTAATATTTTTTAATTACTAGGTTAGAATCTTAAAGTTAAAAAGGTATAAGTACATTGTTTTGTTATATCTCAAAGGGATTACATTGCGTTTTTACTGTAAGCTCCCAGGCAGCCTGATTTTTTCAGAATTTCTCGAATATTTCAAACAATTTAAACAAAACTTTACTACAATATAGGTATATATAATATATAAACCTTCCTTACCTACTCTTGAATAACTCTATCTATTAAAAAACCGGCATCAAAATCCGTTCCGTACTTTTAAAGATCTAAGCATACATAGGAACATAGGGACAGACACAGCTGAAGCGACTGTTTTATACTATCTTAAGATGCAAGTAAAGTAATCGCTTGTAAAATTTCTTTGTTTTATTGGAGCGAAGTACCTTAATAAGAAGGAATTAACATAATTAGTTGTTAGTTATTTAGTTAATAGGGTGCTTTGTGGTGTTAGTAGTTAACTGGAAGAGATCGTTTATAGTCGTTAATCTCATCAGTTGTTGGCAGTAGAGATGCGAATCGATGGTTCTGCCCAGCCGTAAAAGCTCCAGCCATCCATCCATCAGTCTTTAATAGTCCACTGCTGGACATAGGCCTCTCCTGACTTGCGCCACTCGGACCGGTCCTGAGCTTTCTGAATCCAGCGGTTGCCCGCTGTCCTCTTCAAGTCGTCAGTCCACCTGGTCGGGGGGCGCCTTATACTCCTTTTTCCAAGACGTGGTCTCCATTCGACGACCTTTCTTCCCCAACGGTTATCGGTGCGTCGAACTATGTGGCCAGCCCATTGCCACTTCAGCCGGCTAATTCCCAGGGCTATGTCGGTTAACCTCGTTCGTCTACGGATTTCATCATTTCTAATGCGATCACGTAGAGAAATACCGAGCATAGCCCGCTCCATAGCCCGCTGATTGATTTTGAGCTCTTCGGCTTCAGGCACTGAGGTATTTTGGTGAGGTAGTTTAGATGTGACGCAACTTCCCGAACGCAGTTAAAAAGCAGCGCGTAAAAGCTCGCAATGAATAATTTCCTTTCAATCCCACCACAAACGCATCACCTTATAGCGAGTTTTCCACAGTTTGTGAAGCCTAACCGCCCTTTGACCGCGACCGTTTTCGCACTTGTCGTACGTGCTCCACTTTGCATTAATAGTTATCAATCTCTTAAAAAACAGTTCGGTTTCATTACAATAAAGAATAGCAAATCAGTTGGTACGTGGTTCATTATGGGTCAAAACTGTTTTGTGGTCAATTCCCAGTTCATCAGCTATGTCGTAACTACTGATAAGGCGATCTTGCTCCACCTTTTTAAAAATGGCGTCAATTTATCCGTTACAAGCCGACCAGAGCGGAATATTTAACATCAAAATTCCCCGATTGAAAACGCTTAAACCAAGTTTGTGCTACTCTACTGACACTGCTTTCGGTCCATAAACGTCACAAATTTTTTTCGTGGCTTGCGTTACATTTTTCCTTTTTTGTAATAAAATCATTGACTTATTATTACTATAAGTCAATCACAGATTAAAGTCAATGAATAAAATTTTAAAATGTATCGAATTTCTCCATTAGATTCACTCATTTTGAAAAATAGGAAAACAAATGAAAAATATCTGGAAATAGTACAGCCAAAGAGATTTTATTACAGGTTTATATATACATACTATATTATGCGAAGACATAATTATTATAATTATAAGGCATAAGAGTACCTAATATAATTGCCTGTACACCTCATTGTGGGAGGAGACCCGACCCGAGACAAGCATTTGGACAGTAAGCAATGGTTGCGATGATGATGAAACTATTGTATTTAAGAATTATCTTTAGTAATAGGGTCAACATTTAATCAATTTTGATAAAGATTGTTTACGAAATTAAAGTGGATATTACTTTTAAGGAGAAAAGTACAAGTATGTTTAAGAACGTTAAATAGAAACAACATCGCTAAGGCATACACATTAATTGCATGAACACGCAAATGCAAATTTCTACACGTATTTACTAATAGAGTAACTGACAGATTAAATAAGAATATTTGTGCAATTCACATATAATAGGTGAATTGCATCTTATCTGGGATAGGTCACCTATCCCAGATAAGATCGCGGCACACAGATAGGTTCATAAACTACAATATTCTCCACCAGTCCACCACAAACACACACGTAATCAATGATATCATATAGTAAAAAGTGGCAGCCACTGTCTGGCCTCTTTTTATTTATAATGCATCTAAAACTATTAATATACTTGCAAAATTTTGTAATGTTTTCAACAACAAACATCTTTGTTTATGCACGTTTTGGTGGCCAATTACTTAAGCTCTAACTAACACACAAACATCTGTACATTACATATTTACAGCACAGTACCTTGAAACACGTATCATTTCGACTGAACATTAATCTTTCGTAGTTAAAAAATCAAACTTCAATGTATTTATTGTACCTAAATTCCCACTAAATACACGTATTGAACGAACTCGAAGGGATCCTTTTACTACTCTTCGTTCCTTCGCGAATGTTCCCGAAGCCGGCATACGGTGCGTATCATGGTATTGATAAAATATTAGGTCAAGTTCGAAGGTTCAACCTTCAGGCAAGCAATTATAATACCTATCTTATTCTAACAAAATCACTGTCATTGCCAGAGAATAATTACATCAATTTATAAATGAATTATCACTACTGATTCTAATTTGGTCTTGATGTAATTGAAGTTTGAATTGAAGATTATCGTGGGGTTTTTGCGAGGTAATAAGGATTTCAGTCTACTTGTATTATACCTTCACAGGCTTTACGAACATTTTATTAAAATCGTCACAATGCGTCAAAACAAGCGTCAAGGAGTCAGCTGTGTGGATCTATTACTCGTGTTGTGTAAGAAATGTAATGTAAAAATTACCTGGCTTTCCGCTCTAATTCACCGGTTTTCTCATTTCTCTTCAAAACAAATGGCAGCCTGTTCGAAACTACAATCATGCTCCCTTTACTGTTGCACGACGAACGACCACCGCGACTGACGATTGAGACCGAGTCACTGTTACTCCCACTCATGGTTTTTTTTATTTCCGAACGTTCCTTTTCACGACCAATCCCAGCGTAGCTCACGCGCATGCGGATTCGAACCGGAGGGAGATTTGAAATGCTAGATATGTTGGGTTTTCACTGATCTGAACTGCTTATAATGTGACATCGCAAGCAAGCTCCATCAAGTTAAAGATTCCGCTCGCGTATATTATTAACTATACATCATCGACCGAGATCGGATGCGAACTGTTTCCTTTGTGTACACCGGTCGCCTTTATAGACTTTGGGAGACGCGTCGCAGAAGGGTGAAGTTCTTGCTTACGTCGCAGAGTGTCGGAGGTCTGAGACGACGTGAATGGGTTATCTGAGCTGACCCCACGAGGGTTGTCTCTGTACTTATCACAATTGCGAATTTTTTATTCCAAACATTTAATTGAGATCGTCCACGACAATACGAGTTTATAGATCTGCCTCCGTGTTATCACTGAATTCACTGACCCTTGTGGTAAGCGGCCGAACATATAAGTTTGTTTTCTTATGTAGTAAGTAAATTTGTTCGAATCGATTCATTGACTCTAATGGTCAACAAGAGATACAGTTTGTATTAGTTTTACTTTGAACTATAGGTGAAAACAAATAAGGAATCTCTGTGTAGTTCTTGTATAGCAAGAGCAGCATTAACAAGAGTATCAATGGTTTTCTTATCAGGGATACTTATAAATAAAGTGTTACTTCTATATTCTCAGAATTATCCACTTACCATCATAATAGCTCATCCAAAGATTAAAAGTATAGATCCGTTGCGTTCATACAACGCAAGTTGCACTTTTGGATCCGCTCCGCTGACATTTTGTGTGGCACTATGGATGAGAACGATAATTACGAAACGTGTATGAGAAAGAAAGAGATAGCTACATGAAAAGTTAGCCAATTGGCCAAATTTGACATTACCATTTTTCGCGTGCTAATGACATTATCTACTTCTTTTTTACGTAAAGGCTTAGAATAATGACATATAGAATGACAGTCTTCATACAAGCGCTCTTTAAAAAGTGAAGCACTAATTTTCTTTTTTCTTTTTTTTTATACATGTTTAATGGTTGCCAGGGAAGTGCAGTTTCCCGAAAGTGGGGAATGATTCGGCCGCTGATAAGAATTTGTTTTTAGCAATAATACCTACATAAATAGCTGTGTGTGGTAAAGTATGGGTATGGTTATGTAAAATTGTTATATTACGAGAATGTTTATTTAAATATGAAACAATACAAGAAAATATTAACATCATTTTTTTACTATTTATTTTTTTACATAATATCTTTTACGTAACTGAACATAAGCATGAACACAGGAACTTAGTATATTTTAATAACAGCATTGAGTAAAAAAGTTTTGTTCCAATATTAAATATACTCTGTGAAAAAACAAAAAACAATGGGCTTTGTTGCTTTACTACTCTATGGACTATATTATATCTGTGAACTACTGTATCTGTGAAAACAACAATAAAATGAAGATGAAAATAACATTGACAATAGGCATGATATAATAATAATAACTAATAATAATAATTTAAATATTAATGGATATCTAACAACTTCAATAATTATAACAGGGACAGCATTCTCACGCAATCTATACGATCCAACCTGTGTAATGTACAGGTACAGGTAATGTACTTCATTATTAAAATGTTTTGAACATATTCGTGTATTTTTGGTTGGCTTCCAATATACTTCTCCACGACTAAGCCGTATATCACTCGTCACTTAAAATGGGAAAATTTATTTTCATAATTGGGCAACACTGAGTATTGAAACAAAACGTTTTTATTTAAACCTAATTAAATAAAATATATAATGAAATATTGAAAGATTACCTGTGAAAAGTGATGTTATTACACTTCTTTTGTTTTTCAAATGTGTTGTGACAAAATTTAACCGCACAAATCGACATAATTATTTTTTTTCCGCGAGATGCGTTTGCCGCGCATTGTTAATGAACACTACGGAGCTGGCCGGCGTTTGGTGACATAAACTACTCACATTTAAGGTTGTCAAAGTAGCCGCGCGGACTTCGTTTCTATATGTTATTATTCTAAGCGTAAAGGTAAGGCTCATCTGCTTGTGTGACTGTTCAATTCATTTCTGCTTGCATATGCAGTTGAATATTTTTAAAAAAGGCCACACGATGAAAACTGCTTGGATATCAACCCAACCAAGCAGTTATGCATGTAACAGCAGTATATAGAAGCTAAATAGCTTATCTATAGGAATTAAATGAAATCGGATATTGACTTGAATTATGGAAGAAGATCTAAAAAATATATCATTTATAAAGTAGGTACTAAGTAGTTTGATTTCCCTAAGAAATCTAAAAGGAAGAATCACTCAATTTTCTGATTTAGAAAATAAACTTTAGACATCATGAACTTGAAGATTACAGAACTACAAGGAACTACAAGTAGGTAATCATTCTCTACATAAGTACAAAACAAATCTCTCTCTTAAGTCTTTCAAGCGCTCAAATATTTAAATTTTCACTTTTGTTTCGTGTATAAATAAAATAAACAGTAAAATAAATTAATAACACGCTTTTATAATCATTCTAAGTGGACTAGAAATTTATAGTCATTTTAGTCATTCTGCTGTTAACCGTTGAAGAGTAGTGTTGACGCTGAGGTTTGAGCCTTTGTCTGGGCTCAATCCTGAGCGTAGTATCCGGAGTATTCGCGGAATAAGGGAAGTAATTCTACTTCGGCTTGCAAGATTTCGCCCATTCAAACATACTTACATAATATGAACATTGCAACTTAAATAAAAGCTTGTAATCATTTGCGTTGCAATTGCAACATATTTTAGGATTCGAATTGTGCTACGGCGCAACTGCCCTCCATCCAAGGTAAATAAAAATTTAGTTTTAATAATTGACAAAAAAAAACAGCTACAGGTATTTTAATGCACAGATTAGAAGGTATAGTTGCAAATGCGTACCATTCACTTCAATTATTCTCATTCCTCGTTGAATACAACGAAATTTTGTCACGAGACACAGTGGCGCCGCCCAGTGACGTTCGTGATCGTTGGGTGGGCTATCCCCACGGAACACAGACACAAGGCTATCCCTGCCGTAGTTTGCACCTTTAAGGCTTTAGAGTTCATTTGATTGTTACGTGAATATGAGTCGTTAAATCTTGTCAAAGCCGTTAAGAACTTCTGGGTCTTCTTAATATAGTCAAATTCCCCGATAAATATTGCCCAAAAACCATTTGTTATTCACGTTCATGGCATTATTTAAAATATTTAGACCGCTACAATGTGACGAAATTTGATGCGAAAATTTAAAGGAATCAAAGCCAAATCCTTTTGAATCCAAGTTGAGCAAAAGCTTAGTTGTTACAACCGTTTTTCGATTATTTGGTGAACAGGGTAGACCATGTCCTTGACTTGTCATCATCAGAGATTATGATAGACTATCAACGTTCATTAATTATGTCAGTAATACTGTTTTCAATTATCGTAACGTGTTATTCCGTTGTTTATATAAACACTGGCTGTCCCCCAGGTTTTTCCTGCTTCATGATTAACGAGTGATTTAGATAAAGAAAATATTTTATGTATGAAGTGCCTTGGAACCTTGTATCCCTTATTAACATTTCAATACTGGATTCCGTTCTTTAATCTTCTTCTTCGTGGGCCTCTATCATGAGTACCTACAAAGTTTACCTTCAATAAAGTTAGTAAAAAAATTACTTAAAAACTGGCCCCTGATCAGAAGGGCGTCTATTGACTAATACATTTTTATATTTCTCATATCGATAAAAAGGACCATTTTCGAATTTAAATATAATTATGAAGAATATTTGAATACCTACTTACTTAAAATTTTCATCCATAAATAGGAAAAGGAAACAAATCAGAGATTTATCGATAAAATTAAAGAATGATAAAATTAAACATATACGAGTACATAACAACGTCTTTGGGAAATACAAGGATATCTACTTAATTTTATGATTACACAAATTTTTATAAATTAAATTAATTAATATATTTTTCAAATAAAACAATAGCGAACATTTTTTCTAGTAAAGACAACATTCATTCACGCTCTTCATAGTGCAGCTGGCATTTACTGGTCACGATATTTATATGTACATACTTACTAATAATAACTATATCATCCAATCCAGCATAAAAATATGTAACAATGACTAACAAACACACAGATCTAAAACCGTCGTTTAATGGTAGTCCCGTCGCGCGGCGCGTCGGCACATGAGCCGGCATCGTGAGGTACGCGTGACGTGCACGCGCGCTCCACATGAACCCACCTTCCACCACCACTATCCGTGCCATCATGAATGGATCCGCTTATTTACGCTATCGTACCACTTATGTCAATAGGGAAGTTAATAAAGGAAATTTAATATATTATGAAAACTGAAATATTAATTATGGTTATTAATTTTTTAATTCATTATTTAAAATAAGATCTTAAAAGGGTTCCGTTTTCTTTTTCAGGTGCGGAACCCTAATAAACGCAGCAGACGAACCGACATACGAAGCCACCACGGACCGTCACGGACGCATTGGCAAGCAGATAGGACTAAGGATGAGATGTATAGACGATACTTAGCCTTAGCTCAGACTTTACTTACGAAAAACTTGACTTTGCAAAGACTGCGATTTGGTATTTATAGACATGTCACGCTGAGATTGTGCTCAGCCCGCTAATGTCATAATTGATTGCTGCCATCTATCTGTTTGTTAATACGAAAAATTTAAATGTCTTAGAAACCGACTAATATCAAGGTTCATTTGGGACCATTATTTTTGTTCGGATAATAGCCAAAGTTTTTGGTAAGTCGTCTATTTCATGAACTTATTAAACGTTGCTCAGCTCGTACTCAGCCGTCCCAAATTATTATTTTAGGTATAATGTATATGTACTGATGAGTACGCGTCAAACGTCGTGTTGTGACTTGTTAAAGCTACATACGCGTTAAATATATTTTTTCAGAAATGAAGCGTGCCCCACCGGTTGGGAAGTCCTGCGCTAGTGGAAGAGGGCGGTGTCGGTGTAGGGCAATATGGTTATAAAAAAATATTTGGCTTCTAGTATAGAATCCCCGGTTCAAAATATATATTTGGACGCCTAAGGGACGATGAAAATGAAAAAGAATAATTATGGTATAAGTATTCAATTGAATCAAGAGAAAAAGGTAGCCCAAGTATGAACATTCTCCTTTAATGATGTGATCAGCAACATTGGCCAATTTTGAATTGAACTCTAGCTACAGCCCTGACTCAACTTCGATTCCAGACCCCAGTGACCTAAAGATTAGCTTCGCGAGTAAAATGGTCTGGGTTCGAAATATGCACTTTGAAGCGTATTAGAAATTATTTATCATTTGCTTCGGTGAGTGAAAACACCGTGAGGAAAGCTGCACATGTAAAAGTTCTTTATAAAGTTCATAATGTATGTGATGTCGACCAATCCGTACTTACCCTTGACATTGTGGAAGGGGTCCCGACTACCGTGCCCAGCAATGGGACAGTTATGGGTTGCGATGATGAATGATGAAATAGTATTTCATTTGTGTCACAACAGCAGTAATCAAAGTGCAGCACTGTGAATGTGTGACCGTTTATTACTTGTTTGTTTATAATCCGCTGCTCAATACACTCAGTTCTGTTTAACATATATACATGTGCGGAAAATACTTAGGTACTATTATGTGTTATTGAAAGAATGGAAAATTCTCAGTCATGCGGATTTCCTCACGATGTTTTTCTTATCTGTTAAAATTAGCATTCATTGATGTGATTTTTACGTATCTAACGATAAAACATGTCCCGGGTGTTATCGTTAGATAGCAGTCGTTTACCTATATCGTCCTTCGGGCGGCATCAAACTTCCGGTACTTTGGTTGGCCACTCACCCTAGCACCATACTGGAGCAGAGTGGTATAGTGAGCCTCCTTAATGATGAAGAGAGATATGCCTTAATGGGTTGAAGTCACAAATATTTTAACTATTTACGTATTTAACTACCTGTATTTCAAAGCTTGTATGTAACTGGTCTGAAGCATATTTTGTAATCTTTTATAGTAATACATGTAGTAAAATTGTATATTGACTTTTAATATTTTAATAGTCGTTACGGGTTTTATAGGATGAGAGCCGGTTAACGAATGGCTTTGACCGCCTAGTTCCATGATGTTGTCCCAGTAGTTTTTATACTAATACTAATTTGAAATATTCCTTCAAGGCAATATACAGAGTATTAGAATAAACCTAAACGCGTCCACCAGCACCACATTCTTTCGCCGTTTCTTCGAAATCTGAAACACCTTTCCGAAACGGTGGTAGAAGCAATGAATGATTTTCATATTAGGTATGTATGTTGTAAAAATAACTACGATACAGAATTTTGTGCAAATTTTCAGAAAACTGATTCATAAACTCACTGGAATGCCTTCCTTTCAAACTATACTTGGTACCTGAGGAAGGAATTGTCTTATTACCTAATGTATGATGTTTATTTTCCTTACTAATAAATACTTACTATATAATAAACTCTGATACATTTCAAACATTGTTTTTTTTTTTAATTCATACATCTTATGAGAACGAAACGGAACCTTAATGGATGGACCATTTGTGTAAGTGTGTATCTGTGTCAGTTTGATCATTGATCAGACCCGATTATAAACCTCATTCGTTTTAAAAAGTTTTTTGGTACACATATGACGATAGGAGAGCTAATGACAAAAGTAACTAGTATTTACTGTAAAAATCGAAGCTATTCTCTGACTTTTAAGGTACGGTTTCCTATCCTTTGTAATTCTGAACTGAGACTTAACCAGTAAGATTTTTAGTAGTTTGTGCACATTGAATTATTGTCATCAACGCCTAGCCTATATCGTTATAACACAAAGTGGTTTAGCCTTGGCGCTAGTGACGGATAATAGTAAACAATGTGACACACAACACCATGATTCACTCGTGGCCATTAGGACCGAGTTAGAATAATTAGATACAAGGAATACATACATGCATTTTAAATACAAACTTGCTTGTGTGTTGTATGACCATGATTCGGTGTTTTAAGGGCTAAGGTATCTAAGTAGCCACTCTGTATGAAAAGGCAACGTTCATCGCAAACAATAACTGTCCCACTGCTGGGCATACAGGGCATAGGTATCCTCTCATAGTGTGAGGGGTATTATAGGTTCACCACGCTAGCCGAGAGCAGATAGTCAAGTCAAGTAGCTCGTCTGTCCGTTTAGCAGCTATTAACATAAAAAAATTAAAAAGTGTGCAATTCACAGGTGCTAGAAGTGAAACTCAACTTTCAACTTTCAACTTTCAACGAACGTTTCAACGAATTCCAAATCACAACGATACAGAAGTGTTCACTTCAAAAATTGTGCAGCCACGTTGTGTCGTGACTTACTGCAACACTTAGGTATAGACAATACCAAAGAGGATATAAACACTACGGGACAATACTTTCTTTGTTTTTTCTTCATTCTGTCATGACTGGCAACGTATCGGAAATGCCTTTAAGGTTATAGTGGCGTCCACGGCTGACGGGATGTCACCATCAGGTAGCTCGTCGGTTATTCACATAAAAATCCACAAGCCACTGGACCAACACGTCAATAAGGTTATCATATTTGACGTCAATTATAAAATATAGGTACTTACTGATATGTGAATATGCCTGTACCTAGTATGTGTAACTCTGTTACTCGTGTATTCCTTCGCACATATAATAATGTGAAAAGAATCTTTGTACTTACCACTTTTTAAATACGTACTCATGTAAGACAGTGAGATTTTAAGCTGAAGTCCCATGGTGAAGCAGTAAGCTAAATTCGTACTTATATTATGTGTTACAAATATTATATACATCGGTGTTCATGTAAATTAAAACCCCTTGACTAAATAAAGGATTGCAGAGCGGGAATCACTATACACAGACTCTTCCATTTCGTTTAATGCTGTTTCCAATTGGCAAATACTCTACAAATATAATGATCAATAATGGAAAAATAATAACAAAAGGTATTTGTCAATCTAGCTCTATCTATATAAATATTTCGCGAGATATGAACCCAGCCCTCGATGTCAATAATTTCAATGAATTCTGATAAAGAACCCGCGGTACGTTAACTTAAATAAAATAAACACAAGAGACTCGCGTGCGACACAACGTGACGACGATAACAGCATTTAGTCTGTTAACGTTCGTCGTTAATTGCGTTCGAATCTTTGGTAATAATAAGACTGATAGCTGCCGAGAAATAAGACATAGTCTGTCCTGTTTTCTACCGTAAGTGGTAAGTCTCCCGCGCCGCGACTCCTAGCATTTTAGATGAAGATTAACACTTGATTCGAAGAAAATGATGAGAAAATTATCACTTGATTCGAAGAAAATTAAGATAAGCTTTCGCTCTACGCTGATAGAGATCCGAAGCCAAGTACATTAGAGCCAAGCCATTAGCCATTAGCCATTTAGCCAAGGACATTTAGGTATGTTTTGTTAGGTTTTTGAGCGTGAAGCGCAGACGAATTAGCCGAAGAGCTATCTAATCACTTGATTTAAAAAAAATACAGAATTATCACCTGATTTCAAGAAAATTAAAAAAAATATATCACTTGATTCGAAAAAAAATGAAGGGAATTATCACGCTTTTATTTCGCGTACCTACATTTAATTACGGTTTTGTGGTGCAAAGTATCAAAAGCGGCGATCTTCTAAAAGCTCTCCAATGGCAATGCACCGCTCTAGGGCTGCCACTACTGGCACCCTTTGCAAACTCGGGCCCTGACCAACCACTACTCTTGCTCTACCCTAGAGCGAGTCCTGCATAGACCCGAAGCCAAGAACTGGGATTTTTATGTGTTGTTAGTGTTTTATAAGCCTACAGTACAGACGAAGTAGTCGACGGACTATCTAATGGTAAGTAGTCAGCACAGCGCTGGATATAACCATCGAAGTTATCAAATGTCCGTACCTGGAGAAATCCCTTTTATACACTTGAAAACCTAAATATAATATTCCAGCACTCATAATACTCATTCGGTTCGTCGCACGGAATAAGAATCTTGCAAACACGCTCCGAACCGTGTTGTTCTGCGCGATTCCGACCTATTTACATTAAAATCAATTTAATAATTGTTTTGTAGGATTCTCGTGTCATCTCAAGTAATAATAATACGAGCTGGTCTCTTGTAACCTTGCTCTCGGTGAGAGGGCATCATACTCAGAGGGCCGCACACAATAATACCTATTATTAATTATTATAACTAAAATTATGATTTACACAACTGTTTACTTCCAATAACGTATATCCCACTCTTACAGATAATACTGGAGGTCCGGGAAAACAGTGAATTTTGGAAATAATCTTTCATCCCTTTATTTTTATGTAAGTAGGTATTTTATTGTAGTGTACAAGCATAAGGATTAAATAAATAAATAGGTGAAATAGGTACCTAATTAATTTAGCCGACGCGACACATAATATATATACGCAACACATAATAATAAAACAGCATAATAAAATCTTATTTAAAACTCCGTTATTATAATTTTAACCAATGGATCGACATCGTAGCACGACACGTGTCTGTAGGTACTCGTAGCAACAGTCGAGTACAATACTCGTAGCCCCTAAAAGTTTGTTTTTGATTTAGTCCTTTTGTTTGCAATAAAACAATTTCTTAACTTTATTATACAATTATTAATTGAGAAAATCCTTATACTTAAATAAAGCTATTTTAAATAGAAAATTAGTAGTTCAGTACTAAAATAAATGGCCAAATAGATAGCAACAGATTACGTGAAGTCTACAGATAACTTGACTATGTTTATGTATGTCCAATGGAGAAGGCAAAAGGGTCAAAATATTACTATCAAATACACCTAAAATCCGAGCTTAGGTCATATACATTACATAACTTTTTATTTCACTTCAATACATGCAGTATTTCCGAAGTTATAAAGACGAGAAGTTCAAGCCCTTTTTTGAATTTCCGCGCTTACGCTATGACGTCACGAGTTAGTTCGGCCGCGAGCACGATACGGCGAAAGTATAGAAAATATGGGTCTATGCAGTTCAAAAATCTATAACTTTCTTATTTCTATAGATACAGACTTGAAATTTTGCATAGATGTAGTAGATAGTATGTGAATTATATATGTTATTTTATTATTGATAACTAAGGTTTGCTCGCGACTTTACTTGAGTTTAAATTAACATTTCGGTCAAAAATCCCTATCAACTACGCGCGACTACTGAGAGATGACGTCATCGAGTAGTGACCGCCCGCCTGCGTTTTTAAAAAAACCAACGGCCGTAAATACGCACTTTGATCGTTAATATCTCAGCCATTTATTGAGATATGGAAAAAGTAAAAACACAGTTTTTCTTGTAATTTTTTATAGATTTATTTGACGTGTAAAAAAAAATTCGTTTGCCTGGTCCATTGTGCATAACCCACCAGGAGAGAGGCTATTTACACGCCACCCCACCAATATTACTGACATATTTGCATACGTTATATCACATATCAAGTAATTGTAATATCTGCATTTAAAAGCATATTGAACGAGATTCGTAAACATTGGTTAGTTATCATTTGGGTCACTTTGTGAAGACTGTGTTTATGCTGTGTACCTACTCAGAACGGGAGGTCACTACTCACTATAAAGTCGTATAGATACTGTGCTTACAATCACATAGTGACGTAGAATCTCCTGCTTTTATTAAAATTGGAGAAATTCCTGTTGATAGAATTAATCAATAAATTTCGCAAAAGAAACGAGTGTCTTTTCTATAGTGTTTTCTATAGGTACAGAATTTTAAAACGCAGGTCTCGGTTGATTATTTTTGGTTTCTCGAAACGAGATGTGCCAACGTAAATTAAGAAATAAATAAACCTACTGTGATAGAAATAAAATAAATATACTTTGATTTTACTGTATAAATTATCAGAATAACATAATTTATTGTATGGATCAGATTGCATTTGATTGCACTTGCACTGATGTTTCGGTGTACAGGAATCATAGTTTCCAATTTATTCAGACTTCAGTGCCATTTGATCGAAACTTTGATGTCATAGACTTGAGTTGCGTAATGCGTAACGCCCTAATTTGACTTAGTGATTCTTCTCATGCGTATCATAGCGCATCATAGCCTAGCGTTTTTGTTTATTAGAACTGCCCTCTTACTCGCGGAATTTATTTAATATATTTATTACTTTTCTTTATAGAAATGTACCTATCACAATCTATTCCATGATCTGTTCACTTCCGCCAATGGCATCTACAATCACCTTATCTGGAGAGATACCCTGTGTAATGAGGTTGCAAGTCACAAGTCGGCTTATTATCTTAAACGTGATCGAATCTATTTTCTAATTATCCCATTATTATTATTAAGTCATTAAGACGTAAACTAAGCTAATTAATAATTATATTAATAAAATTATACTTAGGTATAGGTTATTACGAGGTTTTAACGATTTAGATACATTTGGTATAGATTTAGCTAACTTATGTTGCGTCCTTCGAGAGAAATTGTAGTATATTCATAGGAAGAATTCTAACTTTTTGCGTATAGCCAAGGACTTCCACATTTACACCTTGTCGTATATCATTACGTAATTAGTGATGATGGGTACAATTCAATCACATCCGGAACGAGCTCACTGATAAATTTATTGACGCACATCATCACGAGAGTAAATATCGAGTGATGCATGATCGGCCGGCGCGACACGAGACTGATCTGTGCTATTGTATAAACTATATGTGATCTGTGATGGCCCTTATCCATTACCGGTCAACTTTTGCACGGGTTTCTTCACGTTATCGAGGAGAAGACGCATAGAATCTAATTTTCCACCAGAGTAGTTATATTTTAATTAGTAGGGTATCTTCAAACAAAGGTTTGCTTGCAAAGGCTGGCTTGTTTCTGTGCATGGTGCATGCGTCGTGCACGCAACTTACTCGTAGAACGCTCACAAAAATTTTTGTGGATGACACTGTTCGTTTGTATGCATCCACATATTCATTTGGGTGTATACGTAATGGCGCGCACATAATCAAGCCTCGGCACCAACGAGTGTTAAGGCACCCAACTATTCTTTATGTACGTTGCTCCCACGCTCTAGAATAGAGCGGTGGGAGGAAATTGCCAACCAGAAAGTAGAAAGTTTTAACGTTTTCTTATTGTCTCTTCTTTGTTGGCCGACGACACAACGTGATGCCTTTGGTGCTGCTGTTGTCCATGGGTTACGGCACGGTAATAGTATCATACAGTATTCCATCTTCATACAAACGGTCGGAACGCGAATCATACCTACGCGCCTCGGAGTTTAGTAGACATTAAGTACACAACAGCCACAGAAGCGCGATAGGGACGATCGAACGTGTGGGTTTGTAATCAGGAAGCGTGCGTATTACCGCCCACTTACATTCACTACAACTGGAAAGAGGCGGCCCTAGCGCACGGGGCTGTAGGCATTTATTTCAAGGACAGGGCCGCACAATACTGTATGATACTATTACCGTGTACCGTGGCTACGGTGACCACTTGTCGTCAGGAAGCTCGTGCTTGGTTATCGTCTATATTTTCGACTGTGACCATGTTGCCCGTTTGCGGATTGGTCGGCTATTTTACATAAATAAAATCTCTTCACGTGGCTTATTGCTATTTGCTGTAGGTAACTCCTTTACGGTGGCTAAAGATTCGTTTATCTTTTGGTTTTAACTTAACTTACCTAAAGGTAGTTAGTTATTTTTCGCCTGTATCTTTTCTTGAATGTCCAAATTGAATTTCATGGATAGAAATATGGATTTATGATGAGAGCGTTGCAATATACTAAATATTAACTTACTAGTGTAAGGTTAATTCTAATCTTTAGAGAGTCACCCTTACAATAAATTGAGACATTAATCAATTTATTTGTTCTTGCATTGCAATAGATTAGCTCTTGCCTCCGCGCAGTCTCTGTCATGCAATAGTAGGAAAAAGTTATTTTTATTTATTAGTATTTTTTACATAATTATTATAAGTTAATGCTTGACTATCATCCCACCTGAATAATTATTCACCTTGTTTTATGTTTACCTACAAATAGATTGCTAGTCTAAACGTTTGTTAATTAATTAGACAAAAAATTAAACGGATTTTTAATCCGATTGCGATAGTGATATTTTTAGAGAAATTACAGTGAAAAACAAAACAGGTCACAGAGTAGGTATTCCATCTCGTCGCAGTTTAATTACGAATAGATATACCTACCTATTATCACGTTCACTATTGATGCATTTTCTCCGCTTCTTAGGAGTTAATACTCGTTTAATTGAGATTGAAGCAGATTGATAACGTCATATTAATTGTTTATGTGTTCATTATTTTCAACAAGTAATATTGATAAGGATAAATATACTGTTTATAGTCGCCGTTAGTCGTTCATTACTTCGATGAACGAATGAAAGAACTTTTGAATGGACTGAAATGAATGGAATGGAATGGACTGGAATTACGTGAGTCTACCAAGGTTTTACCACTAAAAGTGTCGGAGGTAAGGGTAATTTTGTCCAGATTCTCCAAGGTGCTTACAGTAATTTTAAGGTTTGTTTCAATAAATAATCCGTGCCTGATACCATGCGGACCAATGTAAGATTGGTCGCCCTTCATGTAGAAGAAGAAGAAGAAAAGCAGGTATAATTTTAGACTTTTATTTTGGGTAAAATAGATGAGCTTGGGGTAGTGGCGAACCCAAGTTTTCAATGATTTCCTTATGTCGCCCCAATTCCGATGTTGTCCCGGCATTGACGGCTTACGAGTCCTCTGAAGCACGCTACTGCACATGTTACTGAC